>PISX010000419.1:0-288372 GCA_004024625.1 Mellivora capensis | reverse complement strand
AAAGCAGCACCCGCCCAATGAGACCTGCTACAAGGATCAAAGAGGATGGTGATGAAGCATCTGGCACATCCCTGGCACATAGTACGTAACCAGTCAATACTACTCACAGCAGCTCCCGAGAGCCCCCTGTGCGCATCTCTGTCCAGCTCTGAGTTCATCAGTCCCCCCAGGAGCTTGAAATCCAGCCATGGTGGGAGTATTTACACCATGGATGTCAGCAAACGCTACAACTCTGGGCTCTTTTCCTCCCAGAGAGGCAATGGTTAAAACATTCGCTGGTACTCCCACTGGCTGTTGCTGTTATTAACCTGGTGGGGCCTGTACAGATGACATCTGCCACCTCCTAGCTCTTTAAAGATTTTCTTTTAGAGACGTAAGTGCATCTGTTGTCACAATTGGTTTGAAAATGTATGCTGAACTGACATTGGCAAGAAGTATTCCTAAAAAGGAAGGCAAGTGATAATGGCTCTGTGTCACAAGAAGAGTTAATAACTTTATACTACCAAATGCAGATATGTGTGTTCTACTTTAATAGTCAAAGGTATTTGTCTTCCTGGTTTATGTCGAATGTTATTTTCCCCAGACATTGCTTTCCGTCATTGCTGCGATGTTTATTAGAAAGAGACGGCGTGGAGTGAATTGGCTCTTTGCCTAGAGTATAATTCTTTGTCTTACTGTGATTCTTCGACTAGATTTATCTTCCGGTTTTTTTACTTACGCCAACTTATTTTGGACAGTTAGGGAGTGCAGGCAAATTGATGAAGATTAAGCTTTTATAACAAAATTGTGCATTTATGAGAAGGTGCAGGTGGTTGAGAGGGTGTGGGTGGGATTCTGATTCCCTTGGATGGGATGTAATGTTCTAGAGGAAACTCAAGGCAGAGCTCCAGGCCCAGAGCTACTTGGGCCCAAGAGACAAAATGGAGACTCCAGAGTAACTGAAGTCCAAGGTCAGGCTGGACCCAGGAGTTGCATGACCTAGTTTTGAACCGCATTCTGCCACCTTCTTGCTGAGGGACACACCGCACAAATCATTTCATGGCTCTGAATCACCACTTTCCTCATATTTAAAATAGGGTTAACAGTAATTCTTGCCTCGTGGGGTTGTTGTGGCTTCAGTGAGATAGTACATGTGTGTCTGGGGTAATAATCCTTAATAAGTGATAGCTGCAATTATTATTTGCGTTGATTTGGTTTACTCTGGGAGGTTGGCCACTCTCAGTTAATAAATGAATCCCACTCTCTTCAGCCTAAAGCACGCTGTGTGGAGTTACCTCCTCAGAAGCAGCTCAACTGTAAATCATTGCCTGTAATTTATATTACCTAGCCTATGACCTGATGGATGCCCAAAACCACCACTCTCTGTTGTCTGGTTTATGGTGTCAGTCCGTGTGGTCAGCAGGCACCTAGGGTTCTCTTTTGTTTCTAAGTTTCAGTTGTTCTGTTTAAGATGATGCACTGTCTTTTGGGGTATTCTCCAGGTTTTGCTGAAATTAATTGTTGTTAATTTTCATAAGCCATATTTAAGTCAGTTCATCCCATGTATAACTCCATGATATGGCAAAAGAGAAACAGAAATTTCAGTGTGATTGTCAATAACATCAAAGCCTTTTGAGCTTACTGTTGTTTTCAAATCCATTCCCAATGTCAGGACTGGTCCCAGAGACAGAGCAGGGTTGGATTCAGGTCGGGTTCAATGGTTCTCACTCTAAGAAGGAAGGAGTATCTAATCTGGAGTAACAATGGGGTCTGACATGTGTATTCATTCATTCGTTCAATATATAGTCATTGGTATCAGCTTTATTCTAACACTGGGATTTCTGTTGTATTAAATGGAAATATTAGAGTCTTAGGTTCAAAAATCAATCAGTAGGCCTAAAAAAAATTCAGCAAGCTTTGGATTTTTCTCGAACTTGTTAATTTGTTGACTGGTTTGCTTTGTTCTTGAGTGGAGATGCGTGAAATAATTCTAAGTTACACAAAGAACAGTATGGGAAGTAAAAAGAGTGAACCTTGGAGCAATTCTGCTCTCTTCGAGGTTATCAGTGACCTGGGTGTGGATGTGCCTCTGTCCTCATCTTTCTCTACCTCAGCAACATGAAATACCATAAAAGACCAGTACCTCCTCCTTAAAACACTCTGCTCTCAGGGAGACCCCACTCTCCAGGCACTTCTGCATCTTGGCTTCTCCCTCCCGGTTTACTCCACAAACTTTCCCTGCCCCACTCCATCTTTGCATACTCTTCTATCAGATTGAGAAAGTTGCCCTGTATTCCTACTTTGCTTAGAGTTTTTCTCATGAATTGGTGTTGATTTTGGTGAAATGCCTTTTCTGCATCTATTGAGATGGAATAAAGTTTTTCTCTTTTATTCTGTTGATGTGATATGCTAATGGAGTTTTAAAAAATTTTAAACCAACCTCGTGTTCCTGAGACCAAAATTTCATTTGGTCATGATGTACTTTTTTTTTTTTTAATACATGAATTGCTGTATATAGTTTGTTAATCTCTCTACATGCATGGGAGGTACTGCTCTGAAACTTTCTTTTCTTTAACATCTTTGTCTGGTTTTGCAGTCAGGATGATGCTGGCCTCATAAAACGAACTAGAAGCTGTTCTCTTCTTATTTTCTGAAAGCATTGTGTATTATTGGTATTATTTCTTCCTTATTGTTTAGTACCATTCACCATTCTGGGACTGCCATTTTGTTGGTGGGAAGTTTTAAAAGGACAGAGTCTATCTCTTTAATGCTATAGGGCTATTTAGATGTTCTGTTTTCTTCCATGTCAGTTTTAAGTTGTATTTTTCAAGGAATTTCTCTACCTTACTTCCAGTTCTGTTCTGGACTGCCTTCTCTTTTTTTCCTCTGTCTACTTTTCCTGGGTACTCTCATTTATCCCCTTTAGTTTAAACAGGATACTTCAAAAAATTATGGAACATTTCCAACAGAGAAGTCCAGAGAGCATTATTATAACTACCCAGATCTGTATCCTGTTAGAAGATGCCAGGGGTTGCCTGAGTGGCTCAAATGGTTAAGCATCTGCCTTCAACTCATGTCATGATTCCAAGGTCCTGGGATCAAGCCCCCGCATTGGGCTCCCTGCTCAGCGGGGTGCCTGCTTCTCCCTCTCCCACTCCCCTGCACCCTGTTGTTCTCTCTGTCTCTGTCTGTCTCTCCAAAGAATAAATAAAATCTAAAAAAAAAGATACCACCATGTAATCCTATTAGTCTCAGCTCTTTTGTTTTTTTCCCCTGTTTTATGTTGCAGAGAAGAGTTGTTCCTTTCCACAATTCAATTCCAATCCTTAAAGTCAAAGTAACCATTATTCAGGAGTTACTCTATGTCCTTTGCCTTCATGTTTTCATGCTTTTACTCTATTGTTTAGGGATACATACACACGTATATGTAGTATTGTGTTTTTAATTTTATATAAAAGATACTTTGGTATTCCGCATATTTTTTCACTCAGTATATTCCATCAAGGGTTATCCTGACCATGTCTCTCTCTAGAGTTATTTCATCCGTTATAAGTACTTTATAATTATGCCAATAGTTAATTATCCATTTTTGCATGGATAGTTTTAGGTTGTTTCAGATTTTTGCTCCAGTGCATGTCCTTGTACCCGATTGGCTAGCCTGTGGGAGAATTGACATTGCTGGGTTATAGTGTATACATAGCTCAGTGTTACTACATCTTTCTAAATTGCTTTTCAAACTGTCAAGGGCAATTATTACTTCCACCAGCAATGAATGACATTTGTAACTGCTCTACATCCTTGACAGCACTTAGTAAGGTTAGTCTTTTTAGTCTGTGCTAATTTGTCATATGGGAAATGGCATCCAGTTGTGTTTTTAATTTACATTTTCCTGAGTAATATTCTCATGAAGCTGAGATATTTTCATATGTTTATTGCCTATTTAATTTTCTTCTTCTCTGTTTGCTTTGTTCACATTATTTGCCAAGTTCCTCTTGGGTTGTTTGTCTTTTTCATATTGCTCTGTAGAATTCCTTATACAGTCGGGATTACTGATTCTCTGTTGGTTAAATGCAATGCAAATGTCTTCTGCCAGCCTGTGGTTTGTCCTTGAATTCTGTGAGCCCAGCCAGACCACAGATTGTAATTTGGGTTTGAGAATGGATGAGAACGATGATTTGGAAAGTTCAGGGTTGCTTTTACTTTGGTTTCCTCTTAGAGCGACAAATAAGTTGTGCAAAGGAGAGAAATGAGACAAGAGTACAGGTGGATCATGGTGGCCCTCCACACTCGTACTCGGTCATGGAGATGGTCCTGAAAGTTATGACCATCACAGCTCTCTTGGGGAAAGCTAATGTCATGAAGAGCTGACCAGGCCACGGACACACACACAGCTTAGATGTAGCCTTTATAAATGGAGAGGCAGGTGGTTTGGGGTGATGAATTGATCAGGAAATAGGGGCTTTAGTCAGTGGCAGTGGTGATACCTGCCTGACCCATCTCACAGATTTATGGCAGGTTTCCTGTGAGGTTATCAATGAGAAAAACTGTAACACAATTTCCCAGTGTAACCCAATTAATAGTAGCAATAATAAGGAAGTCCTGATATTTGGATGTTGAAGCAGGGGCCTCTTGAAGCCAGAGATCAGTTATTCTCTTTCAAGAGTCAGAAAAGGCTGCCGCGCCGATTGGCTTCTCCTGAAACTCATACAATATCTGATGACATATTTAAAGCTTGGCACATACGGTGATGTTGTTGGTCTTCGTATGCTATATGCACAGGGGATTGGAAAATAAAATGACCCACTTTGCACCCTGGCTGGTGTCCCTGGCACCCTCTGGGCCAGAAGCAGGATGATGACAGCATCAGGGTGGCCAGTCCCCCTCATAGGGTTGGGCTTGGACTCATGTGTCTCACGCCAAATGCACTGCTCAGTTGGGTTTTCTGCTTCAACCTTTTTGCTCTTTGCTACGGAGGAGGAAGTAAATTGAGGCTCTGTGTGTGGCTGCTGCGTGATCATAATGTGATTACCCCTAAATATCAGGAAGCGAGGGGAGCTCTTAGCAAGTGGATGAGAATACATGTTTCATCAATTTTTAGCCGGCCAGCCAGTCAACAAGTGTGTATGAAGTGCCCAGAGGGTGCATAGCGTGGCATTTAGTTTTCAAATTTTTTACTCTCTGCAGCTTCTAGAAGTAGAGAGTGGATTTCCACAGCTTATCCTCTCCTGTATCATTTGAAGGGAAGAATGAATTGCTGGTCCAGTGTCTTGATTAGAAACTGGCTGATTTATCTGCTTATCATGTCTCTCCACCTTCCCAGGGGAGATCTTCTGTTTTGGGTTCACTAGTTTGAAATAGTTGCTTGATTTGGATCCTCAGTCTATAATAATGGTGGGTTATTACACTTGCTAAACAAAATTCAATGTTTTATTTCTCATTTCTTGGAAATAAAGCATTGAATCTACTCCAGAGAAACCATGATGCTCTCTGAAAATAGTTTTTTGAGAAGCAGTAACCATGGTTGCTCTCGGTTAGAAGCTGTATTGGTTTCAACTCTAAACTTTTGTTTCATCATGAAGAGGAGAGAAAGTTGGTCATTCCTGGGAATTAGGTTGGCCCTTTTGTAGCAGTAATTGTGCTGTTTCTCTTGCCATCAGGAAGGCAGATGACCAGCTGCCCCCACTTTCTTCCCTTATACCCGAAAAGTTTTCTTACCTCTACTTGGTCTTATTTCCTGTGTTGGAGGAAGAACTGTATCTTGGCCTGTTCTTTTTTTCCTTCTTAAAAAATGTTATTTTAAAATTGTGCATAACGTTCCATATTCCCCCCTTTAAAAAGAAGAAATACAACATAGATAAGGCTGCACTCCCCTCTAACCAGGCCCTTCTGGGCAGTGATCCCTGGCATTTATTGGTGTGTATCCCTTCAGAGCCTTGCCTACGCGTTGTCATTTGTAACCATGCTCTCTCTTGTATCCCTTTCTTCTCGTCTGCTTGCCATCTATCCTGCCTGCTAAACCTGGGACGCCCGTGGCTCAGCTCTGGGGGCAGCAGAAGGCCCTGTCATGGGCACGTGACTCTGCCCACACCAGAAGCTGGCGTCTCCCCAGCTCCCAGGCCTTGCCTTCTGCCTGCCTCTGATCGGACTTGCCAGGTCTCTGATCCCTGTGTTTACCCCTCGTAGCTGATGCTGACTCCCCCTTTGGTATCCCAGACTGTGGTAGGTTTGCAGTCTTGCTGGTGTTCCCAGGCTGGCCTATGGCCAGTTGGCTGTCAGCTCCACCCACTGCTTTGCCTTGTACAGCAGAAGGACTGACCCCCAGAGACCACATTTCCCAAGCCCTGGTGGCAGCTGGCCTCCAGCTGGTTTTGGACAATAAGAATTTCTGGCAAGACTTGAGTGCAGGAGGAAAGGAGAAGCCAGAGAATTTCTCTCTCTCTGACCTGGCCAGCATCTTCTTCAGGGATCCAGTTCCATCTGGCAGACCCACGTGTGTTTCAGTTTTTATACCTGATCTTGGCCTTGGAGCTCTGTTACCTCTGTCTCCCATTTTATTCCTTCAGTCCAGGGGTGGTGGCGCTGTCCCACTCTTTCGGATTTGGGGGTTGTTTTGCTATCCACCTTGGCTTCTCACTCAATTGTAAATATTTAGAGTATTTGTTAGAAGAACAGCTGGAAATGATGGTTTTTTACACACCGGAAGCTTGTGTTATAGATTCCCAAGTTAGAGCTATTAGGTCTTTTTTGGGTTCCTTTTCTGCAGAAAGCACTCACGTCCAAGGAGAGTTAACTCCTAGGGAACTGAGAGGGCTCGGGTGGTCCTAGCATTAAAGGTTAAACCAAGTTACAGTGATAGAAAGAAAGGTGTAGGTATTTGAGAACCAAAAGAGAAGAGTTTGGAGTTCTTCCAGTGAATGTTTTGGACAGTCTTGGCCACAAGGAATCACAGGCAAGAAAGCGGGCATCCAGGACCTAGATTGGAGGTATTCAATGTTGATGATGTGTAAGAGACCAAGAAGCAAAAGAGGCTGGCAAAGGAAGCACCTGACATGTTATCTTTTATGTAAATGGGCTGTAACAGTTTAACCAGCAGTAGAACCTGCTGCCTTAGAGAGAGGGATGGGCTTTGGTATTTCATGATTGTGTTACAGGTCTTCACTTGGTTCCACCTTGACAGTCGTGAATTCTCTGCTAGCCCAAGAGTGAGTCCTGCACTTGGTCCTTGGGTCTCTGAAAACTCTGGGTCTAGGAGTATTAGGACCCTTTTCTTGCTCCGTAGAAACTTGGGTCACGGTTCACTCCAGTGATCTAGCCCCTGGTGGAGAGAACCATTCTGCCTTCAAGATCCAAAAAGGCCTTCCTGCAGTCTGTATTCTAGGGCAGGCATTTGGTTTTTTGGTTGATTTTTGGTAAGAATGGCATATTAAGAAGCTTTTTAGATTTTCTATCTTGATTTTTCATAGACAGCTTGGGTAACATGCGGGCTAAGAATATCTTTCCATGTGAATTTCATCTGAAAACAAAAATAGAAAAATATTACGTAAATCCAGACTGGTTTTTGTGACCATCTCTGTATTGACTTTATTTAAAAATATGGACCGCATCTAAGAGAATGTTAATAGGCAGGAGCATTGAACTGGTGCCATTTTGGCAGCCCCCACAAAGAAACCACGTGGTAACTAAGTTTTTCCCTCTCCTCCTGGAGCAGTTACACAACAGTTACATTTTTTCTGCCAGTGAAGCAGCCCTAGGAGAGAGAATTCATGCACAGCTGGAAGCTACTGCAGAACTTTCTAGTAATCCAGCACAAATCCCCAACATGCAATTTTATCTATCTATCCATCTATCAATCTATCATCTATCTATCTATTTTTAGCTTTTGAAAATTAAAGGAAAAGAAAAAAAACCTGTGAACCTTAAGAGTTTAATACAAGGGGATGTTTTTCCCCTATGACTTGAGCAATGTTGAAGAGAAAGCTGTATCCTGAAAGGTGTTAGTTTTATTCAGGATTCTTGGGGACCAGGGCCTGCAGGCCAGCCCAGACCAGCTTACACCAAAAAGGGGGAGTATGTTGGTGTTTACAGACCCTGGCGTAGCTCACAGAATGAAAGGTGGTGCTGCCAGAAACAAGCCCGTGGGCACCTGGACCAGGTCCCGGAAGCATGCCAGTACCCCCAGGTTCGGTCCCCCTGTTGGCTCTGTTTTCTCAGACACCTCCACCCGGTGGAAGGAGGAGTCACCTGGAGCCCGGGTCTCATCTCCTTGTTCCTCTGGGCCAAGGAGAAAGCAGCGAAAAGAGTGCTGTTGCCTTCCTGATCTTTGTTGCATCCCACCTCCTCCCTCTACAGACAACAGACCAGAGCAGTGTTCAGGCCCGGGTAACCAGAGGGGTGTGTTTTGTGATGGGCGGCCCCCAGCAGGACTGTAGTCAAGCTGGAGGAGTATGTGTATGTGTATTGCTACATGTGCGCTTGCGAGAAGCAAGACATGGGGGGCTGCAGAGGACGGTGTTACCAGCTAAGTCAAAGCGCTGAGAATGGGGGGCAGGGGCAGGAGGGAGGGTCAGCTTTATGCTTTTATGTATCACAAATTGTGTTGTTTCATTTGTTAAAATTGTTAAAAATAAGCTTGTATCACGTTTTTGCTCTGAGAAACATCCAATAAAGGAGAAAGGAAGGACCCTATTCAGTCCGGACTCAGGAGGGCTGTGGATGTGGGGCAGAATGTGGGACATCTTGGGAGTCATGTCATCTTGGCCTGGAGACCCAGGGCCTCCCAGTAGGACACGGCAAACCTGCCTCCCCCCAGAGTGGTAGCAAGCCGGAGCACCCCACAGTGCTGTTTGCTCACCAGCCCTGTATCCCTTTTAGAAAGCAGAGCTGAGTGGGTCAGACTCACCAGCACCCCAAATGTGGCCAGATCTAGGCGGTGTGTCTTCGTCCAGGGCAGTCAGAGGTAGGGCAGTGGCTGCCTGCTCAAGGACCACCCCTGCTTCGGCCCCCTGAGACAGGAACAGCTGAGCCACTGTCGGGCAGAGCACCTGATGTGAGTCATTAATTATGCAGGAAAAATACCTGCTGGGCCCCCTTTATGGAAGAGAAGGCCAAGTAGATGACCAGTTGTTTGAACCTCATGGTCTATCCAGTTTGGTTAAGAACTTCCAACGGCTGGCACCAACGGGCTGTGGACAGTTGTGAGTAACCCACATTCAGGACGTGTCTGAGGTCAAGGCTTCTCCCTACCTGCTGTCAGAGGGCCACTGCAATACCTCTGGCCAGTGACACGGCTGAGATGTTGCCAGAGGAGCCCAGTGATGTGCCACGTTGGGGGTGCTGTGGACCAGGGGTAGCAGATGACAGCAGCTGCCAGTGGCCAGCGCCCCCCCCCCCCACAACCGGGGCCCCGGGCGCCATGCTGAGCACACCACTGACATGGCGATATGATCCCCAGCAAGGCAAGGTGGCTGCTTTCAGTCACAACCGAGAGTTGAGACCCAAGTGCCTTGGGTGTCGCTGGCAGTAAATGGCAGGCTTGGGTTTGGTACTCCTCCCCTCAGATCGCACAGCCTCCCGAAGAGTGAGCCTTTTTTGGCATTTCCCATTCATTCGCCAAAGTGGGTCTGAGTGGCTCTGATTGCGGGTACCTGGTCTTCGGCTTTAGATGGAATGATTCTATGAGACTCCTCAAACCCATTAAAAAAAAATACGTGCCTAACAGAAGGGCGACTTTAAGGCAAGTGGCCCCTAACACTGGGGGAGGCAGGCCTGTTCTCTTCTTGCCACCTGTTAAGTGGGACGAGGGGGAGAACAAATCTGTAGACTGGGATGGGGTGACAAGTCCAGTCTGGGACACTTCGAATCATAGGCGGGATGGCCATGGCCAATGCTTCTGTGCACCTCGGAGGGTCCTTGGGCAAAGACGGAAAGATGAAAGAAAACCCCAGGTGTGCAATGGGAAAGAAGTAAGAGATAAATATAAATATAAATATAAATATACACACACACACACACACTCACACTCACACACACATATAGTCCCTATCTCTAAAAATTTAAATTTACCAAATATTTTTTTTAATTTATTTATTTGTCAGAGAGAGAGGGAGAGCAAACGAGCACAGGCAGAGGCAGAGGGAGAAGCAGACTCCCTGCCGAGCAAGGAGCCCAATGTGGGACTCGATCCCAGGACGCTGGGATCATGACCTGAGCCAAAGGCAGCCGCTTAACCAACTGAGCCACCCAGGCATCCCAAATTTACCAAATTTAACTGGTTATGTATGTCTGGTAGAATTACAAGGGAGTTTTGTTTTCTTCTGAATATTTTCCCCTGTACCCAATTATTTATAGTGAATATGTGTTACTTCACATATCAGAGGGAAAAGTATTTTTATAAAAGAAAACAAGACCTCTTTCTTTAGTGGAAAATGGCCTGTTTTGATGCGCATGGGCGATGAGGTGATGCGGGTAAATAGCTCTGGGTATTTGTCATTGTTCCAAGGCAAAGCGTATGAACCCAAGCTCAGGTTGTCTATATGATTACAAGCAAGGCTGTCCCTTGGTGCCACCATGCGCGTTTCAAGCCCTTGTTCCCATTTGTAGCATGTATGTTAGGTGGACAGAAGCTGCCTGCTGAGCTGTAACTGTTGTCCATTTGCAGAAATGAACGCCTTCCTGGCCCTCCCTGGCTGCGGGTGATTGTTTCTGGTGTCCTGCAGCCAGGCTGCAGACTCTTACTGGGCTGCCATTGCTTAAACTGTGAAATTGAAGGGGGTTAGGGCTGGAGGACAGCCTCCAAAGCCTTATGAGCTCTAAGATTTTAGGCTTCCTTATCTTTCAGAGAATGGGAATACCTTACAGGGAATGATTCAAAGTGACTGTTGAGCTCTAGAAAGGGGGCTAGTGCAACTGAGGGACTGATGGATTTTTAATTTTAATTAATTTAAGTTTAAATTTATATAAGCGCATGGGGCCAGTGGCTACCATATTGGACGGCACAGGTCCTCCATTGGAAGATAGTAGTAGGAGGTGAGCATTTTAAATGCCTCTACACTTTTACATGTACGTATTTTTGAGATAAAAAAACACCATAATTTTAGAGAAACAATTTATTGTAGAAAATACAAGAAGAAGAAAGTAAAGAGTAGTCATAAAGGAGAGTCTACTCAGATAATGACTGTGGGCACCATGGTGTCTCAGCTTCTAAATGCTGTCCTCTGCTTATGTCCTAGTAACCAGCTGGCTTTCAGAAGCATAGTCTGGAATCATCCAGAAAGGGTTACAACATGTTAGTAGGAAAGAATGCCTGTTTATGGCCCAGAAGACAATATGGACAGAGCTGTTAGCAACCCGCCATGGCTCATGTTTCCCTTCTGGGTGCTAGGTGATCAACCCCATGGGATGGGATGCCTTTGGACTGCCTGCTGAAAATGCAGCCATTGAGAGGAATCTACATCCAGAAAGCTGGACGCAGAGGTATGTATTCACAGGTGTCTTCAAATACTTCCATACAGAAACTTTAAAAAAAATGTTTTAATCTGTGCATGAGAAACAGCAAAGCAGACAAAACATTGCAGTCTGCCAGGCCATGATCAGGATTGTATATATTGGCACTTGTCTTCTAGCAGGCTGTATTCTTACCTGAGAAGTCCCAAAGAAGGTTCTGGGTATTTGTTCATCTGTTCATTTTGATGCTTTGTTGTTACAACATTATTCTTCCCTTGAGTCTTTGCATTTGGAAGGAAAAAAAAGGAGAGGGTTGCATTTGTTAAATTTCTATGATGCTTCTCATCTTCTTGACCGTGGTGTGAGCTACATCCAAATTCTATATTGTCATTTTCTCTGAAAATTCTGTCAATTTTTGCCTTCACCATTCCAGAGCAAGTGGGGGGGGGGGGGACTTAAACATTCCATGTAGAACTATATGGCCAATATATTTGGGGGCTGGCTTTCTCCAAGGGGGACACATACTCAGTTCCACCTGTGCCTCAGGGTTCCATGTACATGTGGGCCAGCGGTGCCCATCCCTCATCCCAGAACCCAGCGGAATGTTCTGGACTCACTCCATCAGCCTGTTTCACAAAGATCTGGGGTCTTTCCCCCACTCCATGCTTCAAGAGATCTAGAAGGGCATTTCCAGGTCCTGTCCCTTTTGTCTTTGACCTCCCTTTGCTTTATTTTGCCCGAGACTACTTTGTAAAAACATCCACTGTACCACCCACTTCTCTTTTTCCCCCTAAGCCCCAGTTCCCACTTTTTTCAGTTATGGTTAATTCTGGATTAAATGGAAGTAATGAAAAAAGGAAGAAAAGATAATCAAATAAGGTGGATCAAATATGGCACAAAATTGATGTAAACTATACAGAGGATTGGCAAATTAGGGCCTGTGGGCCAGATTTGGCCCTCTCTGATTTTGTAAATAAAGTTTTATTGGAACACAGCCATACCCATTTGTTTACATAGTGCCCATGGCTGCTTTCATGATACAGGGGGCAGAATCAAGTTGTTGTGATGGACATATGGCCCACAATGCTGGAAACATTAACCATCTGGCCCTTTACAGAAGAAGTTTGCCAGCCCCTCCACAGAGAAAAGAGCAGTTAAGAAGATGGCCCCTGAATCAGGCCATCTCAGTGTGAATCCTGCCTTTCCTTCTTGTTTCCTAATCACCTTGAGAAAATTAATGTCTCTGTGCCTCAGTTTATTTCTTTGTACAAGAGGGATAGCCCTTGTTCCTACCTCATCTGAATGGGTAAAGATTGAGCACCATCTTCATTGGCTGCTGTAAACAAAAATTCCATAGTCTGGGTTGGCTTATAAACCATAGATAGTCCTTTCTCATAGTTCTAGGGGCTGGGAAGTCCAAGACCAGGGCACCTGCAGATCTGATGTCTGGAGAGGACACCCCCCCCCGCCCCGCGCTTCCTGGTTCACAGATGGCCATCTTCTCTCTGTGTCCCCAACATGGCAGAAGGGGCAAGGAAACTCTGTGGGGTCTCTTTCATAAAGGCAGTGCTCCCATTCAAGAGGGCTTCCCCCACATGACCTCATCACCTTTCAAAGTCCTCACCTCTAAATACCATCACCTTGGAGGTTAGGTTTCAACATACAGACTCTGCGGGGACACAAACATTGTCCATAGCAAGCACTCTTCCGCAAAATGTCTAGGACAAAGCTTGGCATAAAATAAACTGTTTTGGCTAAGCGGAGATCATCCAGAGGAAAGAAAAGAAAATGATGTATTACCTTATTCCATATTATGTTAAAGTTGATTCATTTGCTTTTCTTCCCCTATCCCAATTATTGGACAGTTTTAGATTTTAGGTTTTGATTGATAAGCACGAGAGCAGGTTTCTTTTGGATTCCCACAATTTGCAGATTAGGGTTTTTCTCTTCAGTCGATTTTAAATTTATAAATGCTTGGCTTAAGGGGTACCTGGGTGGCTCAGTGGGTTAAAGCCTCTGCCTTCGGCTCCAGTCATGATCCCGGGGTCCTGGGATCGAGCCCCGCATCAGGCTTTCTGCTCAGCAGGGAGTCTGCTTCCCCCTCTCTCTCTGCCTGCCTCTCTGCCTACTTGTGATTTCTATCTGTCAAATAAATAAATAAAATCTTTTTAAAAAAATAAATGCTTGGCTTAAATTTGTGCAGAACACAGACATATAGATGGGCTGGGGGTGCCCATACCAAAGGGGTTTCCCATCGTGGACAGAGGAAGGGCCAGTCCCCAGGGCCAAAGACCATTGTGGTTTCTAGTAGATTCTATATGAATCCAAAGAATAGGTGTCCTCTAATTCTAATATGTTGATATTTTCGTCGATTCTTAGTGATTTATTTTTATTTATTAATTTTTTTTTCTTTTTGGCCCGGGCAAGGCAACATGGGGAGCCCTCTTGAATAATCTAGACTTTTGTAGTTTCCCTTCACATTCTCAAGTATGGTTCGTCTGTGGCTTTCTCCTCTTGAAAACTAAACTGTCTTCCTTCTGTCTCACAGTAATATTGAATACATGAGGAAGCAGCTTGATCGACTGGGCCTGTGTTTCAGCTGGGACAGGGTAAGTCAGCCCTTTCTTCTGGAAGGGTTTCATTTTTATGAAGGTCCCACGTGCACAGAAGACCATGTATACTTCATGTTTCTCCTCTTTGGGTTGGGAGAAGGGACGGGAGGGAGGGAAGGATTAGCGGAGCTCCACAAATGGAAAAGTATTCCCAGAGGACGATCTGCCTGCAGACAAGTAATTTTCTGTGGGATTAAGCTAAGAGAGTTAACTTCTTTTTTAACTCTACAGCCGACTAGAATTGATGTGTGTCAGAATCTTTACACATGGATTTCTCCTCTTCTCTGCAATATTTTATTTATTTTTTATTTTTAAGATTTTATTTATTTATTAGACAGAGTGAGACAGACGGCAAGAGAGGGAATACAAGCACAGGGAGTGGGAGAGGGAGAAGCAGGCTTCCCACTGAGCGGGCCTTGATCCCAGGACGCTGGGATCATGACCTGAGCCGAAGGCAGACACTTGACGACTGAGCCACCCAAGTGCCCCTTCTTTGCAATATTTTAAAAAGACTATTGGAATCTCTGTAAACTTGATTAACTCTCAGCCCATCTCGTTTTTTTGGGTGGCTAGGTGTTAAGTTGACTGACCCATTTATTTACCTTTGTTCCAAGTTCAAAATTGAGTCTCGTAACAGCCCATAATGCTTGTGTCACAAATAGCATTTTGGTGTAAAATGCTTTTGAATTCTGTATTAAGTGAGTGGAGAATTCCAGGTATGGGAGGACTTCATGAAGACCACCTGGGTGTTAGAAACATTCAAGAAACTGGGAACTAAGCCCTTCAATGCTCTGGCCAAAGTCCCACCCCCTTAGACACTGATGGCCTCTTTGGTAGAAGGGATTCCTGCCTGTCCCTTCGCTGGACCCTCCAGCGTCATGATCCTTCTTAGCACCCATATGCTCCACAAAATGAACAAAGATTTCATTGCTGAACCTGTCAAGGTCAAGTTCATATCCTCTTCCTCAGGAAAAGCACGTGGAACAAACCCAAATACGATCTTTTCCTCCTCTTCCAGCAATTTCTTAAGTAATTGAGTTTTAATGAGTGCAGCAAAAGAAAGCAAACACATTTGAACAGTCCTTTTTCCTTTTTTCTGGTAGCTTCTTTAGGTAAGGTCATGAGCTGAATCAAGTTCTTGTTAGACCGCCAATGGCCTTTTTACCACTGACCTGACTTGCAAGGTTATCAGTGTTTCATTTGGTGGAGGTGCGAAAAAGTCCTGGAGGCCTGGTCCCATTGTCCTGAGGTATCCGAAATCGCTGATGAAACACAGTCTGATGCAGAGACAACGGGGTGCTCCCCAGAGCTCTCCAGAGAGGACAGTCTAGATTCCTTGAGAGCAGAGGTGGACTCGTTAACCCTCTAGTCCAGCACAAGAACATCAGCTATTAAGTGGTTCCCAATATTAGTGGATTCTTTTCCTGATTATCGTAGAAGATCAGGAAATACAGAAAAGTCTAAAGAAAAACATGAGTCAGTGAGGCTAGTTTAACATCCTGGTATGGTTCCTTGGGTCTTTTATTCTGGAATTATAAACATCTATGTAATTTATTTTTGCAAACTTGAATTCATAATGCGTGTCTTTATTTTGCCTTTGTTTTTACCCACTACTCTTGAACATTTTCCCATTTTATCAAATATTCTTTGAAAAAATGACTTTTTAGGGCGGTATAGTTTCTATCTTATGACTGTATTATAACTTGTAAGTTTACCCCTTATTACCATACATTTAGATAGATTTTAATGTTTCTTTATTATAAATATGGGTTCTCAGTCCCTTCTGTGCAAATCTGAAGTCCAGAAAGCTCTAAAAACTGAAAAAAATTTTTTTAACTCATTCGACTGCAAAATCTGACCTGAACTGGTATTTATCTCACTTAGAATGAATATTTGTATATTTTCCTGTAGGAATAGTAATGTAACTGATTACCAGACCTCATTGGGTATTATTCTTTTATATCGAAAAAGGTTTTCATTCTGAGGCACATTTGACTGCATCGCAGATAAGGGGTTTTGAACCTGTCATGCAATCTTGTAGATAAATATGTCTTCTCCGCTACCACTGTCTAATGGTTACTGAGCACTTACCGTGGGCCAGACACCCATAATTATCTCTTTGGGTCCCTAGTAGGTTCTAAAATGAAGATACTTTTATTGACATCATTTTATTGCTGGTCACTCAAGCAAGCAGAGCTTGGCTAATTCACTGACCAATTTGCTCTGTTCATCCCCCACTCTTGGAGCAGAAATCTTGATACAACCATTTTTTATTATTTCTTTAATGTGAGCTCTCAGAAAGCCATGAACAAGTTTAAGGATTATATAAGTACTTAAAGGAAACTTAAAGGTATCTTTTGGCTGGTAGTGTTTGAAGGTTTGAAGACCATACAAATTTATACTCTTAAGTTATTACAGAGATGTTTCGTCTGTATTTCTCTCACTGTCCATGATAGGGAGGTCCCCCTCCCCAACATGTTTCATGGATGTTTGAATTTGGGGTGTGTGTGTGTATGGATGATCTAATCATGTCTTTGGCCCACACAGGTAAGGAGTATTTGTTCTTTTTTCTCTTTTTCTTTTCTTTTCTTTTCTTTCTTTTTTTTTTTTTTTTTTTTTTTTTTTTTTTTTTTTTTTTTTTTTTTTTTTTTTTTTTTTTTTTTTTTTTAGATTTTATTTATTTGAGTGATAGAAAGAGCCAGCAAGCATGAGCTGGAGGGGAGGGGCAGAAGGAGAGGGAAAGAGAATCTCAAGCCAACTCTGTGTTGAGCCCAGAGCCCGACTTGGGACTTGATCTCATCACCCTGAGATCATGTCCTAAGCTGAAACCAAGAGTCTGATGCTTATCCAACTGAGCCACCCAGGTGCCCCGGATAGGAGTTTTTAGTCCCAATTTAGTCTTTATATTATACATTTTCTTTTTTTTTTTTTTAAGTTTTTTTTTTTTTTTTAAATTTTGACAGACAGAGATCACAAGTAGGCAGAGAGGCAGGCAGAGAGAGAGGAGGAAGCAGGCTCCCTGCTGAGCAGAGAGTCCGATGCGGGGCTCGATCCCAGGACCCTGGGACCATGACCTGAGCCGAAGGCAGAGGCTTAACCCACTGAGTCACCCAGGCGCCCCTATGTTATACATTTTCTGATCGTGTGTTATTTCTTAAACATTATGTTTGGTATCTACTACTAGTTTTAAAATCACGTCCATAACAATTATTCAAATCAAAGGTACCTTTGCTGGTTTTAGTGTTCATTAGTAGACCTTTTTAGAGCATGTCCACCCATTTAAAAAAATCTGGATTTGTGAAAAAAATTTTTTGACTCTTGCTTTTTCTGGCATCATACATTGTCTTCATAACAGAGAATGACTATCCTCCTTTACTTTCTTATGTGAACAGGAGTTTACTGGGGAATGGAATTCTTTTTTCTTTCCGGTTTCTGTAGTGGACCTTGATGCTCGACCTACTATCTTTTTTTTCAAATAATTAAAGTCTTACCAGAAATTGCCAAGTAGTACAGAGAGATCCTAGGTACCCTTCACCCAGCTTTCCCCAATGAGAGCACTGGATAGAATTACAATATAATATAATAACAAAACCAGGAAATTGACACCGGCATGAAGCTATTAACAAAGTACGAACCTCTTTCACCAGTTTTACAGGCACTGGGGTATGTGCAGTAATCTTCGTTCTGCACGGCTTAATCCCATGTGGAATTTATGTAACAGTCTCTGACCCACCAGCCCTTGGTGGGGAACCTGAGACCAGCCCAGATGGCCCATTTGGTCCATTTGTACATGCAGTAATCTTTCTACCCCCATTTAATGCTTGTTGGTTCCTTCCCATCTCTGCCCCTGCCGTTTCAGGTTTTCATCAGAGTGTATCCCAGTTTAGTCCTTCCACCCGGGTTTTGGGTGCTGAGTGACCCCTTTCGATCTGCGGTTGTGGGTTCTTCCCCGTGGCAGTTTTATGGGCTCTGGTTCCCAAGAACCCCGACTGTCGGAACGTGTGCTCCACTCACTGTCTTCCTTTGTTTGTCTGTCTCCCTCATGACCTTGGTCCCCTTATTCTTCTCTGCCTTTTGGGAGAACTTCTCCCGTTTGCTTTCCACGTCACTGGTCCGGTTTCTATTCAATCGGTGCTGCTTTGTATGGCTTCAAATGCAGATACTCATTTTGCTATTGTATTTTTAGATTTAGTCGTATTTTTTTTCCTTATCTCATTCAGTTCCCAGTTTCTTTGTCAATCCTCTTTATTTTCTTCTTCTTTCACCATCTTATCTCACATCTTCACAGACTGTGTATGTTCAGAAACTTCGAGGCTGTAAGGAGATGCTCTTGAAAAGTTATGTTTGCTTCCCGTGATGAGTCTTTTTCACAAGTAAGAATGCCATGTTGTCCTTGTTTGTTTCAGAATCTCTTCATAGACACCATGTGGGGTTTCTCCCATGGTTGTTCAGTGATGTGGACTAATATACCAAGTTAGAGATCCAGCCGCCTGAGGGGAGGGGTGGAGAAGGGAAGCTCCTTTGCAGTCTGTGTCACTGATTCCTTTCTGGGTTTGGGGAATCTGCTGCTCCTCGTGCATCTTTCCCTGAGGTCTGATCTTCACCCAGGGATGAGGTGTGACATCACAGATACCCCTGACCCTGACTGACCCAGACGGGTCTTTGTGGGTTTTCTATTTGCCCCATGGCCTGCTGTCCCCTCAGGACTTTGCCCTTTCAAGTAAGAGGTAGCAGAGCCAGGTTTCTCAAGAACCCAGTCTGTTCTTAAGGGTAGGGGGTGCAGTTGGGCTTACAATATTTTTCTTCAATTTGGTTCCATTTGCCAAAATTCTTTGACATTGCTGGCATGTCGGGGGCACCATGTATTGTTTTCAGTACTGGTAGAGTCCTTATGTCCCCCATCTTTATATTCTGTTTGTCTTTTTTTTTTTTTTTAAGATTTTATTTATTCACTTGAAAGAGAGAGTAAGTGAGAGAGAGAAGGAGCAGGGGGAGGAGCAAGCTCCCTGCTGAGGAGGGTGCCCCACACAGGACTCAATCCGAGAACCCTGAGATCACGACCTGAGCTAGAGGAAGGCAAGACACTTAACTGACTGAGCCACCCAGGCGCCCCACACACCAGAGTGCTTTTTGATTAAATGTTACACTCTGTTGGTCATATGGACCAGCGAAATCAGGAAATAAAACTGTAGGGGGCACCGGGGTGGCTCAGTGGGTTAAAGCTCTGTCTTCAGCTCGGGTCATGATCAGGGTCCTGGGATGGAGCCCCGCATCGGGCTCTGCTCAGCAGGGAGCCTGCTTCCCTTCCTCTCTCTCTGCCTGCCTCTCTGCCTACTTGTGATCTCTGTCAAATAAATAAATCAAATCTTTTTTAAAAATAGGTTATTAATTGATGAGGCAAATCGGTGCCCTTTGCAAGTGACCTTCCCAAAGTCTCATAAGAACTGATAATTAACAGAATATTTTAAAGTTAAGATAGCTCAGAAATGCTGTCTTCCTCCCCCTGATGGAGAAAGCCCACTTTAAAACCCGGGTCAGGTCTCATTCTCCCTGCCTCTCCCCAGGTGGGACTCCTGGTAGAACCGTCCAGCTCTCCAGCTACCTTCTCATCATTCTTATATAAGAGGCTTAATTCTCAGGATTAAAAAAAAAGAAGAAGAAATGTATACATTTCTGGAGTTCAGGCGTGTCTGGTGAGCCAGAATGAGAGTCAAACGTTGCCGTTAGCATTGCACTGGCTTTCACTTTTTCAGATGTTATTTCTGAAACAGCTGGTGTCATCTCGAGAAGAAGGAAAGCAAGAAGCCGAAAGCTGAATTTGAACGGCTGAACGTCTACTAAGGGAAGAATAAAGAGGAAATAGATTCCAGACTGTGCAGTGAGAGACAGGGATGTGCTTCTTTGTAGAGCACTTACTCCCTGGAAGAGTTGGCAGCCTTCCTACAGAGAAGACAGTATGGGCTGTGTTCTTCTCTTGTGGGCTGAGGTGATGGCCCCAGAGGTTACCTGCTGGTCCTAGGGGACGGCCCCGTGAGTTCCTTGTGACAGATGACAGAGTTAGCTTTTGGGACGCCTGCATGGCTCGGTCGGTGAAGCATCTGCCTTCAGCTCAGGTCATGATCCCAGGGTCCTGGGATCGAGCCCCGCATTGGGCTCCCTGCTTCTCCCTCTACCTGCCGCTCCCCCTGCTTGTGCTCTCTCTTTCTCTCTGACAGATAAATAAAATCTTTAAAAAACAAGACCAAAAAACAAATGACAGAGTTAGCTCTTCAGTTGTTTCGTGTGGCCTGTCGAGGTGGGCGTGTCTCTGACTTGGCGCTCTGCCTTCTCACTAGTGCTCTGAGCTGGTTCTGGAGCAGGTCTTGGCTGTGCATCTTGGTTGAAGTCAGCTGTGGGGCCTGATTTTTATCAGGCATCATCTGGGTAATTGTTGTGGGAGCAGTCCCTCGGAGTTGCCTTCAAACTCAGACAAGTATAAGAAGGGAAAAAAAAAAAGTTCAAACCAGAGGGGATTCAAAGGAATGCAGCGGAATCAGCAAAGGAGGGCTTTGTTATTTGTTTATGGCTCTTGCTCAGCGATTCCCAAAGACACTCATACTCCAACATGCCATCAAAGCAACACAAGACAAAACGGAAACATATTCCAGGACTTGGCATAAATGGTGTCTGGATTAATTTTTCTTACTCTCGCATACTGGAGCAATCATGAGTTGAGTCTCGCAGAGTTTCTTGATCTTGGTGATCTTAGGAGTTTTTATTTACACTCCTTTTTATTTGATTTTTAGCCCCTCTCCTTGGCTTCTGTACATGTTGGTGCCCAGTGATAAGGACTGACAGCTTTGCCCTTCAGTCCCGGCAGGGCCAGGCAAATTCCGGAATTACTGCCCCCAGGATAGTCACCCGTTGAAGCAAACGCCAACATGCTTCCCCAGCTTCCCGAAGGCAGCCTGCGCGGGCTGAGAAAGGCTATCGGGGAGCCAGGATGGGAGGCACATCCAAATTGCTCTCTATCAGAATTTTTACCAGGATAGGCTTGCGGTGCCTTTGAGCTTTTTCAGGTTTTATCCGGCAGTGCTGCACAGCCTGCATGAAGTCGGAGGGCCGGTGGGGTATCCATGGCATCTCCACATGTCCAGATCTCTCCCTCTCTTCCCTTTCAGCATCCTCTTTCTGTTCCCTTGTTCGCTCTCACCACTTCCCTTGACTCGCTTTCCTTTCCAGTGCAACCCCCTCTTGTCTTTCTCTCTCCTCTCTTTCTTTCTGTGTTTTTGGTCGTTTTTATGATGGAAAAATTCCAGTTTACACTCAAAAAATGAGACTGGTATAGAGGACCTCCAAGCACTTGTCGCCCATCTTCCACAGTTGCTGTTTTGTGACCAGCCTGACTTTATCCACACCTTCCACTCTGAATCACTTTGCAGCGAGCTAAAGGTCAGATAACTTTATCTGGGAAGAATTCAGTATGGATTGCTAGAAGACGAAGGCTCACTCGTTCCTTCTTCCTTCTCTCCTTTCCCCCTTCACATTCCCGTTGTCGCGGCTGAAGCAGGGAAGGGCAGTCCCCTAACCTCACGGAGTACCAGTCTTGTAGATTGCGCTGATGGTCTTGTAAGTATCTTTCTCCCCAGACACCAGCATTCATCCACCTGTACCCCTGCTGGCCCTTGTTTGGCCCTTTCTTCCCTCCCACCTTGTGTTGTTATCACCCTCTTTTCGTGCAAAACACACAAGCTCTTTGGAGCGTACCTGCAGCATCATCTTTATGCTTACAAAGTGAAAATTATGTTTGCTTCAAAGGCCCTTAACCTTGGCATTTTGTTTACATAGAGGACTGGACATCTGATAGGAACGATTAAACTCCAGGAAATAATGAGGGCTCAGAAGAGCATAGAAAGATATATTTTTAAGTGTTTTTTATTTTAGAAGAATTCAAAGAAGATTTTAAAACAAAAGGAACTTAGGGGCAAGCAAGGGCCTGAACACATGGTTGGGAAGATTCCCGGTGGTGAGAGCTGGGAGCCGCGGTTGCCTTGACAACGTGTAACAGGCACTCAAAGTGACTCTCCGAATCTTCTGTCAAGTCCTTACAGAGGTGAAGCAGTTTGTCTGGCAGAGGCAGAAAATTAACTGTTTTCCAGAGGTTTCCCTCTGGGCGGGAGGGAAGGGGGGATATGTTTGTTGTAGCTGAAGTGGATCGGCAGCCCATCCTTCGGTGCTTTCCTGCTCACGGGGAGTTGGTGGCAGTGCACTAGGCTTAGTGCTCAGGAGTACAGTCGTCTGGAGGTTAGGAACCACGTGTCGTCATGAAGGCAGAGCACAGGTGCTTCTGACCTCGTGCAGAGCTGTGCCGGTCCAAGAGTTACATGTCCAAGTTCATGGCTTCAGCCAGGATAGCATTCTTGGATTCTTCAGCCCTAACTGAAGAAGGAGGTCTCCTGGGCCCCTCTGGATTTGGCTATTCAAGGAAGTAGTCAGTTTTATCCAAAGTCCTCCCCCACTGGTGGTCATGAGCCCAGTCTGGCCGGCCCTGTCAAGGATGCCCACTCTGGCTAATGGCAGTGGAATTACCCATTCCTCCCTAAAGCCTGGATTTTGGTGATGGGTCTTGCCATTCATACAGGGTGGGCATCATCTGTTGCCCCTCTGAGCCTCAGCTTTTCTCTGAGGGAATGTTTCATATGGTTATTGAAGAGATAACTCTTAGTTCACTCTTTAAATGCCTTAGAAAATAAGAGTATAAAACCCTTCTCTCCACAGTTTGGTCAGGCCTCTGTCTTATACATCACTGGGGCCTCGGGTGGGGTATAGCTTGGGTGCTTGTAGTTGTATGGGGACAATGAACTTGAAGCATCCTGGGAGGCAGTATCTAGATCTTGAAGATGAAATCATTACTCCGTGAAAATAACAAGGATTATTTATATGTGTACTTATACTGGTGGTTCTTAAACTTTGTGAGCCTCAGAATCACCAAGAGAGCTTGTTAAAGCACAGGTTTCTGGGCCCCACTCTCAGAGCCTTCTTATGCAGTCGATCCGTGATTTTGTTTTTCTGTTCAGAAAAAAAAGTATCTGAGGAATGATTGTGCTCCCAAACCGTATTAGGTAGGATTCAAATTACAGGCTTACCCTCAGTTATTTCTGGCATAAGGTAGAGCCTAACTGAATAATAAAAACAAATTTTGAAAAAGCTTCCAGTGTTTTTGCAGATACACAAATTATTTTTATAACTTAAGTTGTGAGATATTACACACATGTAGACCAGAGCATAAAACACTCTAGTTCATACAGCCACTGCCTAGGTTACAAAATACAACTTCATCAACACCCAGAAGCTCTCTCTGTGTGGCCTTTTCTGTTTACAACTTTGTTTCTCCCCATGACAAGTAACCAGTGTTCTGACATCGGTGATCATCACTGCCTTGTTTGCAATATAGTTTTACCACCTACATATGCTTTTTAAATGGTTACATAAATGGACTCACATAGTATGTGTGTGTGTTTTTTTTAAAGTAACAATCTCTATACCCAGCATGGGGCTTGAACTCATGACCTCAAGATCAAGAGTCCATACTCTTCTGACTGAGCCATACCCTAGTATCTGTTCTTCTGTGTCTAGCTTAACTCGACATTTGTTTTTCTCCAATGATTTATAAAATGTTTTTGAACATTCATTTGCCTTCACTCGGATTCAACAATCACTGACATTTTGCCATATTTGCTTCATAACTTGCAGACCGGTGATGCTTTGCACCTAAGTACTTCAGTTATTCCTGTCTGAAGACTTGAGACGTGCTCCTACATGACCACAATACCATTTGACAACTAAAAAAAATTAACAGTAATTCTATATATTATCTTATGTGCAATCCATATGCGAGTTTTCTGGTTGTTGCAAGAATGTCTTTCATAGCTATTTTTATCCTGGACACATCCCCCGAATTAGTTTTCCACTGCTACCATAAAAATTACCACAAACTTAGCATCTTTAAACAACCCAGACTTATTATCTCTCAGTTTTAGGAAGGCAGAAATTTTGGTGGGCTTCACAGGGTCCTCCATTTGGGGTCTTGTGAGGCCAGCATCACGGTGTCGGCAGAGCTGTGTTCCTTGCTGCATGTTAAGAAGGAATCTGCTTCGTACCTTGTTTGGCGTGTTGGCTGAGTTCAGTTCCTTGGGGTTGTAGGACCAGGTACTCATGGCTTTCCTGGCTAGCGGCCGGGGACCATTGTTTCCTGCTTTGAGGCTCCCCACACTCCTCCTGTGCCCTCCATATGGCTTCTCCAGCAACAGTGGTTGGGTCCCTCTCATGCTTCCAACCCCTCTGATGCCCCCCTTTTGCTGCGTCTCTCTGACTCCAGCCAAAGAAAGGTCTCTGCCCTTACCAGCCTGTGTGATTGATGACACTGGGCTCTGCATAATGTAGGATAATCTCAATTTTAACTAAATCTTGCAAAATTCTTTTAGCTACTAAACTAACATGTTCATGTGTTCAAAGGATTAGGGAGTGGATATTCTACGGGCCCCATCCCGGTACCATAGGATACCCATAAATTAAGCCTTAGTAGATTTTAAAAGATAGAAATCATACAAAGTATTTTCTCTGACCACAGTGGGCTGAAGAGGAAGTTGAACAACACGTTCTTAAACAACCAGTGTCTCAAAGAAATCACAGGGACATTAGAAAGTACTTTGAGACAAATGAACAAGGAAACACAACATACCAGTACTTCTGGGATGCAGCAAAAGCAGCACTACGGGGGACGTGTATAACTACACGCGCTGACATCAAAGCACAAGAAATATGTCAGCAGCCTAACTTTACAACTTAAGGAACTAGAAAAGGGAGAGCAACCTAAATCCAAAGCTAGCACAAAGAGGGAAATAATAAAGATTAGAGCAGAGATTGGTAAAATAGAGAATAGAAAAACAGCAGAAAAAAACCAACAAAACCAAAAGTTGGGTCTTCAGAAAGATCAGCAAAATTGACAAACCTTTACCTAGAACTGACTAAGAAAGAAAAAGATTCTGATTACTAAAATAGGATAATGTAGATGAAATGGGTAAATTGCCAGAAACAAAACCTGCCAAAACTGAATCACAAAGAGACAGGAAATCTGTATAGACCTATGACTCTGAAGGAGATTGAATCAGTTATCAGAAATCTTCCAACAGAGAAAGCCTGGACTGGATGGCTTCACTGCTGAATTCTGCCAGTGTGAGGTGCAGAAGGGGCCCCACCATAGGAGCTCCTGTCTTGATGCAACTGGAATGGGCCGCTCTTCTGGCTGATTTATCATCCCAGAAGCTCATCAGATCCTGATGTTCAAGAGTTTTTATGGAGCTTAATCTCCAGCTCCCCCTACCCCTTCTCTTCCTTTCCAGAGGTTGGCAGGTGTGGCTGAAAGTCCTTTAGTCTTATATTTTTCTTTCTGGTGACCATCCCTATCCTGAGCCAATCTAGGGGCCCTACCCTAAGTCACCTGAGGTATGCTCAGAAAAGGGGTCCTTTTGAATGGAAAAAACAAACAAAAAACCCTCCTGTTAGGAAATTCGAAGGATTTTTGGAGCCTTGTGCCAAGAACGGGGACAGAAATGTTATACAAATTTATTTTTTATTACATCACAGATTTCAATTCTTGAGATTTGTTTTACAGGCCAGAATAAGATCTGTCTTGGCATCTGTTTTGAGAATATTGTGGATTTGGCTGTTTGGGGGTAGAATGTTCTGTAAATGTCAATTAGGTTCTGTTGGGTGATGTTGAATTCTAACTCCTGTCTAGTTCTGTCATTCATTCTGAGGGAGATATTGAAGTCTTCAGCTATAATTTTGGATTTTTCCATTCTCCTTTTACTTGCTTCACATATTTTACAGTTCTGCTGTTTTGTGTATATACATTTAGGATTGCAGTGTCATCTTGGTGATTTACCCTTCTATCATTATGTGAGGTCCTTGTCTGTCACTGGTAATTTTCTTTGCTCTGAATTCTACTTTATGACATTCTACTTTCAAGTACATGAAATTTAAATGAAATATACTGATAATATAGCCACTTTTATTAGTCTGCTTTGTCTTACATTAATAAAGTGTTTCTTCCTTTCTTTTAATTAATTTTTACATGGTATATCTTTTTTAATCCTTTTACTTTCAACTTACTTATATTATTATATTTGAAGGGAGTTTTTCTTAAACAGAATACAGTTGGCTTGTTGTTTGTTTGTTTGTTTTTTTTAAGATTTTATTTATTTAACAGAGAGAAACACAGCGAGAGCAGGAACGGAACCAGGGGGAGCGGGAGAAGGAGAAGCAGGCTTCCTGCAGAGCAGGGAGGCCGATACAGGGCTCATTCCCAGGACCCTGGGATCATGACCTGAGCCAAAGGCAGACACTTAACAACTGAGCCACCCAGGTGCCCTCAGTTCGTTTTTTTAAGATCAATTCTGCCAAACTCTGTCTTTTAATTGGTATATTTACACCATTTATATTTAATGTAATTATTGGTAGGTTGTGGCTAAAATCTGAGGTTTTGATTTATTTTTTGGTTTCTTTTATTTTTTGCTTCTCTGCTTTCTTTTTCTGCCTCTCTATGAATTACCTGAGTGTTTTTTAGAGTTCCATTTAGATTTGTCTATACTTCTTTGTTTGCTTCTATGTTGTATAGCTTCTTTTGTTGTTGCTTTAGGTATAACA
Organism: Mellivora capensis; assembly: GCA_004024625.1. Classification (NCBI taxonomy): domain Eukaryota; kingdom Metazoa; phylum Chordata; class Mammalia; order Carnivora; family Mustelidae; genus Mellivora; species Mellivora capensis. Next base: position 261,652 of record PISX010000419.1, on the reverse strand, counting down.
TGACGTATATAATTGGTCCAATTGGTCCATTGGTATGGTCATTTTACCAGTTTGAAATGTAGAAACCTTACTTTACATTCCTGTACTCTTCTCCATTTGTAATATATTCAGAAAACTCAAGAGAAAGAAAGTCTGTTGTATAAACCCATATTTTTGCTGCTTTGTTTTTTCTTCATTCCCGATGCTTTAAGATTCCTCTTTTTGGGGCATTTGGGTGGCTCAGTCTGTGGGCATCTGACTCTTGACCCCAGCTCAGGTCTTGATCTCAGGGACATATGTTCAAGCCCCACATTGGGCTCCATGGTGGGCATGAAGCCTACTTAAAAAAAAAAAAAAAAAAAATTCCTTAATCCTTTTCTTTCTATGTAAAGAACTTCCTTTAGCTATTCTTTAAGGGTAGTTTTGCTCATGACAAATTCTCTTGACTTTTCTTAATCTGAGAATATCTTCATTTCCTCTTCATTCTTGAAGGATAATTCCACTGGATATCCAATTTTGGGTTGACGGTTATTTTCTTTAAGTACTTGGAAAATGTGACACTTCTTTTTGGCCTCTAGGGTTTCAGATGAGAAATCTGCTGTCTTTTGCATTTTCTCCTTGTAGCTAATACATTGTTTCTGTCAGGCTGCTTTCAAGGTTTTCTTCTTCATCTTTAGTTCTTAGACATTTGATTATGATTTGTTTTGGAGTGGATTTCTTTGGATTTATCTTGTTTGGAGTTTCAGTTTCTTGAATACAGAGGTTTATGTTTTCTCAAATTTGAGAAAATTTTGACCAATATTTCCTAAAATACGTTTTCAGTTCCATTCTCCTTCTTCTCTATTTATGAAACTCTAATGACTTCAGTGTTAGATCTTTTGTCATCATCCCATATGTCCCTGAGACCCTGTTCTTTTTTTTTTTCTTTTTGAGGCTCTGTTCGTTTGTCTCCAGTCTATTTTCTCTCTTGTTCAGATTAGAAAAATTCTGTTGTTCTATCTTCAAGTTCACTGATTCTTTCCTCTCTGTCCCTCCATTCTGCTGGGAGCCTATCCTTTGAGCTTTTTATTTCAGTTATTTTGTTTTCTAGTTCTAAAATTTATATTTGGTTCTTCTTATAACTTCTCTTTCTTTGTAGAGACTTTCTGTTTTTTCATTTGTTTCAAATATGTTTATAATTTCCCATTGAAGTTTTCTTATAATGGCTGCTTTAAATCCTTGTCAGATAATTTTGACAGTCTGGTCATTATGGTGTTGCCATATGTCAGTTGTCTTTGCTCACTCAGTTGGAGATCTTCCTGGTTGTTGGTGTGGCTAATGATTTTTTATTGAAATATGGACATTTGGAGAATTCTTTCAAGACTATGGATCTTATTTAAACCTTATATATTAGCAGGGATTCCATGGTACTGCTACAGTGAGTAAAAGGGGGCACTGCCTCTGTACTTACATTTAGATGTAGAGGTCTAGGATCTCCAGGTGGCCATCATCAACACCCCAGGAATGGAGGACCTCCTTGTTACAGCTGGGCAGGGGTAGGAGCAGAGGCTCCCCACTAGGCCTCTGTTGATATTGCCCTAATTGGGAAAAGGGACAGTGTTACTGTCCCCATGTGGATGCCACCAGCACCATGGAGGGGTGGCCCTGTTATCACGGAGCAGGGACAGACTTCGTGACTCCTCTGACACTATCCTATCAGGGAGAGAGAGGGACATTTCATTACTGCTGCTTGGGGTTGAAGTCCAGATACCCCCTCTGGTCTCTACTGTCACCACCAAGGAGGAATGCTTATTAATGCCCATAAGGGTAGCAGACCTAGCTCTCCATTGACTTCCTCTGACACCACCCTGGTGCAGAGTTTGAGGTGCCTTGCTATAACCTCCCAAGGTTATAAGTCTAGGCTTTCCACTAAGTCTTTGCTGGTGGGGGTGGGCTGCCATTTTCTCTGTGATGCTGGCCAGAGTAGAGCAGTTGTCTAGATTTTCTTTCTTGCTGGACTGTCCCTTCCCTGGTATTCTGGCTAGAGAAAGCAGGCTTTTCTTTTTTCTTTCTTTCTTTTTTTTAATTTTTAATTTTTAAAATTTTGGTCTGTACACCTTGACATTTCTGGGTTACTGGCTTAGCTGCCAATTCTTGGACTTACGGGGCATCAAGAAAATCCACGGGACTCACCACTGTTTCATTCCTCAGGTGCTAAGGTCTTTAACCGCTCTGCCTTCTCTTTTTCATTTTTCAGACTCTTACATTGGTTTTATATGTAGAATGACTGGGGTTTTTAGTTGTACCTACTGAAAAGAATAGGGAATAGTATATCTATGCCATCGTCCCAGAAGAAGATGGCATGCATATTTAAAAATCCCCCCACCTCCCGTGAGATTCTGATCTGTGCTCCCTTGCCCCTCGTCCTCCCTTAAGAATCATTGGACTAAAAGATACTCAAAATAATTTTCTATACTTTTTTCTAAGTTTAGAGTTTTATTTCTCAGTCTGTGTCATATGTGACAGGCTTGGAGCTACGGCAGGTTTCCACTACTTATTGCTTATGGAGCTTGCAGCAGCAGAACGGCTCATTTTATGCACTGCTGTCACTGTTTTGCGTCCGTGGAATTGATGAATTGCTATTTCCTCTTCCTCTGGATCCATGCCCACGTCTAACAAATAGCCCTCGTATTATTTAGGACGACTGGAGAACTCATGTCTCAGAATACCTTTCAGACGACTCTGTCCTGTGAATCCTGAAATTTTCAAAAATGTTGCAGATAAAATTAATGTTCTTTTGTCCCAGAAAAATGGGAAAATTGTAGGAGAGCTGGCGTGCTGGCGTGGCTCGGAGAGTTGAAATCTGGCGTCTGCCCAAGTAGACTGATACAAATTGCAATTCAGACCCATTAGTCTCATCTGTCGTTTAATGGAGGGTTTTCTGTTCCCAACTGTCTAGTTAGAAAAGCTGTCTGTATTGTTAGACGGCCGTGATGAACCCTTGTCAGCTGGCAAAGAACAATTACCGAGAAATTAAGCAAATTGCTGCCTCTCGTCCGATTATTATTAGTTGTCAGAGTCTTGTGTTGTTTGTAGCGGGAGACAGCTTTCACGTTCCCATAAAAATGAGGGTGCTCAGAAAAGAATAGTCAAGAAAATCGCAAGAAGAGGAGCTCACTGATCAAGCTGATTTCAGTTCAGAAAGACAACGTGAGCTGTCTTGAAAACTGCAAAGACCACGATTTCCTTTCCATTAATACTCATTCTCTAAATTGGCCTCAAGAGCACGTCAAACACGAGCCTTTCAAATTAGGTGAGAATTTAGCTGTAGCCCTAGATTTGAAAAACCAGACTTTCAAGAATAAAACGCGTGCTATATAAAAGAACAGTGCCTAGCGTTTGTCATTTTCAGTGTTCATGAAATGCTCATTTTCGGTCTAAAGTTAGAACCGAGATAAAGGAACATAATTACATAAAAATGAGCTCTTAGACAAATGTTAGGTTCGCGATTAATTAATTACCCCGATATTAACACCTGTTCCCTCGACTCTGCACAGAGGAGGAGAACAGGGAAGGTAAAGCAGGCCAGAGGCAGAAACTTGGCAAAGGTAGAATTTAATAGGTGGTTGAAGGGAGAGGGATGCAAGGAAGTGGCCAGGGAGGCTGAGAAGCCTGGGCGGTGGGAGTCTCAGGGAATAGTAGCCTGGGAAGGAGGAAGGGACCCCTAGCCAGGCCTATACATGACCCCTGGCCTTTCCCTATTGATGGAAAGGTGCACATGAGGTGAAATGAAGCAGAACCTAGTGGTAGGGACAGGTGGGGCCCAGACCGCCCTGAGAGTTAGGGTGGATGGTGGATTCAGGGAAACTTCAGAAAAAGGAGGACAGAACACGAGATGGCCCACTATAGGTGGCCTTAATCTTCTTAGTGATGGAGGAGAGGTCCTCCCTGTGCCACCAACCCCGTGCTAATACATAGCTGGTACCCAGACAATGTCTGTGGAACGATTCAGTGAGGAAACAAACAAATAGAACCTTGACTTGGGTAGAAAATCCATCCTTTCTGCTACCTTGTACCACCATTTTCTATCGCTCGAACCAAGTAGTGAGTCCCTTAGAAAAAGGACTGGGTAGTAGACCCTCAGTGAATGTTTTCTCGTTGGTGGATCAAATGGGGGGAAAAGCATAGAATTCAGAACCAACTTTATACCAGGGAGCTGAGAAACTGATCTCAGTGGATTTGGGGGGATGGGGTTATCATTTGTTTTTGATAAACAAAACATTGATCAAAAGAATGATCATTTATTTAGTTGTAGAAGTTGCTAATGGAGGTAAATGTGGTTCTTTTTTTTGCCTTTGGAAGTTTGGAGGTTCTCCATACAAATGTCTTAGAGCTTTTAGTATGGTATGAATTGGGGCAGTATTTCTCATATGAACCCATATTTGGCAAAATTTAGTGCCAATAAGCTGGATTATGGTTCTAGGAAGAAACATAACACTTTTTAAAGAAAGCCTGTTATTATTTTTTTTTAATAAGATTTTATTTATTTATTTATTTATTTGAGACAGTGAGAGAGTGCAAGAGCATGAACAGGGGAAGGGGCAGAGGGAGAGGGAGAAGCAGACTCCCCGCTGAGCAAGGAGCCGGATGCGAGGCTTGATCCCAGGACCCTGGGATCATGACCTGAGCCAAAGGCAGACGCCCAACTGGCTGAGCCACCCAGGCTCCCTGGAAGCCTGTTATGTTTACAAAATTAGCAAAGGCTCTGTCTCAGGGCTTTCTTTTAAAAAAAAATAGAGTGACACTTGACTGCCTGAATTTTGGTATATTTGTTGCTTTAATGAAGATTTATTGAGTACCTGCTGTGTACCCGTCCTCAGCCAGACAGTGTTGGAAAGACAAGCTGACCCTCTTCAGATAACCTTGATCTTCACAACAGTTTCCAGATGAGGAAAGTGAGGCTCACAGAGGTGAGCCATTTGTTCAGGGTCCCCTGCAAGTCCAGGGCAGTACCATGGACAGAGTCCAGTGCTCAGACCCCTGTCTTTGGCCTGCCATCCGTTGCCCTCTGCCTGCCCTCAGGAGCTGTCAGCCTGTCTGGGAAGGTGAACAAAACGTGGGGACTTAAATCACAGCGGCAAAAAGTCTGTGTTAGGTCCTAAAAGAGGAACACATACTCAGCGTTCTGGGCTGAGTCAGGCGGGAGCCCGGAGCACTGAGCCTCCCTGTCATTCCGTGGCAGGGGAGCAGACCAGGGGAGGGGAGCTTGTGGGGAGGGAAGATTCTGGGTGATTTGGGGATTCCCTCAGGGCTCCAACTTCTCATCTTCATGCTGAACATTTGCCAAGTGTGTTACCTGCATTTTTCAAATTTAGTCTTTGCGTCCATCCCAGGATTTGGCCCAATTAGTGACCTCTTCTTACAAATGCAGTGGTTATGTCTTGCTGCATGACAAACCGTCCCCAAACTCAGGGGCTTCACAGAGTCAGCATTTGTCACTTGACAGTTTCTATGGAATAGGAATCCACGCCTGGCTCAGCGGGGTGCCCCTGGTACAGGGTCCCTCGTAAGGCTGTTACCAAGGCAAACGTCTCGTCAAGCACTGTCGAACCATAGGCAGATTCCAAGTAATAATGTGTTCACGATGAAATCAGGGAAGTTATGAGAACTGCTTATGATGTTAAGAACATTACCCATGCTCAGCATCATCCTGAGGCAACCCAGCATGTCTTTATATTTTGCCTTTTTTTCTCCTGATGCTCTTTATTTTTTCGTTATATAACTGAAACCATAAAATAGTCAATTCTGTATGAAATATGCCATTAAACCTTATACAGTGTTTACATAAGTAAAGGGTATGGTTTTTAAGCCATTTCATTCGTTCTCACTTTAGTGCACATTGTACAGATACTCAGATGGAAAGACAACTGTGTAAATTTTGTCACACCAGTTTACATATATGTGGTGTGTGTTTGGTACACACAGCTTTCCCTGCTTTGAAAACACCCGGCATACACGTCTTTAAGAAAACAAGTCCAGGTGACTTTGAGAGGAGGAAATCACTTACAGAAGTGCAGCTCCTGAATCACTCAGACCCATGTTTGGATCCTAATTGTGCCTCAGCCTGGCCAGGCGACCTTAAACAAGTTACCCCGAGGCTCAGGTCTCTGGTTGTAAGATGATGAGTATTCATTCAGCAGCCACTTACTAAACATCCGTTGTACCAGGTAGTGTTCTAAGCATTCGGAATATATCAGCAGGAGGAAAAAAGACAGAACCCTTTCTTTCACGGAGGAACCTTGAAACCAATACACTAGGAGTGGGGAGGTGGGGGGAGACAGAGATAAGCAAAAACCATAATAAATAAGTAAATGAAAAAGTATGTTAGAAAGTCGTGAGTACTATGGAAAGGAAAGAAGGTTGAACAGGGTAAGGGCAGACAGGAGCATGGTGAGGGAGGCGGTGTAAATTGTGGTTTCAGATGGGAAGCTCAAGCTCACGTTTGATAACCAGAGTAACTGACTTCCTGGGATCATAATAAGGACTAAGTGAGATGCTTCTGAAGGGCCAAAACCGAGTCCAGCCCTTGGTCAGTGTCTGGGAAATGCTCATTATCATTATGTCTACTGCTGTTGTTTTTGCCAAAAGCATATCCACCCCGGCTGGCGTTCCTTTCTGGAGCCGGGCTCCAGCTTCTTCCTTCTGCTTGATTTACCCAGACCTCCTGGGAGCTCGTGCTTGAGTCAGTCCAGGCGCAGCCAGGCCAGCCGCAGCGTACTTCTCAAGGTGCCGTTTCATTCCCTGGGACCTGGGTTCCAGGGTCCCTTCTGCACCCTGCCCCCCCGCCCTCCACCCGAGCTGGGAAGCCTTGGGCACTGACCTCAACACTCCCCCACGCCCCCACCAGGGCCAAATGCAGGTTCTTTGTGTGTAAAGCAGTGTGCACAGCACCTGCCTCCACAGAGCTGCTGTGGGGAGTGAGATGAGGGGGAGGGAGGAGCAGTGTGGGAGCACAGAGCCATGTACAGACGTGTCCCGTCACCTGCTAAGGAAGACTCCTGGCCAGGGCGGTCCTGCGCCATCTGCTTCCACTTTCTCTGCCCCCCAGCCCCCGCCCAAAGTCCCCTTTAGGGGCATCCAGCTGAAAATTTAGACCTCTTCATCCTCACCCTCTTCCCCTGCAGCCTCGGGAGGGCCAGCCCACCCTTCTCAGTTTTCTGCAGCCTCCCCTCCAGGAAGCATTCCTCCTCTGGGCAGAGAAACGAGCTGTCAGAAAATCTGGTGTTTTTTAAGCAGCTGACCACGGAGCGTAGGTAGTTACCCAGTCAGGTTGCTGTGTGTGTTCTTAGGTGGGTTTCAAGTGCTTATTTCTTACTGTTTCCTGACTGCAAGCTTGGCAAGACAGACAGCAAGGGCGAGGACTCCGTGTGAGAAGGGAGCGAGTCGGTGCTGGGTGGGATGGGCAGTCTGGCCGCTTGGTGGAGAGAGCCCTCTCAGCCCAGGGCGCAGGGACCCTGTTAGAAATGGCATGTTGACTCAGCTGTGCTCTTGGCTTCTGTCGAAGCCAAAGCCCCCTGAGTTCTGTGAAGACACAAGCAGAACTGGATGCTGCCACTGATGCAGTATCTGGTAGGGAGATGTATTTGGGAGGAAACTCTTCGCAGTGGTTCTCAACCCCTGCTGGTGGTGACATTTCCGGGGGTGGGGTGAGACCCAGGCACCAGGAACTTCTACAGCTTGGCTCCAAGGTGCCACCAAGTTTGAGAGCCAGTGCTAAGTTTAGAGGACTTAGTGTGGGGGTGGCCGTTAATGTCCCATTCCGGCAGATTTTCTCCCTCTTCTTTCTTCCAACACAGCAGGTGCACGGAGCTGTGGACTGGAACCTTGAACCAGCCCTAGTGAGGAACATCTGACGCAGCCTGGATTTTTTTTTCTATCTCCAGCTGCACAACATGAATCTTGAGGTTGGCTTCTCTGTCCTTTGAGCTATGTTATGTTTTCAGAGCCCCTTCCCTCTAGGATTGGATAACCTGAGATGGAATAAAAAAACAAGGTCATTACCATACATTTCCTTTGGATCCGAAGCTCTAAGGAACAGATGACAAAAATGCACGGTACAGAAGATCAGTTTTAAAAAAAGAGACCAAGCTCCTCTCTCCTCTGTTTCTAGTCTTCATTGTTTTGAAGGCAGGAGGCTCATGGCGAGTCCGGGGAGAGGTGGTGGATGTCTTGCCGCTGGAAATGGACGCTGGGCGATTGCTCACCTTTCTGACCGTGTTTATCTCCCAGTGTGCGGGGCTACCAAATGGCTGACTTACTAAACATGTGGCCTCCCGTTGTTGTTCTATTGTGTTTAATCCTGTTAGTGAACCTGAATATGGTGAGGTTGTAAGGCAAATTAAACACATGGTGGCTTTGAGTGATGTTAGCTGCTCTGTGATCTGGGACCAGTCTCTGTTAAAGATGCCAGGGAACCAAGGAACAAAAAAGACCCAGCTAAATCCTGCCAGAGCAGAGAGGCGTTGGGGAGGTGACTGACCTGGCTCTCCCTGCCTGGTTGTGTGCATGTCAGCGGGGGAGGGTATACCAGAGGGGACAGATGGAACAGCCTTGTGTGGAGGTCTCCATCTGGAACATGTGTTTGGTCTTTCCCTCATAAACACCATCTCTTGGTAGTGAGGCCAGTATTTGGGAAGGGATAGTGATGCTAAGTGACCATGAGTTATGTCCTTGCCCTCCCTTTTACCTTGTCCCAGTGGCCCGCCTCTGAGTGTGTGACAAGGAAGCCAGCCTCCCTGCTCCATGGCACACTCTGGGCCCAGCCAAGGGAAGTTGCCCAGTGACCCCTCCTACGGGGCCAGCATATGCTCTGTATACATTACTTTGTCCTTATAACACCTGCCCAGAATGGCTTCATTACCCCAGTTTTCTAGATGGGGACACTTGGCTAGGGCTACAAAGCTGACAATGATGTGAGGACTTGAACTTGAGTCAGTTGGCCCCAAAGTGGAATATCTTTACCGTAGATCATGGTCTCCCCAGAGACTTCGTGGACTGAGGAGCGTGAGCCCGATGAGGTACCCAGAAGGGGACCGACTGCCCCAATTTCTTCCTTCACAGCCCAGATGCTGTTTCCTTCAGGGACAGTAAAATTGGCTCATCCTGCTTAGGCTTCGTCATGGCCAAATCGGTGTGCGGTGGGAACCCCTGGCAAGGCCGGCTCAGCCATGAACTTGAGCGGTCAGTGAGGTCTGAATGTAGGGCCTCAAAGGATGATGTGTTGAGCCTCACTTGTGTTCTGAGGGAGCTCACCTTCTGTGTTGGGCTCCGTGTTTGGCTGTGAATGTGCAGAATATTTTTAATGTGAAAAACCTGGCATCATAAAATGTAGAATTGCAGGGTGGAGGGATGGCGCTAGTTGAGATCCCAGATTCATAAATTTAGCCTCTTGACAGCTCGGTTGTGCTTTCTGGAGTTCCGGGGGTATGAAAGCCAACACCTTCCCGTAGATCTCTGTAGCATTCGGCTGAATTGCTATTGCTCTCAGAGCTATAACTTTGAATTGCTTGGTTTTGTTTTAAGAAACAAGTTGACAGCAACGTGGGCGTTGGCTTATTTGGAAAGCCGGCGACTGAAAAGGGATTTGGAAGACACTACCCATCCTTGGCTTGATTTCTCTGGTGGTCTCCTGAAGAGGACTTAGCAGGTTGGCACTACCCCACAGCTCGTGGACAGCTGTGGGCAATGGAGCCACGGACACAGGGCTCCCCTGTGGGGTCACGGGCAAGGCTGGGCCTGGAGGGGGCTGGATTCCAACAGATGCTATAGAAACTCTGAGCCCCCTGTTCAGTGGGGAGCCTGTTTTCCTTCTCCCTCTGCTGTTCCCCCTGCTTCTGCTCTCTCTCTGACAAATAAATAAAAACCTTTAAAAAAGAAATTAAAAAAATCAAAACCCTTCAAGCAGGGTTTCTTCCCTTGCCACTAGTGATGTTTGAGGCTAGATAGTTTTCTGGTCCAGGGGCTGTCCTGTGCACTATGGGGTAGGCCCACCACTGTGTAGTGACACATGTCTCCCGGCACTACAGATGTGCCAGGGGAGAGGACGTTCTGTGAGTTGAGAACCCTTTTCTTAGGGAAAGGAGGGAAGAAGGGCCAATAACATATTTGTGTGTGCCAGCCCCCTCCCCCCACCACCACTGAAGACCATTGTCCGTAGGGCTGGATTTTGAGTAAATAGTTCCCCAGACACGGAATTTCTAGTCACTTGATGAAAGTTGCAACTTTTAAAAAAAAATTTTTTTAATTTTTTTAAAAATTTATTTATTTGTCAGAGAGAGAGGGAGAGAGAGAGAGCGAGCACAGGCAGACAGAGTGGCAGGCAGAGGCAGAGGGAGAAGCAGGCTCCCCGCTGAGCAAGGAGCCCGATGTGGGACTCGATGTGGGACTCAATCCCAGGACGCTGGGATCATGACCTGAGCCGGAGGCAGCCGCTTAACCAACTGAGCCACCCAGGAGTCCCGAAAGTTACAACTTTTAAGCGGTGTAATTCCAGAAAGATATCTTTGCTGGTTTTTACTGAGATGAGGCATTAGAAGACCAGAAATAGCTATTTCGGTTTGGGGGAGTTTTTCAAAGTTAGCAAATCAAGAGAGGTTCCAGGAGGGTTCTAAGACCTTTTCAGGGAATGCATTTCTGAGCCGTGTTAATCTGGGACCACGGTTGTGGTCCTTGTGGGACTGGCCCCTGGGGAGCCTGGTGCGTGTGTGCTCTGGCATCTCTTCATGGGTGCAGTGGGTGGGACTAAGGTGCTGGCTGGGCCCTGTGTGCAGCAGATGGGACTAGATGGGCAGGGGGTCGGGTTCTGTCCTCAGGACACTCCTTGCTCCCATCCCCTATCCCCTCCCATCTTCCCCCTCCCGCCTTGCCCCTCCCACCCGCCCCCAGCCCCTGGGCAGGCCACTGCAGTCTGCAGGCAAGTGAATGAACAGACATTGAAATCAAACCATGGGGAGTGGATAATGGTGCTCAGCACAGTGGTTTTCAAACTGTGCTCTTTTAGCGGCTGACATTACTTTTTCTTCAAACAGTACCTGCAGAAACCCCATGTAAATAAAGTGGGTCAGAGCCACGTTTGAGGCCAGAGTGCAAGATGAGGGCCCACAGTCCTCCATTCCTCACCTCCTTTCACCTCCCCTCGCTTCCCCTCGCTTCCGAGGAGAAGGCACTTTGCATTATACGTCTGACTGAAAGTAGGCTAATGCTTGGTTGGGTAACGATCTTTTCCTTTTTCTTTTTCTCCTGATTGGATCTTTTTTTTTTTTTTTCTATTTTAGGTTAAAGTGGTTTTCAAAACCAGAAACCAAGATGGAGATAATAATGCTATTCCATTGCAGTTTAATTTTTCTTTCAATAGAGAGGCAGATTCAAGGGCTGAGAACAGATACACATACATACATAGAGAATATACGTATTCTAATATGTTATATTAGGTATGTAGTATATATAACATTATATATTATAGTAATATATAATATATAACAATTATATAAGTAAATATATAATTAAATGTTTTATAGTTAGTATATATTTTATATATTTATTATAAGATATATAAATAAAATATATAATATACAATATATTATACATTATATTAATTATAACTAAATATATAGAAAAATAGAGAACAGAGAATTCACCTCCCCTCCATGTAACAGGTGTCGTGATTTTGGTCATATTTGCTTCATGTGTTTCCTTAAACTTATAACCGATGAGAATTTTAAACGACATTTACAATAACAAGGTCTGGGAATATTTTTACCCAATTCCCCTTACCCACCCCTCACACACCACAGCCCCAGTTTTCATCTTGTGAACTGATGTTATTTGAATTTAATTTGTGAAACCTATGTGAGGGATACCAATTTGATTCAACATGTAAGCATTCTTTTTTTTTTTTTTTTACTTTTTTAAAAAAAATTCAGTTAGTTAACATATAACAACATGCAAGCATATTTATATCCATTTAGATTTTAGGGGCTTCTCAACCTGAGCAAAATGAAACACACAGAGGATAGCTCCTGCCCTGGGTGTTTTGTTAGAAAATGGAGTTCTTAATTGGCCTCTCTGGAAAACTGGGGAAAATGAGTTCTGTGGCATCCTGCAAGGACTGTGGGTGGGCAAGTAGCTGGTAGAGAAGAGATAAGGACATCTCAGAAGGTGAACTTGGGGGTGCCTCAGTGGCTCAGTCAAGCTTCTGCCTTTGGCTCAGATCATGATCATGTCCCGCATCAGGCTCCCTGCTCCATGGGGCGTCTGCTTCCCCCTCTCCCACTCCCCCTGCTTGTGTTCCCTTTCTTGCTGTCTCTCTCTTTCTCTCTCTCTCTCTGTCAAATAAATAAAATCTTCAAAAAAAAAAAAAAAGGTGAACTTGGAGTTTTGGGGGAATAAACCCACCCATTGTGTGCTGGTCCCGTTCTTGAGTTGGCAAAGTGCTTGGTGCATGAACCCCCTGCAGACCTGGGATCCTGGGACCTCGGAAGCTGTGTCATGGGTCTCTCAGCTCTGGCGCTGCGTGGGGCCGACCCGCTGGGGGACAGCTCCCATGGGGAGCCAAGCTGTTAGACTGGCGGGTTTTTCACTACCTGCCTTGCAACAGAAGGAGTGGAGCCAGTGAGCAAAGTTGAATTCCTTGTTTTCTTGGCGTTTGTTCTGCTGTTTTTACAAAATAGTGTCTAAAAGGACCCAAGAATCTTACATAAGAAAAATAGCCCATTGGGGGCCCCAGTTTATCTGACACCTTGCCCAGTTCCTGTCCCACTTGCCCTCCCATCCTGGGTTTCAACTCTCTCTTCATTCATTCATCTGAAGAAAGACTGGGTTGTTTGCACTTTTGATAGAAGTACGCCTTATATCCATAGTCTTTTCCACATGGAACCATGTAGAATGGTCCCTGCCCTACGATCATTTCTGTGTTAGCTGTTTTTTTGAAGTTAAGGACCACTCGAGAAGAAACAGTGTGACAGTGTACAGGTTTTATGCTTACTTGACTTTATCAACTTAGAGATTGGTTCATCAGTAGCTGGTTTTTAAAAATTCTATAGTAAATGTGTTTCCAGGACAGAAAACATTTTCGGAACCTTAGATTTAGGCTTAGAAATGCAAGCCAGGTGATTTTCCACTAAGTTTAAATTTTAATAATGATTTTAATGGGTCTTCCTAACCAGGCAACAGCCTGATTCACCTAATGGAATAAATGGAATATAAATAAGTCTAAAAGAGCTTCCAGGGCCCAGTTACATGTAGAAACACAAGATTTGTTTTCAAATGAGTGTCCTGCAGAAATGGGCAAATACTCCTCTTGAATTTTGTGATTGCTTTCAAAATGAACTACATTTGTGAATTAACATCCCGATCCCCAAAATACATGTTGACAAAAATGATAATGCCCAATTTCATACAGTGACATTCACCTGCTACTTGCATGGCCCCGGGGAGAGGTATGCAGAAGACGGTGAGTTTCTTATCATTAAACTGACCGTGGGAAAGGTAGGGGTGGCATTTCAGTAATAGCATTCTCCCCAGAATGAATTGCTTCTTCCCTCACTTTACGAATTACCAATAGACGTTGGTAAATATTTTTGCAGTGTGATTGCTTTTTAAAATTGAATTACAAGGCCTGTGCAGATGTTGGTGGTGGGGAGAGGGGGAATGTTTACAATGGCCTATGAGTAATTTTTCCCCCCTTCTTTGGCAGGAAATAACTACATGTTTACCAGATTACTACAAATGGACTCAGTACCTCTTTATTAAGCTCTATGAAGCTGGGCTGGCCTATCAGAAGGAGGTAAGTTAAAATTAGCTGCACTCTACAATTTTTTAAAAATCTCAGTCTTATTAGAGCACGTCATGGTTAACCAAGCTACAAACCCTGCACAGAAGCAGTGGAAATGAACCCTACCTCAGGTTCATGACTTCAGTCATGGCAGACCCAGAAAGTAGCTACTGCCTGGCTGAGTTTGGTGCCTCCAAGGACAGTCCCAGGGCTTCTGTCATCCTTGAATTCTACCACCAAGTGTGCCCATCCTGACATCAGGGAGGGAGCAGAGGAAGAGAGGAAGTTTCTCTAAGCCCAGGTCAGCTACCTCTCTCGGCTTTGTGCAGCCTGGGTAACTTAACTCCAGGAATTCTGTTTTCTCATCTACTAAATGGGTGGTACCATCTCCCTTGCATGGCCTGGGGGAAGATTTGAGATGCTATTGAAAGAACAGCTCTCACAGCAGCGCCTGGGTGGCTCAGTCGGTTAGGCATCTGCCTTCGGCTCTGGTCATAATCTCAGGGTCCTGGGATCGAGCCCCACGTTGGGCTCTCTGCTCAGCAGGGTGTCTCCTTCCCCCTCTGCCACTGTGATCTCTCTTGCTCTCACTCTCTCTCAAATAAATAAATAAAATCTTCTTTTAAAAAAAGAAAGAACATGGGGCGCCTGGGTGGCTCAGTGGGTTAAAGCCTCTGTCTTGGGCTCAGGTCGTGATCCCAGGGTCCTGGGATCGAGCCCCGCATCGGGCTCTCTACTCGGCGGGGAGCCTGCTTCCTCCTCTCTCTCTGCCTGCCTCGCTGCCTACTTGTGATCTCCCTCTGTCAAATACATTTTTTTTAAAAATCTTAAAAAAAAAAAAAAAAGAAAGAAAGAACAGCTACCGTAGTTCCTACATGTAGTGGTCTCCCAAGAAATGGAGGTGCCTGTTTTGTCAGGGGCTCTGTAATGGTAAATAAGCCTTGGGTGGGGAGAGAGGAGGGAAGGAGTGTCATAGTGTGGCCAGGGGCTGCGCTGTCAGGTGTAATAGCCACGAGCAGCACGTGGTTGTTGATATTTAAATTTAAAGTAATTCAGATGAAGTAATATGAATAACTCTGGTCCTCAGTCACACCAGCCCCGTTCATGTGCTAGTAAGCTAGTATTGGACAGTGCAGATATGGAACATTTCCATCGTAACAGAAGAGTGACCTGCCAGCAGCACTGGTCTAGAACACTCAGAAGTAACAAGTAGAAAATCCATTGCACCTTTATGCTGAAGACATTCTCCTTTGACCAGTGGGATTTAAAGAATTACATTTGCTTTTCTGTGGTGATATCACACAATTGGTCTTGCCATGAACAGACTTACATAGTCATTGTGTTTTAAGTTGAAAAATGTTTAGAATTGGGCACCCAGGTGACTCAGTTGGTTGCCTCAGTCGGTTGAGCTCAGGACCCCTGAGTCAATCCCAGGGTCGTGGGATCGAGCCCCGTGTTAGGCTTCCTACTTGGTGGGGAGTCTGCTTCTCCCTCTACCCCTCCCCACCCCCTGCTCATTCTCTCTCTCTCTCTCTCAAATAAATAAACAAAACCCTTAAAAGAAAATTATAATCACTGTGGAGACAAATGCAGAAGGCTCGATTTGAATTTCACAATAAAACCAAACTGTCGTAAACCTTGATAACACAAAAATCGTATGGCTGATCAAAATCAGGGTGAAATTGGGGAAGAAAAGGAGAAGCAAATGTGAGGCTATCCTTTTATCTTTCATAACAAGGCGACAGAGATGAAGAGCTAGAGGGGTACATCTGTTTTGTTTTAATAGTTAGAAAGGTAGCTATTAAAGCTCAAGGTAAGAAAGACCCCAAAAACTAGAAGAGGGGTCAGGGGTGGAAGGAAGGCTATATGATCAGGCTGGAATGTTTCCTGTTCCATGGCAGAAGGTTAGTAAAACTGTCTAAAGGTAATATGCCAAAATCAAAGTATGATTTACTAAAGTTACAATGGCAAATACCAGGAGAACAGGCAGAAGCTGCTCCAAGTGGGGGCATATTTTAATAACCATTCCAGATTATTTATGAATGTTCTTTTTTTTGATACTACACCAAAACTCAGCAAGTGGTGGTTTTTCAAAGTTAGTTGCGGTAGTAAATCTGAAACATCAATGAACTTTCATACTCTGCTACATTGAAATGCATTGGTCTGTCTTGCACTTTGAATGGATTTTTTTTTTTTTTTTTACCCATGCCTCATCTTGTAACATCGTGCTTCGGTCCCTTGGAAAATCCCAGTCTAGTGAGTTATGCAGATCTTCCAAATGTTGCCATATTTCATCCCAGAATACCATCAGAAGAGTTTTTTAAGTGGTGGGAAGCTGTGAAGTTCATGGTGAGCGGATGCAAGTTTTTTAAAATTCTGATTTTTTTTTTTTCCATTTCAAAGTTCAAATTTCATCACTGGCAACAGAAACCATCAGTTGTTTCCCTCGGAGCAATGGGCTCACATCATTTATTTCTGTGAACGTGTTTGCCACGTTCCTGAGTCTCAATCACCATAGTCGATCATCAGTCATTCTTTCACATAAAAACATAGTTACATGAAAAAACTAAAAATAAAAAAACCGGCCAATCCGCTCACCACTCAGATAGTCCCATTTGTGCTTTCTCTCGAGACAACTGTTCCAATGTGGCAACATGTAGGCCTACATCCCATTTCATCACAGAAAATACGACAAGGATGTGCGCTCAAGTGTTAAGATGTAAGCCCACAAACACATTTTATTGCCTCGTCAAGCACATTATCAGTGAAGCTAACTTCCCCTCCCCCCTTTCTCCTGGGAGTGCACAGTGGTCAAGAATCCAGTGTCCCCTTGTAGGGTCTGGCACCACCGCCTTGCTTCATGCTGAGAGTCTCACCCACCATCACTTTTGCACCCTCGGTGCAGATGTGAACACAAGGAAAAAGGCCAACAACGTCTTATTATTATAATGAAGAGTTTTGACTGCAGACCCCTTGAAAGGGCCTCAGGGAACCCCAGAGGTCACACTTTGAGAACCACTGTACAAAGTAATCAACACCTACCCCTGTGCCCTGCTCCCATCTTTAAATTAAGAATATTAATATGTGGGTTATTTAAAATACATTGCTGTTGAGTTGATTTTATTTTTTCGGAGGAAGACCCGAGTCCCCATTAGCATTTGGGGTGAATTAATTGAGAATTTTATGGAACTGGAGCATACTGGTGTCCCACTCCTGTAGACCTCCCTGGGTCAGTTTAATTTCTTAAAACGCCATAGCCTTTCCTGGGCTCAGAGCCCCCTCAGGTGGGCAGTGGTGAGAGACCAGAACATCTATCCGGAGTTCCTGACCGCAGTAGACCTTTTTGTATTGTTAAAGTGTAGTTTCCAAAAGTTACAAACCTGGTTCCCACCCAGATACAAAATGAACATGCTTCAGAGGTTTTCTCCACCTTATCGTTAGTGGGGAAACCAGTCATATGTTAAGACTGGTTCAAATTGAGATTTTGAGAACGGAGATTTATAGAGTCAGAGGAACACTGAAATGAGCCTACTAATAGAATCCAAGCCACCCAATGTCCTACAAGGCAGTAAGCCTAACTTTGGGAGCAGTCTTCGCTATGAAATAAATCACGTGCATTTTCACTGGATGGGAGCCGTTGGCATTATTCTCAGACGGAAACCATTTACACTGGGATGAGTTTTCTGTAAGCTAACTTCTCCCCTTGCACCCGGGCTGGGCTGTAAAACAACTTTAATCATAGGAAATAAGACGTCAAACCAAGGTACCAGCCTCTAGAAAATCAGATCATCCCTGGGGGATACAGGCCCTCTAGACCACCCCAGCCTACATGGAAAGGTTACTACTTCCTGGTCCCTTTTGTCTATTTCTGAGATCTGACTAATTTTTCTTAAAAGCATTATTCAGCAGTTTGAAGGAAAAGGGTAGGAAGGGAATGAGTGGAAAATTATCAACCGATTTCGGTGCCCGACAGGCTCATTTCCAGAAGAACAGCCCTGGCTCCAGTAATTACATCCAGAAGGGGCTTCCACACTGGCATCGCCCATGGGTCCAGGCAGAGGGAGGGAGATAGCAGGAGCTACGTTATGTTTCCCAGGTGACAGGATGACCTCAGATCCAAGTGAGTCATGAAAGGCGCCCTGCAGGTAAACCCCAGGGAAGGGTAAACGGTTGGTGGAAAAGTGTAAGCAGGTGTCTTGGGTTATCCAACATTCCCTCGCCGCAGTGGTGTAGTTACTCTTTATTTTCTATGCCTGCTCCTCCCCCTGCTTGTGCTCTTTGCTCGTTCGCTCTCTCTCTCTCTCTCTGGCAAATAAATAAATCAATAAAATCTTCAAAAAAAATTAAAATTTTATATGCATGGGATGTTGAAATGATGGGGCACATTGACTTAATAGCATAAGCTTTTCTGGCACAGAGCCCTTGCGTGTGCTGTGTAATATTCCTTCACTGGATTTTATTCTTTGTAGCTATTTATTTTCTGTTTCAATTGAATTTTTGAATACATTGAAGACTTATGGTAGTATTCCTATACATAGGACACTTACTTCTCTGTCTCCGCCCTTGGGTTTGTTCCCCGTACCTCTCATAGCACATCAAACCCAGATAGGAAACTGAACCTTGTCACTCTTGGGTTGGATCCAAAGCCAATCACACACGGCATCTTAGGAGCTAAGTAACTTTTTTAAAGACGGAAGGGATTCTGGGAGAGGGTCTCATGGCATGGACACAGCCTCCTGCTGGCTCCAGATGTCTCTCTCCTCCTCACCTCGACACCCCCCCAACTGCATCCCCTTGGGGAACACAATTCAGTTTCCTCCACTGACAGCTTCTCTCTTAGTAACAACTTGTATTCATTTCCTATTGTTGCTGCTGTAACAAATGACCACAAACGGGGTCTTCTGAAAACAACACAAGTTGATCATATTACAGTTCCGGAGGTCAGAAGTCCATGAAATGGGTCTCCCTGGGATAAAAGGATGCCAGTAGGGCTGCCCTCCTTCTGGAGACTCTAGAGGAGAATGGGATTGCTTGCCTTTTCCAGCTTCTGGAAACTGCCTGCTTTCCTTGACTTTTGACCCCACTTCCCTCTCCCACCCTCAATCTTCAAAGCCAGAGTGTAGCATCTTGCAGTCTCTCTGCCCTGTGCGTCCACCATCCCACCTCCTTCTGACTCCCCTGCCTCCCCCTTTCTCTTCGAAGAGTCTTTGACATGACTTTGGGCCCACCTGGATAATCCAGGCTGATCTCTCCAATCTCGAGATCCTTCATTTGATCATATCGTCCAAGACCCTTTCGCCATGTAGGTAACCTTTTCACCAGTTTCAGGGACCGGGATGTGGACATCTTTGGGGTGTGATTGTTCTGCCTGCCATAAGCCTCTTCTCCCTGATTCCCTGAGGATTAACCAGATTGGTGCTTTTGAAGAACCTGGAGTGCCTGGCACACAATTGGTGCTCAATAAATGCCTGCCTGAGCATGCCCATGGAGTTGCCTGGAGTCGTGGTTCGTTGAAATTGGAAAAAAACTCCTAAAGCTTCCTGGCTAATTCTAAGGCACCCCATCCACAGCCAGGTATTAGGGAAGAATAAGGTAGCTTATTCTCTGGATTTGATTTAGAAAGGTGGTGGTTTTGTTGCTAGTTGTTCCCTGAAAGGCGTTTGGTGTATTAATTTTTTTGGAGTCCGCCCAGCCGTGATCTTAAGAAAAAAATACCAGGGGCGCCTGGGTGGCTCAGCGGGTTAAAGCCTCTGCCTTCAGCTCAGGTCATGGTCCCAGGCTCCTGGGATCGAGCCCCACATCGGGCTCTCTGCTTAGCAGTGAGCCTGCTTCCTCCTCTCTCTCTGCCTGCCTCTCTGCCTACTTCTGATCTCCATCTGTCAAATAAATAAAATCTTAAAAAAAAAAAAAAAAGGAAAGAAAGAAAGAAAAAAAAATCCCAAATAGAAGGCAGAAATGCACATTTGGTATGTTTGAAGATCCGCATTAGCCCTATGCAAGGTATTATATTTCATGTAGGTCTCCTTTTTATTGGGTAGCTGTTTCCAGATTGGCTTTAAAACATAAAATGAATCGATGTCAGTCGGTATTCCGCTCACACAGTTTATTGCGAAATACAAACTTTTGAAATTAACATCAGGAAGTTAACTGACTCTAGAAAGAGACTGCAGGTAACATTCTCTGTGAAGCAATTTAAGCCAAAAATAACCTACCTAATAAAAATGCCTTTCCTCTAACAGCATTGTCATAACTTTTTTTTGAAATAGGAGATAGCCTTAACCCTTAAATTCAGTTCTGGCATAAGCTGTCTAAATGAACTTACATTTGGGGAGAGTGTTTTAGCAAAGCATTACCAAACATAGCTGGAGTGTGGATGGTCTTTTGTCCGTGACTAGCGCCGTCCATCAAAATGCTCGTTTCCTTTGCAAACGGCATCTCTTCTTGCTCTCACGAAACAAAAATATTTTCAGCCAAAACTATGGCTATAAGGACGTACACTTGGCAGAACGTTAATTTCACCGCTCTGTTTAAAAAAAAAAAAATGACAGAGAGGTAGTTCATGGGGAGGGTGCCGTGTTATGCTTGAGCATTGGGAATGGTGGAAGCCACCCAATCTGTGAGTTTGCCTTTGGGCTCCTGCAGGATTTTCAGAGGCAGCTGGGGACGGAGCTAATGCGCTCACCGCTCACGGGAGTGAGCCAGGTTCGCAGCATCCGGGAGCAGGGAGCCGGCGGGGACCACACAGGGTGTGCACCCGGGCAGCCTCTCCCGCTCTGCCCCCTGGTGGCGATGGAAGGCAGTACCAGTAAATAACCGGTCGCCTTGGAAACCCTCCCCTCCGGACTCAGTCCAAACTCCGGCCCATCCAGGATGGAAGGGAGCAAGATGGATTTTGAGAGTTTGATTTTTTTTAAAGGTTTTATTTATTTATTTATTTGACAGACAGAAATTACAAGTAGGCAGAGAGGCAGGCAGAGAGAGAGAGAGAGAGGAGGAAGCAGGCTCCCTGCTGAACAGAGAGCCCGATGCGGGGCTCGATCCCAGGACCCTGGGATCATGACCTGAGACGAAGGCAGAGGCTTTAACCCACTGAGCCACCCAGGCACCCCAAGAGAGTTTGATTTTTTAATAAGGTCTATGTGATGTTCCTTAATGAGGTGTGGTTTTGTCGGGAAAATAGCTAGTGGACCTTGAGAAAATCAGTACCCTAAAGCATCCTTCTGGAACCCGCAGCTGCCTCACAGAATACTCAGGAAGGTATAGGAGAGCCTGAGGAGATAGCAGCAAGGAAAACAATGGAGAGTAGCCAGAGGCCTGAGGAGGGAGGCGTTAGCCAGGAGACGAAAGCATGGCAATGGAAGGTGTGATCTAGAAGGGACCGGTGCCCTATATGAAGGATGGGGCCCAGGGAGGGAAGGGGAAGGAGGACTCACGTGAAAGGGGAGGCTGAGATGAAGCAGGAGGTCTGGAACAGGAGGCTCATTGGGCCAGTCGGTGCCACACAGCTGCTGTGTCACAGAGAGAATTGATAAATGAGAATTCGAGAGGAAAACACCCTGAGAATCATCAGTGGTGCCCATAGTCACCCACACCTCTGAGAACCTACAGGCCAAGAAGGGAAGCAGGGGAGGGGGCAGAAATGATGGGACACCCACCTTGTGGCCAGGGCTGATTGAGGTTTGAGTGTGTCATGGGGTGCATTTCTAAAAGGCTTTCTGAAAGCGTCCCACAAATCACTCAAACAAACAAAAAGTACAGATGCTGGTATTTAACCCTTAATCCACTGGGGAAATTCTCTTGTTTGGAACGGCTCCTTCTGTGATATCGCCAGGTAACTTCCGTGAGGGAAGCAGTGGGCAGAACCTCGCAGAGTTCAGTGTGTTTGCATGTGTTTTCATGGTTTCATGGATCAGTTTAATCAGTGATTTAAGGTTGGTTTCAAAATACTAATACAGGCTGTGTTTTACCAATGAGCCTAGTTTACTCTAAGGGAGCATGGAGGTGGCTTTAGTAGGTGTTGGCAAACAAAGGTCAACCAGGAAAGGAGAAGACATGACCATAGTCAGTGACGTCGTCCAGAAACGATATTAAATGTAGCAAGACTGCGCTTGAGTAGGAATCAGGGTGTCTGTCAAAGTCAATGTTCAAGTCGTAAAAATCCAGAAACATTGGATAAGAGAAGACCCTGGTTCCAAGGGAGGCTGTATGGTAGAGACTTTCATAAGAATGGAAACCCGAGAAAAGGGATTTAGAAAGCAGGTCCTGGGGGCCTCATGAGGCTGCACATGCTACATACCCAAGACCCCAGTGGCCCTGTATTTGCCCCATCCCTGGATTAACCCCTTGCGGAGAGGCTGCACCTGAATCCGGGTCTGGGGATGGGCTGGATTGTGGTCCTGGGAAGAAAAGCCAGTGGTTTCTCCCAGCTGATGCATCTTTGATTTGAGATGCTGTTTCCTGTGGTCTTTTTCTCTCCCCCACCAAGACTTTGGGGGGGGGGGCAAAATTGGTTTTGTGTTTTGCTTTTATTTGTCTTTCGTTCAATGCCAGGGTTTTATTATAATGTATAAACCTCTTTGGAGCACAGCGCCCTCATTGTATTTTGTAACCTGGAGCCTGTGAGATTCCAGGCTGTGCGGGAAATGTTGATAAGAAAATAAAGTCCTATTTGTTTTTGTAATCTGCAGTGCTATTTGGTTCTCCCTTATCTTCAAAGGTCTGTCTGTTGTCCGTCTTTCTTTCTTTCTTTCTTTCTTTCTTTCTTTCTTTCTTTCTTTCTTCTCTATTTTATACAGTTTTAGTTGTACATCTTTTTAGGGGGGGGATGAGGGCTCTTGAAAGACCTGTCAGTGTTTCTAAATAATATTTGGCCCTTTCATTTTATCTTTTATTTGATTTGATTTTTTCTTTTTTTTTTTAAGATTTTATTTATTTGACACAGAGAGAGAGATCACAAGCAGGCAGAGAGAGAGGGGAAGCAGGCTCCCTGCTGAGCAGAGAGTCCGATGCAGGGCTCGATCCCAGGACCCTGAGACCATGACCTGAGCCGAAGGCTGAGGCTTAACCCACTGAGCCACCTAGGTGCCCCTATTTTATTTTTTTAAAGATTCATTTATTTAAGAGAGAGGGGGGAAAATAATGAGTGGGGGAGGGGCAGAGGGAGAGAGGAAGTTCTCACCCAGACTCCCTGCTGAGTACAAAGCCCTATCCTGAGATCATGACTTGAGCTGAAACCGAGAGCCAGCGCTCAAGCAACTGAGCCACCTAGGTGCCCCTTATCTTTTTATTTGAAGTGGTACCTCTCCCTGTAACCCCTAATCCAGGCAATGATAATAGAGAAGTGAGTCATCCGTAGTTTATTAACCTGAAGTTTTTAGATTTGGAGATTAGAGCAAGAGAAAGAGAGCGAGCTCAAGCAGGGGGAGCACAGGCAGAGGGAGCGGGAGAAGCAGGCTCCCTGCTGAACATGGAGCTTGATGTGGGACTCAATCCCAGGACCCTGGGATCATGACCCGAGCTGAAGGCAGCTGCCCAACCCACTGAGCCACCCAGGTGCCCCACACCTAGGATACATTTGTCTTAGATTTTGTCTCTCTATATTTATGGATTCAAGGTTTTCAGGGACTGTGGAACGAAAGGGAAAAGATCATTCAGTGCAGACATCACCCAGTCCCCGCCCCGCCTCTGTGCTTTGCAGGCTTCCGTTTTTCAGTGGCTACACTAGGTTTTAGTTGTAAAAACACAACCCACAGATGGGTTAGTCTGTCTTCCACTCCTAGTTTTTAGATGTGTCTCTAGATCAGTCATGGTCTCGGCAGGAAATAAAGAACACACCCGAAAGCAGTTACTGAAGAAAATGTGATGAAAAGACCAATTCTGTCCAGAGTTTAGGGAAACCCACAAGCAGTGGTCAGGCACCTGGCGCTGGCCAGGAGGCCAGGCTGGAAGGAGGCCTTTGCCAGCCCAGTCTGAAAGCACCATTGTTGGAACTGGGAGAAGCAGAAGCAGAGGCCTGTGTGATAGAGGCTGTGTTGCCTTTGGGACCACCAGAGACCACCCGACTGGGAGGATGCCAAGGTGCCTCTCACTGTTGAGTGCAGGAGTAGGGCAGGTGGCCCGGTGAGTGCAGGCATAGAGATCAGCTTCCTGTGGTGCAGACTGGGGTGGAAAGAGGATTTGGAGGGGCAGATGGTGGGAGGAGCAGAGGGAGAGAGAGAATCTTCAAGCAGACTCCCCGCTGAGTGAAGAGCCCAACCTGGGGCTTGATCCCATGACCCCAAGATAAGGATGTGAGCTGAAATAAAGATTCGGCCACTCAATGGACTGAGCTACCCAGGCGCCCCTTATTTAAAAAATTCTTTTAGAAATAGTGAGTATCAAGTTAGAATATTTCAGTGCCTGGACATATCTTCTTTGGATTCATTGTATTCATTTGTATTCATTGACACCTTTGTTCTAAGTTTTACCTTAATGTCATAGAATGAACATCAACAGCAAAGCTACTTCTTTTCAGTGACGACAAAAACGAATGAGAATTCTGCACAGAAACTTCATGATGGTTAAAACCATTATGGTTCAGTCGGTCGGACACATCCATGGGGATAGATTTCAGAATATTGCTGCCTTTCGGGGGCAGATACTGATTTGGGAGAAGTCGCAACAGAATTTTCTGGGATGCTGGGAATGTTCCATATCTTGATAATGAGCGATGATAAAAACTCGTTCAGTTGTACACTTCTGATTGATCCACGTTACCCTCTGTATGTTCTACCTTAATTTTTTTTTAAAGATTTTATTTATTTATTTGACAGACAGAGATTACAAGTAGGCAAGAGAGGCAGGCAGGGAGAGAGAGGAGGAAGCAGGCTGTCCACAGGCTGTCCACGGAGCAGAGAGCCCGACATGGGGCTCTATCCCAGGACCCTGGGATCATGACCTGAGCCGAAAGCAGAGGCTTTAACCCACTGAGCCACCCAGGCACCCCAGGTTCTATCTTAATTTAAAAGGAGTTTTTAGGGGCTCCTGGGTGGCTCAGTCAATTAAGCTTCTGACTCTTGATTTGCTGACCTTTCAACACACTCAATGAGATTGAGCCCCGTGTCGGGCTCCACGCTCAACTGGGAGTCTGCTTGGGGTCCTGCCTCTGCAGAATCCTCTGCCTCCCCAGCCCCACACTCACGCACTCTCTCTCTCTCAAATCAATCAATCTTAAAAAACAAAACAAAAACAGCAGTTTTTACAAGTTGCAAAGATTTTTAAAGTTTCGAGAGACCCGAGTTCCTGCCCATCCTCTCACTTCCTGACTGTGTGACCTTAGACAAGTTATCTAATCTCTCTATTCCTCAACTTCCCTGTCTGTAACATTGGGGTAGTAATATTCTTACCTCCATTGTCTGGCCAATGAACTCACAAGTGTGGGTAGTGTGCTACACCAGGGGCAAGTCTTTTGCTAACACCACAAGGCTCTCTGGCCCCAGGAGTGAAGTCTGATAGTAATTCTTGTGACAAGTAATAGTAATAATATAATATTCTTACGTCTTCAGAAGGGCCAACCTTAGTACAGCATCTGGTGTGTGGTAATCACTCAATACACGTTAGCTATTTATATTCAAATAAATATATTTGTTTTCCCTAAAATAACCTGATTCTGCTAAATTCCAGATACCATTTTTTTTTCCTTTTCCTCTGTTTACTAAAATCCCTAATCCTGCAGGTTCATCCTCTCACACCAGAAGATACCAAACTTAATTAGGCACATGCTCATGGGCTCCCTCCCAGGCCTGCTCAAAGGTGAAAGCGCGGAGGCAGTTCGTGTATTCTGGTTTTGTTGTTGTTGTTGTTCAACAACATGCTGGTGGTTTCCTTGCCCGGCGGTCCTCCCAAGGAGATGCCCTCCAGTCTCAGAGCAGAGATCCTGTTCTTTCTGACTTACACACATGCAAGGAACCTCAAGGTGACCCTATTCTGTACGCTCACCAGATGGCATCATTTTGTTCTATGAACTTTAACAGGCCTTGGTTAACTGGGACCCGGTGGATCAAACGGTGCTTGCCAACGAGCAGGTGGATGAACATGGCTGTTCATGGCGTTCTGGAGCAAAGGTGGAGCAGAAGTACCTCCGACAGTGGTTTATTAAGACAACTGCTTACGCGAAGGTGAGTGTCCGCCCTGTGTTCCCCCCCACCCTCAATAATGCTGTCTTTGCTGGGAGGCAACACTAGAGTCTTCTGGGCATTGGAGAGCCTCACTGTTGGGAATAAACTCTACAAAGGGCTCTTGGAGCCATGGGTGTGTAGACTGGGAGCACGTGAGCCTCAGGGTCACTCACGGCGAGGGTGATGGGTTTGGGTGTTTTAGAGGTAAGTCAAGAATGGCACCTGGGGGTCATTGTTGGACATTCTTTGCTGACCGTTCAACACACTCAATCATTGTGCTGCCATAGAGGCCAAACAATGTTCAGTTTTATTTGTAGTTATATCAGCAATAAAGCCAGAAAGGAAAAAAATATGTCTTTCTCTGTATAGTACTAGTAAAACCTCCAGCAAGATAGTAGGACATTTCAGAGGGTCCAGAGAAGACCATCTAGAAGGAGTGAAGTGGGGCGCCTCGGTGGCTCAGTCGGTTAAGCCTCTGCCTTTAGCTCAGGTCATGATCTCGGGGTCCTGGGATCGGGCCCCGCATCGGGCTCCTTGTTCAGCAGGGAGTCTGCTTCTCCCTCCCCCAGTCCCCCTCCACTTGTGTGCGTGCTCTCTCTATCTCAAATAAACAAATAAATAAAATCTTATTATAAAATAAAATAGAAAAAGTGACAGGTTGGTCAGTCTCTGTGGAGGAAGACCAGAGTGAAAAGGAACAGCTTTTCATCAGGCAAAGCTCTGATTTTAATTCTTGTGTCCCTGATTAGTACCGTAAACTGGGATGAGTTAGGAGGCTCAGTTTTCTCATCAGTAAAAGGAGAGGGTGGGACCAAGTGGTTTTTAAGGTAGCTTCTGGCTCTTTCTGTATTCGGGGCTTGAAGGCAACACCAGCCGTTGAAAGAGGGGGCTTGCTTATTAAATCACCAATAGCCTGAGCAGCAGAATGCCTTCTGGATATGCCAGAACCACTCTCTGCCAAATATCCTCCGGGCTTACCAAGTTTCAGGGTATGGAATTGAGGGACATGGCTGGAGCCAACTAGCGACACTTCCCATGGCAGTTTGATGAGCCCCATAGTTTTTCACTTAGGACTGGACATAAACAGGACATGAGAGGGTAAGGACATCTTGAAAGGCCAGTGACTGCGGGGATAGTTCTCCCTCCGCGTTAGTTCTCCCCCCCGCAGTAGTCACCGTAAGGATAGTTAAACCCAGCCTTAGTGGCCCCCGGGGTGCTCTGTCAGAGAGACGGTAGTTGGCTGAAAATGGACTTTGGGTCCGATCCAACACTGTACTTCTTATATGCCAAGAAAGCACAAAGTTATAAATAACCAATGATCACAACAAAACTTGGCTGAATTAGAATCACCGCACAGCAGCTCACAATACCAGCACCATATGGATATATGACCTCCAGTTTTCTCACTCAAAAGACAGGTCTTGAATGAGGCACTTTTCCCATGATAACTTCCTCAGAATGTAGCAGAGAAGAGCATACGGATTTGGAACTTGTTACCACAGTGCCTTGCTCCCTTGAAGCACACGGTCGTATCGAGAGACTGATTGAGAAAAATGAAGCTGAAGACATTGTTTCTATAGCATCCCAGGCAGTGGGAGCCCCAATCTGCTGACAGTTGGGGTCCACTGCATTTCTGGTTGGGGGGGAAGCCAGGTCACTCCCAGATGACTCTGGAATAGGCATTGTGGGAAAGGCCATCTCATTAGCTCTTTCTTTTTTTTGACCTCTGCCTCCAGTTGGAGATGTTATAACCTAACTGAGGGACGTTATTCTTTAAATTGTCAGCTGTGAATTTTCAGCTGTTCAGCAGAAATTGTTAGTTACCATGGTGATTCCCCTGGTTCCTGCTGAACTCCTGTGCAGATTTATTGAAAAAGCTGTCTTTGGAGGTCAGCACTTGGTTTGCCCCGAAAATCAAGAGAGGAGAGAGTGGTATGGCAGTGATAGTGGTGAGCAGAAATCTACATCCACTGCAGGTCCTCGGCCGAGGGCTGCACAGGCGCAAAAGCAAGATTCCAGAAGGCCTAACAGAACATGATCATAAAGAGACTGAGAGGAGATCAGATTTCAGAGGACTGCAGAGTGCTCAGAGATCTTGGAGTTAGGGCCCAGCCAGAAGTATACAGTTGAGACCCCCAAAAGGCCATATGTTAGAAGTGTGGATGACACCCTAGGACCAAAGACAAAATCAAAATACTCAGCTTAATAAAAAGTAAAAATAAACCCGACAGTTTTGAAAGGAACTTTTGGAACCAAAAGTAGCACTTTTAAAGAGAGACGACATAATCCAGACTCTACATGGCTGGTTTTTATGCACATGCCCCACCTATAAGAAAAGAAGTACTAGACTTGCGAAAAATCAGGAAATTGTGGCTGGTAATCAAGAGAAGATAAGGGAGAGGGGGCAGCCCTTGAGCCCAGTAGAACTAGATCCTGAGATGACCCAGATGTTAGAATTAGGAGATAAAGCCAGAGACATCTGTTCTATAAATGGTCTGGGACTTAAAGGAAAAAATGGTCATGATGAGTGAACAGATGGTGAATCTCAGAAGAGAGAAGGAAACTATTAAAAAAAAAAAAGAACTGGAAATCTAGAACAGAAAACTATAATATCTGAAATGGAAAATCACTGTTTGGGCTGCAAAATGATGAGTAAGGGTTGAGGAAGGCCATAAAGTTGGAGAGGAGCTCCTTCGTACAGGGGCTGTTGTGTGTGGTGGCCCCCAAATAGAGATGTATATGGTGATTTTGAGAAGCTGAAAGAATGACAATACAACTGAAACAGAGAGCCAAGAGGAGAGATTCAGTAGGGCTGGAGAAGCTGGAGGTTGGGGTGGCCAGATCAGGCAAGGCCTTTTAGGTCTTAAGGAATCTGGACTTTATCATGGGGGCCATGGGAAGCCATGGAAGGACTTCAAGAGAAGGGATGACACAGATTTGTGTTTTTTGTTTTTAAGATTTTATTTATTTATTTGTTTGTTTGTTTGAGAGAGAGTTCACAAGCAGGGAGAGTGGAGGAGGGAGAACCAGGCTCCCAGCTGAGCAGAGAGCCCGATACGGGACTCCATCCCGGGACCCCCAGATCATGACCTGAGCCGAAGGCAGTCGCCTAACCAACGGAGCCACCCAGTTGCCCCAGATTTGTGTTTTTATAAATTCACTGTGTAAAGAGTAAGTGTGGATGCAAAGACGAGTTAAGAGGCTATTGGAGTAATCCGGGCGTGCGTACCTTCAACTAGGTGGGAGGAGTGGGGAGAGATGGGCAGGTTAGGAAAATACGCAGATGGTGAAATTTGTAGCACTTGAGATCTATTGGATGAGAGTGTGTAGGGGATGGTTCATTAAGAGGGACCCTGACTTGGACACTAAGTGGATGATTAAGCTGCTGATTGCCATAGGGAGTCCTAGAAGGGACATATTCCTGACCCTTTTGAGTATGCAGTGGCTGTGAGGCTGTTGCGTAGAGATGTGCCAATAATAGGCACTTGGATAAATGGGGTTGAAACTTCCAAGATCAAATGACATAAGGCATCTACTTTATAACCTGGTATGATAGAAATAGTGTTGAATCAGGGAGGATGTCCTGCAATAGAGAGAAGGATCAGTTAGTAATACTTTCAGCTGTAAGTAGCTGAAAATCTGAGTTAATCGTGGCTTAAACAAATGGGGGTGGACTTTTCCCACAAAGGAAGATCCAAGTTGATGGAACTGAACCAGAATCGGGCTCTGAATTGGCATCTCGGTGGTTCTCTCCGCCCTTCCTTCCTGTCACCTCATGGTTGCAAGATGACTGCTGCAGCTCCAGACATCACATTTCCATTCAAGAGAAAGAAACAGAAGAGGCTGTGTGAGCAACTGTTTCTTTTATTAACTGGAAAGCAAGGACTTTCCCACAAATCCCCCCAAAAATTCCACTGATGTTCTTTTGGCCCCATATGGGTCCTGTGGCTACTCCCCAGCTTTGAGGGAAACGAGGAAAGCAGGCTTGGGCTTTTTAGCTTCTGTAGCCAAGCTGTTAAGCTGTTTGAGGGAAGGGGATGGCCAGTGGGCTGTGCCCACCACAGTCCTCTTTAGAGCTTTGTGTCCACGTCTGGTTTTGCTGCTCTGGGGGCTGCCTCTGTGACACAGGGATGGCAGTCTGCTGGGGGCATGGCTCTAGAAGGGCCCTCCTTTCCATCACTTACCTTCCCAATGAAGAAAGATGATGCCCGATGCGAAAATTACAGGGAATCCTGAAATGCAAAAATCCTTTATTAAGCCTGTTCTATGATGTTACTGGATTTTTCTCCCCTTCCCCTTCCACCTACCAGTCTCGCTAGGACTGTTAGCTTTGTAACATGTGAAGAAAACTTGCAGTAGGAATATCTGAAGCACATGAATTCATCTCGGCAGGGATATGTGGGAGGTATCTGGTGGGCAGCACAGCGAGATGAGAACAGGGGGAAGAGCAGGGATTGCAGACCTCCGCACACAAAGCAAAAGAGATTCAGGGTCTGATGGAGCGAGCGCCACAGTACCTGCCAGCAGGGTGACAGCTGGAAGGCGAAACAAATAGAGTTGGCTTCCCATTTGAACTTTTTCTAATAGATCTGTGGTTTCGATTTCTGCGGCTGCCTCCCGCCGGCCCTCAGACACCAAGCAGTGTCCATAGACTCCTCTATGGCCTGGTGGCGTTTAGCCAGCGGCCGCATCAGATCAGTGGCTCTGCTGTCCCAGTTTTCAGGAATTTCCCAGTAGCTGCTAGAATAGCAAGAAAGTCCGTCCCCCGCTCCCGTTTCATGCCTGCTTGCCCCTGAGCCGATCAGTGCTCTGTCGTTTACAGACGCCGTCTCATATAACCCTCACCTTTTTCCCTGGAGGGTCAGTGTGCCTGGTAGCCCCATTTTACAGACAAGGAAACTGAGGCTCACACTGGTAGTAAGTAATAGCCCTGGGATTCAGATTCAGGTATCTTGGTCTTGTACCCGGCAGTCTGTACCCTGTCTCAGGGAGCATGAATCCATTCATTCTTTCCCCAAGTGTTACCAAGCGCCCTGCAAGACTTGGGCCAGGTGCTAGCAGGGAGCGAGGAGGCTGGTGGTGGGGGGGATGGTCCCAGAGCAGGCGCAGCCCAGCGGGATGACTGTGACGATGCAGGCAAGCACTGGTGGGGGCTGGGGGGAGCCCCAGGTCTAGCCTGTGCTCCAGGAAGTGAGGAAGGCTGCAAAGCTCAGAACTTCTGACGCGGGAACATTTCACTGCCTTCCAGACGTACCGGAAACCTCCTGTCTCACCAGTGTTCCCATGGAGAGTTTCTGCTGGCCAGAAGCAGCCGGGCACCGATGAGCCCTCATGAAATCAGGGAAGGTGGGAGGGAAGAGCCCCCCTTGTGCCTCTCCTACCCCCAGTTTCACCTGGGAGCTTCTGGGTGAAATGAAGTTACCTTTCCCAGAACACACTGGTCATGTTTGAGCCTCCAGAGCGTGAAAACACAGGGTGGGAGAGGCGAGGAGGTGTGGGAAGGGGTTTGGACTTTATGACAGGAGCTCTAGAGGCTGGAGCAGAAAGACAGCCCTAGACAGGCCAGGGTGCCAAGCTCCAGTCTCCAACACATACCCCTGGGGCCTGAGGGTCTCCTGCCCTCTGTAATGGGGACCCTCGGGCTCCCTGGTTCCAGTCCTGAGGCCTTGGGTTGCTTGTGAAAGCATTTGGCTGTCTTCTGGAAATTGGGCCTGGTGCCGCGCTTTCTGCTCTGCCCCTCACAGCCGCTGTCAGACCCCGAACGGCGGCTGGCTCACCGATGATGCGGGGATCTGCCCTCCCCCCGACACCAACCAGGTCATCCCTGTGCTGCTTGGGAAACTTTGCAAAGGGACTGGTCATTGTGGTTTGACAGCTGGGCCCTACCCTGCTCCCTTGCACCCAAGAAAGACCCTTGGGGCCGGAGGAAGCCTGCCCCTGTATGTGCAGCTTGGGCCTTCACGGGGTGGGTGTAGGTCCAGGTGAGAGGTGGGCCAAGGAGGCAAAGTTTCTGGGAACCCAGAGGAGCCAGTAAGACACATTTGATGAGCTCTCCGCTTCTCTGCAAGGCTGTGGGATGAAAAGCAGGAAGGACATTGGCCAGGGCCACATTTAACGGTGATGCACGGGTTTATCTACTGCAAGGGTTTGCTCTTCAAAGCCTTATGGATTTAAAGCTATTACAGCATCATCCCTGCCTGTAAAAAATACGTTCTCAGCTCCTGAGTGGTAGGAGTGGCAGAGCCCATGCAGGCTCCGGGCCCCTGAGCTCCGGGAACAGTGCTCGGGGGCACTGAGTGCAAGCTTCCTGCTGGAATTCTCTGCCAGGTCCCAGCTGGCTCTCCTTTTGGAAAGCGCAGACTCTGCTCTCGTCCCCAGGATCTGCTTTTGACACCCTGTCTCACAAAACTAATTAGTTGTTAAATCTGCTCCTTCTTACATAATCTGACTTCTTTCTCGTCTCTGTATTCCCGGCTTCTCCCGGCTCTTTCCTCTCCTAAGCTGTACAGTAAATGCAACCCCCCCGCCCCCCAACCTTGCATGCTGTCCTCTCTGCACTCCTCGGGGTGATGGTTGGCCTTCTTACAGGGAGGGCCACCACCTAGCCACTTAGAGTTCCTTCTGGATGATAGTGGGCATGGCCCAAGGCGGTGGGGCACAGAGGCAAAAGGAAAGCTGGTGCCTTGAGGCTGACAGCTCCCTGGCCGTCCCCAGGCAAGGCTCCCGCTGCCTGGAGTAGATCCAGCCGAGGGTGACAGTGACACTGCTGGGATGGCGATGGGGGTGGCTCTGCGCAGCCCTTGGTAGGAACTCTGCCTGGAAAGGTTCACCAGAGTTGGTGTAGGGCAGGGGCCCCGACTCTGGAATTCTGAAACCCACAGTGTTTCTAGAAGGTACTGAGATGACCCCGGCAACTAGATTTCCTCTCCCTAAACACAGAGCCTTCCTGTCTGCCTCTGGCAGGTCCTGTGCCAGTGCCTGGTCACATCTGTCTGCTCTCCATTTGCTCCGTTCCCCATGGGCTCTCCTTTTCCTTCTCCCTGGCACCTTGCGCCCACATGTGTCCCTCCTATCTGGGAACTGAGGACAGCTGTGCCCGCACAGCCTCCCCAGAGCACTTCTGAAGCGGCCTGCAGGCTCCTGGTCAGCATGCACACTCAGCAAATGAGAGGCTTCCATTTCTGTGTTGTTCTGGGGGTTTTGTTTCTAAGATAGAAGGAATGACTGCAAAGGGAAAAATGAAAGAAATAAATTAATACCATTGACCCTTGAACAACATGGGGTTCAGGGGTGCTGACCCCCCCCATGCAGTTGAAAATTCACAGGTAACTTTTGAGCCCCCAGAAATTTAACTCCTCATAGCCTACTGTTGACTGGAGGCTTAACATAACAGAAACAGTCGATGAACATATATTACGTGGCTTGTATGTATTTTATACCGTCGTCTTACAATTAAGTCAGCTAGAGAAGAGAAGATGTTCAGAGGAAAAGAAAATCACAGGGAAGAGAGAATACATTTACGGTGCTGTACTGTATGGACTAAACCCATGATGTTCAAGGGTCGACTGTAATATGCTTCTTAGGTTATTTTGACAATGAAATAAACTGTAAATCTAATGAGGAAAAAGTGAAGGCAGAACCAAATGTGTCGTCTTGTTCTTAAACCCTGAGTGGGCTTTCTGAGCTCCTGGCCAGGTCCTTTGGGGAGTAAGGACCTCCTTCCTTCTCGAAGTGTTAGCCTGGATCCCATGGGAGTAAAGAGATTTATTTGTTCACACCTTGTTGTGGCGGGGGGGGGGGGGGGGGGGGGCTCCCCCTGGGCATGCAAGGGAGGGCTGTGAGTGTCATGAATCCCTTTAGCTCAGGGAGACATTTGGATTTTATAGATTTTATTTATTTATTTGAGACAGTGTGTATGCATGAATGGGGGGAGAGGGAGACAGAGAGAGAATCCCAAGCAGACTCCCTGCTGAGCACGGTGCCCGACTTGGGGCTTCGTCCCACATCTCCGAGATCATAACCTGAGCCAAAGCTAGAGGCTTAAATGACTGAGCCACCCAGGCGCCCCAATATTTGGATTTTAAAGCCAAAAGAAACTTGAGCAAACAGTGCACAGGCTCCCCCACATTTAGCCCACGGTCTCCTGTGCTTTTTAAATCCCTGCCCTGATCTGAAAAACAAATGCAAGCCAAAAAAACCCTCATGATTTTGAAATTACAGAATCGATACGGTATCTAAGGACAAAGGGATCAGAGGTTGGTTTCTCTTAAGCAGTGTACACCCTGCTCTCCTCCTTCTCCCCGGGGGGCTCACAGCCAGCTCGAGGTGTCCTTGAAAATAACTGACCCAGCCCATTTCTCATTTTATAACTGAGGCCCCCAAGCCCGAGAAAGCCAGGACCCAACTTGGGTCTCCTGAGCCCTAGCCAGGCCTGCATGCTTTCCACCAGCTCTCAGCACGGGTTCCCAAGCAACCAGGCATTTTCTAGCATGCGGTGCGGTCAGAGGGCAGGTGTTGCCAGAAGGCCAGAAGCACGGTGGGAACTGTCACAAGGCCAGGGCCAGGGTACAGATGGCCAGGTAGTGGCAGGTACAGGGGTTGGAGGTTTTCTAGTTTGTGCTCGATGGAATCGGCTTGCTGGCCTCTGAGCTGAACCGGTGTCTTTTTGTGTCCTATCTCCCCTCCACGGTCCTGTCCTTACCCTGGACCTTCTGAGCCCAGCTGCTCGGAGAACAGGGACACTGATCCCAGGGCTGCCAGGCTATGAGGGAAACAGGCATTAACCGCCACATCCATAATCACGTGACAGTGTTTTGTTATTTCACAAGAAGTACCCCTCTTAGAGAAAGAGAGAATTTTCCACAGTATCTTTCCATTTCTCTCTGTTTTATTTACTATTCCAGAGTGGCTAATTTTGAGTGTCAGATTTGCTTGAAATAGAGATTTAATCCTTTCTAGAGCTGTGATAAGTTGTGAACAGCTCTGGCAAAATGCGAACTCCAGTAGTTTAAAAAGAGTATACTAAAGGCATGATTTCAACTATGTGGCAATCCCACAAGTACCCGCCACCCTGCTATGTTTTAATCAGCTGTAACACGGGATCCGCATGACATCTTACGCTCAGTAAGAAAGAAACATGGTGTCAAAGGCACCATTGTTGTAAGACAGGTCCCAGTTTCAGCATCTGTGGGGAAAATGTGCATCTTTGGGGCACCTGGATGGCTCAGTTGGTTAAACATCTGACTCTTGATTTTGGTTCAGGTCATGGTCTCAGGGTCCTGGGATCAAGCCCCGCATCAGGCTCCTCTCTGCGCTCAGCACGGACTCTGCTTGAGATTCGTTGTCTCCCTCTGCCCCTCCCCCAGCTAGTGTTCCTTCCTCTCAAATAAATAAAAAATCTTTTTAAAAAAATAGAAAATGTGCATCTCTGAGTCAGTAAAAGATGGGGTATTAGTAGGATGGAAAGATATGGAATAAAATATTAATTGTGGTCTCCCTGGGTGTGCATATTGATTGTGGGAAACTTGTTGTTCTTCATCCCTCTTCATATTTTCCAGAACGATTGTTTTCATTTCAGTAATCACACAACAAAACACCTGATAGGAGGGTTATGTCAGCATTTATTTACATATATTCTCTAGACCTGAGTGCCTTGGAAGGGATGGTCTTAATGTTCCTGTGAGTTTTCAGTTTATAGGCAGGCTTCCAATGTGAAGGTAATTTAGTGGAATGTCCCTTGGGACTGCTGTTCCCATTTTGTTGTTTTTTTTTTTCCCCTTATTAAACTAATAAAAGGCTTTCAGTCTTGTTCCCAAGACTCTGCTTTCCCAGAACAAAACCACCTTTCCAGACAAGGGTACCCTAGAGTCACAGATTGGACAAAGTACGTGATGTGGCCGTTTACTGTTTGTTCCCCCTCGTGTGGGGTACAGGATGGCCTCACTTGTGTCCTGTCCACCCAGGGGCAGTGAGGTGACCCGAGTGGCCTCTGGGAATCAGAAGCAGCCTCATTCAGACAGATGACCGCCATTGGGAGAGCCTGTCCTCTGTCATCTGTATTCTTAGGGGCGTGGGGGCGACATTTCAGAACCTGTGCTCACCACTTCTTGGAAGTGGGTGGAATTAGAAGTGTTCTGCCAGAGAAGGGGTTTGCCTGGGTCTGAAGTGTGGAAAAAGGCTGCTAGGTGTGCCCGGAGTGAATGTAGGCACGTGGGGATAAGAGGAGATGAGCCAAAATGGCTGCCACCATGCTTCCTGGTTTCCTTCCCCACATCCCTCCCTTGTGGTTGCACCCAGCACCTTCTGTCCAGTTACGTGGAAGCTATCTAATAGCACTTGGTGTGTCCCTGTCCTTGCCTCAGCTCTGAGGTGCACACTCAGTGTTCGTGTGGGCTGCCTGGTGCCTCTTCTCCTTTGACCCCCGTGGTCCCAGGAACACGCACCTTGTTAGCGAGTCGTGTATCCTCAACAGGATGCCTTGCTCAGACCTGGTTTATCTCCCTTCTGGGTTCATAACACCTTCACTGGAATTGAGACTCTTGGATAGCACAGCTGTATTTGCAAATAAATGTTTTGCCTTGAGATGCTACAGCAAATGGATTTTGCTAGAAACCCGTATCACCTTTCAGAAGAGAGGTGGAAATACAGCTGTCAGAGGGAAGTGAGCAAGGTAGACATCATGCGGCATGAGCTTTCTAATGCGGAAATCCTTGTATGCAACTTCCTGCCAGAGTCAACCAAGGAGAGGGAGATGAGGCTGTGGGAGAGTTATCCCTCTAGAATATTCTAGAGGGGACATCTAGAGTTTTTATAAACATCTTACTGCCTTCAGCATTTATTTTCTTTTATTGCAACTCAGATATACGGTATGTCTTTGGAATGACTGCATTGAAAGGGTCTTGAAAACAAAAAGGAGAACATCTTGGCAATAAGATCAAGTTTTAGGAAAAAAGCACTTAAGAATTTATCATTCAAACATAATTGCTACGTAGATCACACTGATTCAAAAGTTGGCTAAGTGTTAAGGCTTTAAAAAGTGTCCATTTTAATTAAATCTTATCATTAAATCTTTCTCTTCCATTCTGCCTCTAATTCTGCCCAGCTCTCCAGGCTCTGGTTTCTGAACTCTCTCCCTTAGTAGCTAATAAATCCACTGTATTTCTCAGTTTGCCTAAACCTTTTTTTTTTTTTACTAGGGTTTTCTAACATGTATCATGTTTTTAAAACCTCTTCTGGAATTCTTACTTGTGGACCATAATTCTTAATGCTTTAGCCCACATACTGTCCTTTCTCGGGAGGTCTGGATTTATTTCTGCTTCTTTGAAGAAAGAGTTAGATTAGCTATGTTATATTTAATTCCCTTTTCATCCCAGCTTTTGAGTTTCAATCTTTGCCTTTCTTATTCACGACTATGTTTTGCATCCCTGAAGCTTTTTTGATTGGATGCACACGTCAGCCCATCTCTTGTTGGTTCGAGTTCTTAAACTCTGGCTCCCAGTCAGACTCACTAACGTTAACATCTTGTTTGGGCTTCCTGAAGCATCTGCATTCAGATGGTGTGCCTGTGGGGCAACGCTGGCTGCATTTTCAGCCCTGTCCTGATGAAAATGATTGTAAGGGCCCTTTGCAAACTTGTGTCTGCTGAGTGATAACCACAGGGAAACGGTCCCATTTGACTTAGGTATTAGTCCAGTCAATATTTATAATAGTTGAAGGTGAAGCCCATTCATATGGTTAATTTCTAGGTTTTGTAGATGGAAGACGTGGTCTTTTGTTTAATTTAAAGTTATGGGCAAAGAGCACAGAGAGCCCAGAACAATGAGGAGATCTGAGCAGTTCATTATTTGGGATCTGCCATGGACTTGGTTGAGTGAGCCTTTTTTTTTTTTTTTTTTCATTTATTAAGTGAGGGGAGTTGAATAAATTCATGGTTGCCCAACCTTGCCGACGCCCTGGGCTTGGTGGAGAGGGACCAGAGGAGAGAGCAGAGCCGCTCCTAGAATAGGCTTCAGCTCTTATGTATCAGGTTCTCTCTGATGTCATTGGAAAAGTGATTTCACCGCACTTTTAAGAAGAGTCTCAAAACCTGCTGTTTCCCCAGGTTTGGGGGTGAACCAATAAGATTTCTGTGCATTGATGTTGGCCGGGGTAGGGAAAGGAGGCACTGCCAAGTGTTTGCCAAATTTAAGGACGTGAGACAAGATGAATTCCATCTGCTGTTACCATAATTGCCCCCAAAAGGAGGAAGGATATACATGATCTCAACCCAAACACCCAAACAGATAAACATAGCCTACTTTTAGACTGAACAACTGTAGCACCGTAATAATATCCATAAATACCCCCCACATTGTTCCCGGTCCGGTGGAGATGGTGGGGCAACAGCGCAGGATAAAGGCAATGTCCCCGGGGGCTGCTGGGCTGTGCTTTCTAAAACCTGGTTCATCAAAAATCGGTGATGCGTCCTGTGTCTCTGGGGACACAACAGGGTTTGCTGGGTTGTTCTGAAGATGTTGATTTCATTCGGTTTGTTTTTTAAAAGTTCTTCTGGTTTTTAAAAATAGTCATAGATTTGGTTGAGGTTCCAAGCAGGTGTCCTCCCTCTCCTAATTAGCATATCAAAACATTCACATTTCATTCTATTCAGATCTTTTGTCCTCCCTGAGATCTGAATATTTTAAGCAAAGCACCTCCACCAGAAGTATTTCAGCCAGGACGATTCAGTCTAGAAGAAAAACACAACGAGAGGGTTCAGGTACTTATTTAGTGGCTCAGTGAGGCAGGGCAGGGGAGGGGAAGGGGTTTCAAGTACTGTCAGCTTAGGACCCTGCCAACTGAATTTTCTGTGGCAGGAAAGGATAGTGTGGGCTGTGGAGCTAATCTTCAAATCATGTAATGTGGGTTTTATCCGATGGAAAGACATCAGGTCCCATGAGACCCCATGTGAGTTTGCTTGGAAGTTAAATGGGACTTATTGATTACTGGAGAGGAAAAGCCGTGGGTCGTTTTCAGGGTTTCTAATGCACTACTTATGTGCCTGGGGGCATTTAAGATCCCCTAAATTGTTCCATAAATTGAAAAGCTTTCTAGAACCTGCAGTTTAATCAGAAGATTGATTACCCATCTATTAATATATTCTTGTGATATTAATATATAATTAATGTATTCAACATTTTATACTTTTTTAAAAGATTTTATTTATTTATTGGACAGAGAGAGTACAAGCAGGGGGAGCAACAGAGCCGAGGGAGAGGCAGATTCCCCGCAGGGACCTCAATGTGGGACTCCATCTCAAGACCCTGAAATCATGACCTAAGCTGAAGGCAGCCGCTTAACCGACTGAGCCGCCCAGGTGCCCCGATTTTATACTTTTGTTACAATGATATCAAGGCAGTAAAGTATCAGCTAATATTCATCAGGATGTTGAAACTTTCTAAATCCATTGATCTTAGTTAGGAAGAGTGGTTGCAAACCACCTTAAGTTACTCTAGTTAATTTCAGAGACAAAGGAATGGATCAGAAGAGGATCGGGTTACTCAGAGTTGGGTGGGAAGGCCGCAGACCCAGACTTTGGCAGGATTTAGGGAGCACAGGGACGTGGCTCGGGGTCTTGCCCAGGAAGCCACCACTGTTGTCAGTCTCCAAATCTCTGGCCTCTCAGGTCTGGTGTGGCATTTAGACCAGTTCCCCAGGTGCCTCTGGGTCGGAGCCCCCTGCCCCCTACTTCCCTCCGGAGCCACCATGTTCCAAGACTGTACCCAGCCCGGAATGTGTTTAGCTTCCACGGAAGAGGAGAGTGGGCCCTGGAAACTCTCCATAGTGGCTGGTGGGGCCCTGCCACTCGCCCATCGTGGATTGCCCCCAAGAAAGAAGAGCAGGTGCTGGGCCGCCGATGCAGTCCAAGTTCACCGTGGCACTGGGGAGAAAATTCGAGGAGAGTGCATCCTCGTTAAATGAGGGCTGCTTAGTGTACCGAGGCCTAGAGTTCAGGGCCTGGCTTCAGTTCGCCAAGTGATGGTGGGCAGGTTGCTGGACCTCGGTGGCCTCTGTACAGGGAGGGGAAATTGTGCTGACAGCCTCAGCCCCATGACTCCATAACCAGAGTCTCCGTCCCAGCCCTAAAATTGAAAAATTAATGAGATAATCGACGCAGGCAGAGCTGTCATAAGCATCTCTTCCCAAGTTCGAGAAGGGGGAGTCGACACTCTCTGAAACCTGGACACGGGAGAGCTGAATTTAAGTACTTGGATGGCAGGGTGGTCATGGGGTGGCAGCTGTAGGAAGGGACGGGCTTTGAGTGCTGCTTCCCCAGTGCTCCCCCCGCCCCCCGCCACCATCCTTGCGGGGGACACCTGGGGAAAGTGCTAAGACTTGTATTCTCACCTACGAGGTGGACTGGTGCTGTCTTGTGCTGTCGTGAACATGACATGTGCCTCATCTTCAATGTGGCCACACATGTAAAAGCACCCAGTACTAGGAGGGGTTCCACAGACATCATTCCTTCCCTGCCTGGGGGGCTGGGGGCCGGTTCCGCTTGTTCTCCTCTCCCAGGCTCCCCCTCAAGTAGAAGGAGTTAAATGGCAATTTGATGAGCATTCGTCCAACCCAAGGCACACGTCTGGGCTCTGGGCCAAGTCCTGTGTGGCTTCTGAAGAAAAACTGGAGAGGCTGAAGCCGCATCCCGGAGCCCGCAGGCCAGCCTTGGCCGGCGCCCTGCTTTCCAGGAGCGCACTGGGATGGAGAGCTGTGAGGTCTGCGGAACCAAACTGAGCAAGTCTGTGCTTTGCACTGACATTCTTACTGTAAAATGAAACGCAGATAACCATATAGATAGCTTATCGATTTCTTTGAAAGCAGCCACTCTTGGAGGTCAAGATGCTGAGTTGTGCCAACACCCCTGAAGCCCTCCTTCTTCTCCTTTCCCATAATAACCAGTCTCCCCAGCAGCCAGGTTCTTCCTGACATTTCTCGGTAACTTTGCCCGCATGTGTCTCCCTGAACTCTGGGGTTTAATCTTACCCTCCTTCTTTTAATTTGAGCATGACTGTCTTCATCTGCAGGTTTGCCTTTCTCCCTTTCCTTTTCTTACAATTTATCTGTTGGAAGTAGCCGGGCTGCAGGACCCCTAGAGTTTCCTGGGTTTTGCTGGGTTTTGCTGATTGGACGCCGTGAGGCAGTGTGACGTGCTCCTGTCCTCTGGAGGTCCTGGTGCCTTTTATCACACCAAACACTGTGTCTTCCGTTGCAAAGGAGCTCAGTGACCATTTTGTAATTGACGTGGATGGGTACGGGAAATCTTGGGTATGTGATTCATTCATAATGGAGATACCACATGCCCTGTCTGAATTTCCAAAGCCGCTGGTGACTTTGGAAGAACCAACTTCTAGGGGAGCTTTATGTTTAGATGAAGTATGCACTGCAGTTCTTAACCAACTCGGTTTTCTCTCTCACGCCTCTCGAGGACAGTGGATCCAAGATCCAAGGACAAGTGGATCCAGGACTTGCCTTACAGTCTGGGTCATACTCAGATTAGTTGTGCAGCTTCTCAAGTCTGTGCTGTCAGTAACAAATGCTCCCATGTTTCTAATATTCATTTTTGAGCATTTTCAGACCGTCGCATGTGTACGTAGCTCCGCAAATTCACGCTCTGTTTAGGTCAGCCAGGAAAGGGAAAGGTGGAGAAGCCGGTACCTGATTGACCTGATGAGAGTCGGGAAGCAGGCTGTCTGGATCCGGTCAGCATTCGAGCTAGCTCAGTGTTCGTCCGTACCCTAGATGTACAAGGTCAGTCCGTTTCCAAAGAAATCCGATCCCGCTAAATATATGTAAAACTACACATAGCCTATAATTGAACTTTTCTTGATGAGTCATCTTCTGCTGCCTTCAGTCATCACCATGAGTGATTTTTAGACACCCCAGAAGTCACATTTTAAAAATAAATCTGGTATCAGGTTTTCTTTTTAGCCCTTTGTAAGTTTCTCTCCCTCTCTCTCTCTCTCTATTTAAGATTTTATGTATTTGAAATAGATAGCAAGAGAGAGCATGAGCAGAGGTAGAGGAGAGGGAGAAGCAGGCTCCCCGCTGAGCAGGACACTGAGATCATGACCTGAGCCGAAGGCAAGACGCTCAACTGACTGAGCCACTCAGGCGCCCCTGTAACTTTCTCTTAAAGCAGACCGCTTGCAGCGTTACAATCATGGGATTGAGGCCTTCTGAGATCCCTAAGAGAGGGGAAGGCAAGGATGCCAGTGAAGCTGAGAGGCCACCCAGGGGCCCCCTGAAGAGCCAGGCTCGGGACCCTGGGCCCCAGGAGGATGAGGCCACCTGTGTGCAGTCAGTGGTGTGACCACTAGGACGGGTCTCCTGAAAGCAGAGATTGTTCGGTTGCTCCAGATGGTATTAGAGACAGACTTTCTCTTCATTATCAGAGAGGAGGAGAGGACGAAAAGGGGTTGGTCTCTACATTACCTTGACTTGAGGTCCATTTCTCATTTCTTCATGTTTTTCCTGGATTCTACGTGTCTGCTATGCGCCATGGGTATACAGTAGGTGCTGCATACTCAGTGGTGAGCCACACTGAACACGGTGCTTGCTCTTGGGGACCTTCTGACTGTCAGGGAGCAGATGAATGATGGAGAGGTGGGGGGCGAGTTAGGCAGGTGGCCAGAGCAGGCTGGGAGCATAGTCCACACCGGCGCCTTAGGCAGGCTCGGTGTTTTTGAGAAACCAAAAGCACGTCACTGTAGTTGAAGTGTAATTAATTAACAGTCTGGAGCAGGACTCAAGCACCACCTTCCCAAAAGCCATCTTTCACTCCAGCAACTACAGAAACATCATGGCCCCTGTTGGTCTCCTTCACATGTCACCATCAAGTATTTTATTTTATTTGGGGAGGAGGAGGGGCAGAGGGAGAGAGAATCTCAAGCAGGCTCCATGCCCGGTGCTGAGTCCAGAGCGGGGCTGGATCTCATGACCCTGAGATTATGACCTGAGCTGAAATCAAGAGTTGGGTCACTTAACCGACTGAGCCACCTGGGTTCTCTAACCATCACATATTTTAGATTTCCCCCCGGGAAGCCTTCTTACGATCACAGGGAGTTGGAACGTACGTGTGGCATTTGTACGTGGTTGATTTGTTCCTTATTCTGCTTAAAACTGGCAGCTCTAGGGACGCCTGGGTGGCTCAGTTGGTTAAGCGGCTGCCTTCGGCTCAGGTCATGATCCCAGCGTCCTGGGATCGAGTCCCACATCGGGCTCCTTGCTCAGCAGGGAGCCTGCTTCTCCCTCTGCCTCTGCCTGCCACTCTGTCTGCCTGTGCTCGCTCTCTCTCTCTCCCTCTGTCCCTGACAAATAAATAAATAAAATCTTTAAAAAAAAAAAAAAAACTGGCAGATCTAGATCCCTTTGATCCTCCCCTGGGATGTTCAGGCAAGCATTCCCGGTACAACATAGTCTCG
Source organism: Mellivora capensis (assembly GCA_004024625.1). Taxonomy (NCBI): domain Eukaryota; kingdom Metazoa; phylum Chordata; class Mammalia; order Carnivora; family Mustelidae; genus Mellivora; species Mellivora capensis. Next base: position 218,252 of record PISX010000419.1, on the reverse strand, counting down.
TCTCGTCAGCATCATACGGTGTGTCAAGCACAGATCGTGATGAACTCAAGTTTTAAAGCTTACCTTAAGTTTTCCTGTATCTTCTTTATCAACTGTTTGGTTTTCACGATCTCCTTTCCAAATTACCAAGTAGAATTTGAAGTACCCACAGTTTTTAGTTGGTTACATTTTGTCATAAAAAGCGTTTCTCAGGGCACCTGGGTGGCTCTGTCAGTTAAGTGTCTGTCTTCATCTCAGGTCATGATCCTGGGGTCCTGGGATCAAGCCCTGTGTGGGGTTCCCTGCTCGGCAGGAAGCCTGCTTCTCCCTCTGTCTCTGCCTGCTGCTCCCCAACTTGTGCTGTCTTTTTCTCTCTGTCAAACAAATAAAATCTTTAAACAAAAAAAGCATTTTTCATCTTTCATAAGTAATGATCCAGAAATGGGAGAAGCCTAGGATCATGTGTTGGAAACGACCTACAAACACACACTCAGGGTGGTTGGGTCTCTGCATTGGAGATTATGCTGAGTGTCCTCACTAGGTTCGTTGGTGGCAAAAGGAAAGGGGGACCTGCCTAGCCTTGGTGTGTGGTTATGTTCAAAGGACAACATGAACTCACAAGGCTTTCCAGTACTCTCCCTCTTCCATTTTGTCTGCTTTCCATTTACATGTAGTATAGCTCTGCTCCCTCTTTCCTTCACACATCACTTGAGACTGACAGCCCTGTGGCAGGAAGGCTCACCGTGTCACCAAGCAGCCCGTAAGCCATGTTCCATGCGGCGCTGTTCCTTGCACCTTACTGTACAGATGCCCTGTAGCCCCACATATGGCAGGGGCTCCCCAACTTTCATTCCCTCACTTGTGCCGTTTCCCCATTATCTCTCTGCTTCCATATCCCCTTTTCTTCCCCCTTCCTGTCTTTCCTTTTTGGAGCCTCGCTTTCCCCACCCACCCATTCCCGTGACTTTCCTTCTCCTTTTCTGGGGTTCATCCGCCCAGCCTTTTTGGCTCTCCCTATTTCTCACTCTGCTCATTTTCTTCCCTGCCTGCCCACTATTTTGCTTCTGCCTCGCCTCATCTCCAGGACCTGTGTCTCACCTTCTGTGATACTAATTGCATCTGGCATTGAATTTTGATCAGTTACCCGACTGACAGCAGCAGACTGCATGTGTGCATTGTTTAAACTCCATGGGCAGAACGCTGGTTCGTCCTGTCTTGCGAATACCCAGCCCCCAGTGCCTAGATGAGGTCTTGGCGTGGACAGGTGGGTGGCTAATGCCTTGCATTAGAATAAAGAAACAAATGGGGGCGCCTGGGTGGCTCAGTCGGTTAAGTGTCTGCCTTTGGCTCAGGTCATGATCCTGGGGTCCTGGGATCAAGCCCCATACCCGGCTCCCTGCTCGGTGGGGAGTCTGCTTCTCCCTCTTCTACTGCCAGCTGCTCGCCCTACTTGTGCTCTCTCACTCTCCCTCTGTCAAATAAATAAATAGAATCTTGTAAAAAAAAAAAAGAAATTAATAAACACATTGCTGGTCAGCCAGATGGGGTCCATTATCCATAATTTCTGCTGCAGAAGAAATTTCTGGATCTTCAAGCTTCCAGACCCTGTTGAGTAGATGAGACTGGATGGATGGACAGACGACAGGCATAGAGAAGGCTCTGTGTTGTTTATCACACGACTGAGGAGTAGTAAGTCAGGGTCTAGTCATGACTCGTCCACTCCTGCAGCCTCACATCAGAGAGCTGTAACCTCCTGCAGCGTAAGTTCATTGGTTCATTTTCAAATGAGCTACGTCACCAGAGTATGGGCGAAGAGAAGTGTGTAAAAGCACTTTACGAATTCAGAACACTGGACAAGTAAAGCATCATTCTGTTGCCTGTATACATATTACAACTAGGAATTTAAAATTGGACTCTTCACGTTACAGATATGTGATTTACTCTTTTTAAAAAAAAAAAAAAAGATTTATTTATTTTAGAGAGAGAGAGCACCTGTGAGTGGGCATGCACTAGTGAGGGGAGGGGCAGAGGATCGCAAGCAGTCTCTCCGCTGAGCACGGAGCCCGATGCAGGGCTCAATCTCACCACCCTGAGATCATGACCTGAGCCGAAATCAAGAGTCAGATGCCTAACTGACTGAGCTACCCAGGCTCCCCTGTGATTTACTTTTAAATCCATCTGTTGGAGGAATGTGTCTCATCATCAAATGCTAAATGATGGCATGAACTTGAGGCCATAGAGAATAATTTATAGAAAAGCCTCCCTGCTGTAAGAATTTAGGACTGAACATAGACACACACGCACAAAAACAGTGAAAATATGTACGCGCTTGTAACGGCAAATGTTTACGCAAATCAATACGATGATTTCCCTTCAGCCGATTTTGATTTTTTTGATGCCAAGATGTCATTTATAGTGTCCTGGTTTTGTAACGGCTGACTTGTGCCATGCCCAGCATTGATAAGCATTGCTTATCTTAGAGTTTCAAAATTCAGAAGCTTGAACTTGTTTTGTTTCGTTCCCAGACTGTGGGAGAGAATGTACTCACTGCATTCATCAAAGATGGTAATTAAGGTCTTTCCTCATTAATTTCCTTCTTTTCGCCATACGTTGGCCCGCTCAGAATAGAGAAATCGGTCAACCCATCTCACTAAATTGAGTCATGGTGAGTGCATCTGTTTCCGACCCTCGCTGGGCTCCTTGGATTGGCAGGTGGACAAGGAGAGGGCTGAATTCGGAGCCTCCTTTAATGTCCTGCTTTTCCTGCCTTAGCAAGCCCCCTAGCCCGGGCATCCCTTAAGTAAGCTTTGCCATTGTACCCCTCTTCTCCTGTCTCTCCCACAGGCCATGCAGGACGCACTGGCGGACCTTCCAGAGTGGTATGGAATAAAAGGCATGCAGGCCCACTGGATCGGGGACTGTGTGGGCTGCCATCTGGACTTCACATTGAAGGTGATGGAGCCAAGCTTGTCCGTCGATTCACGCTCACAGATCCCCTTCTGCGGTTTCAGAACTCACCGAGCCAACCAAGCAGCAGCATCTCAAACTTGGCAGTAGCCATGTTTTTAAAAGTGCAAAGAAAGAGGCGAAATTGATTTTAATAACATATCTTTATTTAACCCATTGTATACCAAGAAATGATCGTTTCAGGATGTGATCAGTAACAAACTTCTATTGAGGAAACAGTCGACACCCGGGTTTCCGTACAGAGTCTTTGAAATCTGTGCTCTCCTACAGTTGGAGCAACACTGGCCACATTCCAAGTGGTTCCATCGCCTCCTACTGCTACAGGCCCCCCTCCTGGTCAGCGCAGGTAGAGAGGGTTTTCTGTGGGTCCAGGAACTCCCTGAGATGAGGTGCAGAAGGCTGTGTGGGCATTTTCCTGTGCAGCAGGCCCAGAGCTCCAAGGGGTTCGTGTCACAAAGCAGGTTAAAAGCCAACGAGCCAAGGCTGACCCCACCTCAAAACGGGGCACACCCGAAGCTGGTGAGGATCCTGGGCTGACTCAGGGTTCAAAAGATCCTACCTGTGTGGAAACACTGGTCAGAGGTCACCCCTGAAGGCCCACCTCCTCTGAAAGGTGCCCCCTCCAAACCTTTCTCTTTGTCCCTACAAGACAAAATGGTGGTAGTTTTGCTGTTTCTTACCTGGGAAAGTTCTGGGGGTTTTGTTTTTTTGTTTTGTGTTTTGTTTTAATTCTTCAGATGTCTCCTCCCTACTCAAGACTTTTGTGCCCTTAGCTACAGACTCATCCCTCACCTTAGGCCAGACCTTGAGAAGGAGGGGACGGCAGCCAAGAGACAGAGTTGACCTACTTTTCTAGACTCCTCCTACTAACAGCCATACCGGTGTCTGCTGAGCTCCTGCTGCCTGTCACAGAGCTTACACGTGCCTCGTCTCCTCACAAACGTGATCCACTTCACTCCCAACTGCAGACACGGGAAGCCCGCCCCCCACCCCCATGAGGGAGCAGGGACTTTGAAAGCTTTGAAAACCAAATCCTAAAATGACCAAATTCTGTCACCACTTGTCTGAGAAGGTGGTGAGATTTCTGAAATTCAGTCCAGCTGCTACTTTGGTTCAGACTCTTGGGGCTATTTCTTTTGGGGTCCTGCTCATTAGACTGGGCTAGGCCCCCGTGTCGAAAGGCCTTGGCTTCCCAGCCAGGCTGAAGGTGGTGGGTCTCTGAGCCGTTCGGCCGCTGTACAGGAAATGGCTTCCATGTTCTCTCTCTTCCCCAACATTTTCTTAATGAAAATGTTTCCGTCTTTGTTCCCGGACCCACCTGAAAATGAGATGTCTCAGCGGGGGGAGCACTCTCAGTCTGGCAGGCACAGGACCCTCTGTGGCCCTAAGTCCGGCTCCACAGGAGACCCCTAGCCGGCACTCGGGCCATAGTATGCACTTCCCCGTCACTGAATTAGCATTCAGTTGATACCTAATGTATACCTCTTGTTTCAGAGGCATTTAACCAGCCCTAGGACCGTGCTCAGTCGTGACCTGAGGTGTCTTCTCTTTCCTCTTCAGAACGGTTTTAGCCTCAGTGACTGTTTTTCTGGTTAGAAAAGAGGATGCCTTTGTTTATTTATTTTACTATACCTTAAATCCCAGAGGAAAGGATAGCTCCTTTCTCACGACGTTGATAGTTATTTTTGATTTATGAACCAAAGAGCCAGGAGAATGGGGGAGGCATCTTTCCCAGCATGCTTTGACCATCTTTGATTCTGGGCTGCCACGTATGCCTGGCACCAGACTTCTTGAAGAGAAATAGTGATCGTCGTCTCTGTCGTATGTGTCTGCCCAGGCCAGGGGTCACCTCAGGGCCCCACATCCCTGGGGTGCGGCCCGGAACTGTCCCAGGTGTTTGGGCTTGAGGAGGGGAGGGGGGGAGGGGACGTGGCCAGGGAGCATGACAGCCCCGAAGGAGCCCTGAGGAAGGAAATGACTCTCCTTTTACCTGCCAGCTGGATGGTCAAGTCACCGGAGAAAAGCTGACCGCCTACACGGCCACGCCCGAGGCCATCTACGGCACCTCCCACGTGGCCATCTCTCCCAGCCACAGACTCTTACACGGGCACAGCTCGCTGAAGGAAACCTTCCAGAAGGCACTTGTCCCCGGCAAAGGTGAGCTGGCGAGTTCGGGCCGACGCGGGGATCACACCTTCCAGCTGGACAGTGAGCGCTTCCCGGGTTCACAGTCCTTTCCCATATGTCGTCCTGTGTGATTTGCTCCTCACCCGGGCCTCACCTGTTAGTTTTCTATTTTCCCAACAGGATAAATGGGAGATTAGACAATGTCGCCACCCCCGATTGCGCTTTGAGTGGCCGGTTGCTCGGCTTCTTGAGTTTCTGACCAAAAACTCAACTCTTCCTCTTTAGATACAGTCTAGCCTTAAGGGTCTTTCTGATAGGAATAGCATCTTCTGCTTAACTTATATTTCCATCGTCAGATAAGACAATCCTGATGATGGCGACAAGGAAGAAGCTGGTGAGAATCAGAGGAAGCATTTTCAACAACTTCATTTATTGGTTTTTTTTTTTCATTTTTTTTAAAGATTTTATTTATTTATTTGAAAGAGAGAATGAAATAGAGAGAGCATGAGAGGAGAGAGGTAAGCGGGAAGAGCAGACTCCCCGCTGAGCAGGGAGCCTGATGTGGGACTTGATCCCGGGACTCCAGGATCATGACCTGAGCCGAAGGCAGACGCTTAACCAACTGAGCCACCCAGGCGCCCCTCCATTTTATTGTTTTAAAGAATTCCCACAGTAATCTGAGCAGCTGAACAGGGTGACGCTCGGCACGAGGCCTTCGGTCGGTGGCTCAGGCTGCCCCGGAATGGGCCCAGCAGGTGTTCCTGGTCCGTGAGGATGTGGGGAGTGCCAGGGCGTTAGTCAGGAGGCTGCGGGTGCAGGCAGCAGAAGGCATTCCCAGCTGACCCAGAGGACAAAGGGAACCTCCTGGAGGCCGTGGGCAGCTTGCTGACTAGCAGGAACTGGTCTGGAAGAGGACCCGGATCAGGCAGCAGGAACTAATAGTCTCCTGAGCGCCACTGACTGACTGAGTCTGCTCTCACCTCACCTCAGCGTGTGGGGTACCGGGTCCGAGCTTCCCGTTGCAGGGCAAGGTGTCTGGATGGTATAACTGAGGCCCGTGGCCTTTCTCTTGGGCAAGGGAAGGTCAGACACCTTCCTTGTTCGACCACCAAGACCAGAAGCAGGGAGGAGGCGTCGCTGCCCAGAACCAATTCAGAGGCTCTTACCAGAGGGAGGCAGCGTGGACCCTGGGCAGGCAAAAGGAGGTCCCCGTCGATTAGGAGTAGGTGGGAGGGGGATGCCTGGGTGGCGCCACCGGTGGAGTGTCTGCCTCTTGGTTTCCACTCAGAGGCGGGAGCTCGAGCCCTTGTCAGGCTCCATGCTCAGCACAGAGCCTGCTTGACATTCTCTCTCTCCCTCTCCCTCTGCCCCTCCCCCATCATTCTCGCTCTCTAAAATAAATAAATCTTCAACAACAACAAAAAGAACAAGAGGAAAAAGAGGAAGAAGTAGGTCTCCGGAGAAATGTAAATTTTTCTGTAAAAAATCTCGTTCTCTTTGCACAGACTCTTAAATTCCAGCCCAAAGAACACAGTCTGAATTTTCGGGGTCTGTGAATTATTTGACTTCACAAAAATGGTTTGCAGGATGGTGCAGAGTGTTTCCTTTTAATTGCTGTTCCTAAGATAACCAGAATGAAAGGCTTCCTGGTATCAGGCTAGAAAGATAGCGTCATCCCAGCTTAGCTCTGCGGAAGACTTTTAATGGCTTCCTTCCAGCATCGAAGGCAGCTTCAAACCAGTGAACGCGTCGGAGGAGCGGAGGAGCGGGCTGGTGCTAAGCGCTAGGGGATGTGCAGAGGGCTGGTCCCGGTCCTGCCTCCCCTCCCCCCGCCCCCGCCCCGTGACCATGACGGAGGAGGGCCAGACGCGTGTGTGTGGCGCACTCCGGCCCAAGACAAGTACCACTGGCCGTCATCTCCCGTTGTTACGTACTGAAAGAGAAAAAAGACTTGTATTGAAATTTCAGTGTTGTGCTTATAAAGTCCCGGGGAGCTGTCTGTTTGATTTTCCACTTACTCAAAAGAAAAACTGGACTCTTTTCAACTCCTTAGTTGAAAGGGAAAACTCATCGCTTTTACTCTCATGAGCACTCGGAGATTCCTCGTGGACTGCGATGGTTGAAGAACATCTAAAATGGAAAAACTAAAAAATGTAAACATCTAGCCCTTAGGTTTCGTTTTCTTACAGTTAACCTGGGGACACAAATTAAAACGAGGTAATATTAACTGGGGCTTCATGAGACCGTGTATTATGAAAGACAGAGCTCCTGGCATGAAAGGCGCTGTATAAATTCCAGACATTTTGATATGTAAGAAGTTAAATTATTTCCGCAAATGCAAATAGTGATGTTTTCAAGGTCATTCTGGGTATTGGCACCTTTGACCTGTCCCATCGTTTCACATTAGCGCCTAATGGCTCGCCAGCTTCGTCCTCACCTCTTTTTAATAATCTCAGAAATAATTTCAAATGGAACATTACATTTGGCTCTGTATTTTCCAATTCTAATTTTCAGACTAGAAATACTCTTGCAGATGTCAACTTATTCAAAGTCTCAAGATTAATTTGCATGTCAAGTCTCTGGATTTTGACTTGTGGCATTGGTTACGTAAGGCCAGTAGTGTGCCTTGGCAATGCAGTTTTTCTAAAAAGCAAATTAAAACTCACTGTATGAATATGGATGTATGCTTTCTTCGGCCTTGGAGGTGATATTTGAAACCCGAGCGTCATGTCGCTGTTGTCTGTTACCACTGCCGACTGGCTCAAATCAGACATGAGGCTTGATTTTTTTTTTTTTTTTTTTTACCCCTCCAGTGTCAGGTTTTAAGGGTGACTAGTGACCACTGAAAGTCAGGGCAGCGCACAGCTGTGACACGAATGTATCACTTGAAGGAGGTTCTATCCTCAAACGGGTTCCTGCAGCCGCTGACTTGGTTTCTGCATAGCAGCTCCTGCGTGGGCAGAAGATGGTGAAGGTTCTGGTCCCAGAGCCATCCTGTGAGTTAAGGAAGGTCACTTCACCTTTGTGAGTTTGGCCTTCCCGGCCAAGTGGGCAGAGCGGTTGTGGGGGGCCCTGCAGGTACAGAAGGAGCCCTGTGGGGCTCAGGGGAGGGGGATGACACGCACAGGTGGAGGGGCATGCTTGCCAGAGGGCAGGCAGGAGGGCCGGCAAACCACAAGTTAAGAGACGGTGAAGACAGGAGAACAGCAGTTGTCAGAATGGCGGGGCCATAGCAGCTCCCAGAAGTTTCTGGAAGGCAGCAAGGGCAGAGGCCTTGGGGACACTGCCCTGATTTCTAGGTTGCTGGTGTTATTGACATAAGTGCTGTGTTTTGCTCAGCATCGTCTGGTTTGGCACAGATTCCTTTAGGAGAGCAAAAAGTCAGGTATTTCCCCCATAGAGTTCTTCCAGCTGAGTTTATTTCTATCATTCATGTTGCCTCCTTCTCTCAGTTGACCGCCTCTGACTTAAGTCATGTTATATAAGCTCTGACTTGATGGGAGCTAGAAACCATAAAAAGCATCAATAGGGAAATATCTTCCGAATTCTAGAAGCTGTTCTGTCTCTTTCCTGGCGTCTTTTCTTACATTTCTAATATTAAAATAAAATTCAAACCCTGAGGCTTTGGAACCACACATTTCAGGCTCTGAGTCACCAGTGGTCTCCACAAGGCACTTTTTTTGCCAAAAGGGTAAGTGAGGTCTCCCTAAAGGGTACCTCAGAATCCTGTTGTTCTTGCCACATCAGAGAGCAAGAGCCTCATCTCCCGGGGATCCCCGGAGCATTAAATAATTTATTGCTCACTCTTGGTTAGCCTGCCCCCTTTCGGCTCAGTATGTGTATGGGTTTGGGATGCTGTAGGTTTTTAGTCTGTTCTTTAATCAAACAGTTCCCTGTGCCATCCTTCTAGCACACGCTGATAGATGCTTTGTGGAGGGAAGAGCCTCTGCGCTCACATAACCTGGGATAAACAGAGATGAACAGGTCACTTTGCTCCTGGACTTCTCAGAACCTTTGCACATCTGTTGTGCACCGCGACTTTTCTCCAAAAGCGGGTCACGTGGCACTTCCCACACTTCCTTGACTGCACAACCCTATTCCCAGAGTATCGCCTCACAGAGCACTGCTTTGCTGATCACTGAGCAAAAGCCATCTGTTTGGTTTTTTTTTCCAGAGGGCACGAAACACCTGCCTGCTCTGCAGGGGGTGCCCCAAGGGCAGAGGGCACCTTTGGGCCCGGAATGCTTACTTTCTTCGAAAGCATTTGGCAGTTACGGAATCATTGTAGGAAATGCCTCAGTTATGCCAGATTTCTTTGTGGCCTCCTTGCGTCCTGCTTCACGAGGGCATTTCCTGACTGAGGAGAAATACGGAGAGCTCTCGATCTGGTCCAGAGCTTTCGATTTTAGTTTTGTCCGTTCTAAGAAATCGATTTTGACCAGGTGCGGCGAGCATGCAAGGTGCTGCTGTGAATTCATTACCGATCAGCTTAATACTTAAATTCATATGCTGATTTCTTTTTCTAGTGGAAAAACTGCCCTGATAGAACTTTGATAGAACTTTGAGGTAGACAAAATGAAAAAAGCAAAAAGTCAAACACCCAACCCCAACCCAACTGTTTCATGTAGTACGCTACATTTTTTCTTTTTTTTTTTCTTTTTTTTCTTGTAATGACTTTATTGAGATATAATTCACCCCTAATTGAAGGTGGACAATTCCAGGGTTGTTAGTATATCCACAGAATTACGCAGTTTTAGAACGTTTTTGTCACCCCCAAAGAGAGGTGTCACCACCCTGTCCCCACTGTTGACTGCAGCCCTAGGCGACCACTGATCTTTGTCCATAGATCTGCCGATTCTGGACATTTCATATAAATAGAGCCATGCAGTATTTTGTCCTTCTGTGACTAGCTTCTTTCACTTAGTATAATGTTTTCAAGGCTTGTCCGTGCTGTGGCCCCTGTCAGTACTTAATTCCCTTTTATTTCAGAATAACATTACGCATTTGAGCTGCCCATTCACTGGTTGACGGACATTCTAGCTACTTCCTCACACCTATGAGTGGTGCTACTGTGAACACAAATACAGATTTCCGTGTGGACGTATGCTTTCATTTCCTTGGGTATGTACCTGGGAGTGGACCTCCCAGGTCATATGGTAGCTCTGTGTTTAACTGGCCAAGGAAGGATCAGAGTTCCCCATAGCAGCTGCCAGTTCCTCTCCATCTTCGCCAACAACCGTTATCCTCCGTGATAATAGCAGTGATCCTCCCAGGGGGTCTCGGGAGTGGAGTCTCATGGTGGGTCTGATTCGCATTAACCCAATGGCTAGTGATGCTGAACGTCTTTGCATGTGCCTGTTGGCGATTTGTGTATCTTCTCGGGAGAAATGTCTATTCAGGCCCTCTGCCCAGTTTTTAATTGAGTTGTCTTTCCGTTGTTGATTTTTAATAGTTCTTTACATATTCTAGATACAAGTCCCTTCTCAGATGTATGGTTTACAGAAATGTTCTCCAGTTCTGTGGGTTATTTTTTCACTTTCTATTTTACATGTAGGTCCTGAATCCATTTTTGAGTTAATTTTTATATACAGCAAGGGTAGGGGTCTGCCTTCATTCTTTTGCATTATATCCACATAGCTCTTTTCCTCTGTAGAATTACTTCCTTAAGAGACAGTCCCCCGAGTGGGATTTACTTGTTCACAGGTTATGAGCATTTCTCTAGGGTTTTTTTTTTAATTTAATTAATTAATTAATTTATCTATCTATCTATTTATTTATTTTTCACTTTTCTAGTTCTTGTTACAGGTTGCTTTTATTGGTTTCTGAAAGGGCTGTAATCGGTTTATAGTGCCGTATCCAATGATACACAAATTTCAGTGCAACTTTGGAAACATTGATGGTACCCTTCTAAAAGTTTTTGCTAACTTACCAGGTGTAAAATGACAATTCTTCAAGATAAATTTCTGTTTCTCTTTTTAAAAATTAACTTGTGTTTTGTTAGATCCAGGTGATAGATGTATATCCCATGAAAAATCGAAGTCAAAGAGCATTAGCAGTTGCATGAACTCCCTTAGCCAGCCACTTTGAATCGTTTCAGGCATGTGTTCCTTAGGGCTATAAGTTTGGTGGCTACAACAGAGTCCTGAAAACACAGTGACTTAAAAAGACAGTTTATTTCTTGCCACGTGAATCTCAAAGCAAGTATGACAAGTCTGCTCTGTGAGCCAGTCAAGGCCAAGGCTCTTTTCTGCCTTCGCACTCTGTCCTTCTAGGGTCTTGCCCTTACCTGCGTGTTCTGAGCTGTTCTACACTTCCTCTGCATTGCAGTAAGTCAGAAGAAGGCCATGTTCCTTCCCTCTGAGAGCACGCGCTAGAAGTTGCTTCTGCACGTACCCCAAAGCCACACCTAGCACAGGGGAGGCTGAGCAGTGGTGCTGTGAGCTGTGCAGATATGTGTGCCACTAAACGTCCTGTGGCTGAATCGGAAGGCGAAGCAGGGCTGAGGCCGACTCTCGGTCTGTGCCACGCTGTTTCTATGGTCTAGACTTCCACACGTCTGTATAATACACCTACCCTGTTCCTTCTCAGTTCACCAGTTCTCGACGTTACCCTGCAACGTTTACTTGTGCATCACCTCCCCTCATCTTCCATCCTTCTTCACCACATTTTATCATAATTGCAGACTTAGCACATGTACACATCATCTTTGAGAAGGGGCGGTACAGAATCAGAAATATGGGTCTCCATTCTGAGAAGTGTCAGCCCTTGGGCAGCTCAGGGTAGCACGTGCTTCCCAGCCTTGGGGCCATAGGTGCTACTGAACCTCTGCCCTGGAGACGCCTTTGGGTTATATGTCACTCTGTCCCCACTGTAACCTGTCTTGTGCTTCCTGATCCCCACAAGGGGAAAGAAGAGAAGAGCTGGCTTAGATGCCTACAGAACCTATCCTTCCCTTTTGAAAAGAATAAATCCTTCTTCCTGGACATATCTTAACTTTGAGGTTCATAAAACATAGATAACTATATAAAGTCGTAAAATGTGACAAATATAAATAGTAAGAGTTCACAAATTAGAACTGTTGTCGGTTGCTTATGTTGCAGTAAGCTCAAGTGCACTCACTAATTATTTACCCCTTTCCTCCCTTCTTCCTGTGGGACTATGTTTGTGTCTTCATGCTTCCATTCCTGCAGGTAGTTAAGTATTTTATTATGGCCACATAAGTATCGCTCACAACTGAACCAAGTATATACTATGATTACATTTTCCTTTTGGTAATATACTTTCTGTTTTGCCTGAAGTTAGTGATATCCTTTTTTTAATAATCTGCTTTGTGTTCTTTGAATTTGAGTCTTCTCACGCCTCCCAGAGGCTCTTTAAAATATATTCCAATTTATCAAATAACGTATTGATCCTCCTTTTTGCCCTGAAGTTGCTTCCTGGACCTTCTGTCCTGCACAGGCCTGACCTGGTCACTCTCTAGGCCTCTGCTGCCCATCTGCCATCCTACAGCTTCCTTCTGTCTTTGTTCTAAGAGTGTCCTGACCCTCTTTCCTTTGTCGGGTTCTCTGTTTCCTAGATCCCATTGCTATGTCTTTCTTGATCTACCACTTTGTTTTGCTGGAACACATCCTCCACTGTCTCCTAGAAAAGGGTAGTTAGGAAGAACTCTCCTGCTCTCTGCTTAGTTATTCTCTACTCTCCTATCCACTTCTGTCTTCGGGTGTTAGGATTTGGAATTCCAGAAATCTCCTTAGTCATCATAGGTTTTTGTGTTGCTTTTCTGTACATTCGAGGTATTTTTCAAAAGGAAAATGGGGTGGCAGGAACATCTTTACCATCCGTAAAGTAAAAATGCCATTTTCATTTCTTTGGTTCTGAGCTTAGACAAACATTTCTGTGTATTTGCTTATTACTCTTTTGATTTTCTACTGGTGTGAATTGTCCATTAATACCTTCAAAGAACAGATTCTTTAACAATTAGCACAAAACACAGAAGTCCTCCTGCTTATTTTTCTCACTTGTCTCCTCTGAGACTCAGATGGTATTAGTACCCCAGCTGTCACTTGCTCTCATTTTCAGATTGCCTCACGCCCGTGAAGGCTGTGAACGTGCTCACCCAGCAGGAGGTCCCTGTCGTTATCTTGGCCAAAGCTGACTTGGAGGGCTCTCTGGATTCCAAAATAGGTAAGTAGCTATTAAAATATAATCAGGATAATATACGCAGCAGGCTTCAGATCAAAATACCAGCCTGTTGCTGTCAACTGGCAGAGCTCACTGCTGAGTCCCCGGTCTGTTCTGCCTCTCTGGGAAAATGATAGACCCCTTCGTTCGGCCATTCCCTATTTAAGAGCTACATTGTGAAAACACACCCAGGATGCCACACCTTGCTAGTTGCTCTTGAGAAGAATAAAACATGGCCCACAGATTTGGTCGGTAAAGCTCGTTGGTGAGACTCAGACGCATGACATGGGGAACAGTATAACTCAGATGGAATCTGATTTCGGAGCTCATATAATCAACAGCAACTGCAGAGATGGGGATCCTGATCGCAAGTGATGGACCGGACTGTCCAGTTTTGGTGAAGGCTTGAGGAGGTGAACTTGAGCCCTCTAGGGAAGAACATAGCAGTCAAGTGGAAGGTGCATTTAGAACTGTGCATTGGATGTCCTCCAAAGCTTTGCTCACCCCGGAGCGTTCTGAGGTGTTGTCACCTAGCAGAGGCCGGGGGTGAACCGAGGACTGAGAACTAATGACACCAGTCCAAGATCTGCCCTTTGGGTGGACCCGAGCACCCTTCTTCCCCAACATTCCCACTGAAGATCCCAGCCAATCTCAAAGTGCCAAAAGCCTGCAGAGAAAGTTCCTTCCACACTCTTGATTTCCTGGCACCCAAAAGAAACAGCATTTCTTACCAAAATCGTGTTTTCCCTCCTAATTCCCAGATCAGTTTTTGACAAAGTAATTTGAAGAAACATCCAAACAGAAAATAGATATTAAGCCATTTGGGTCATTTGCTTCAGACCATTTAAACCTAGAAAGGGTGTTGCTTAAGGGAAGTAATTCCTTCTGTTATTCTTTTGTATTTTATAGTCATTAAGATTCATTAATACAACCAGCCAAGATAAGCAATAAAGGAAGCCGTCCGTCATTGAAGCAGCTTTTTGTGTTTGAGGGTGGGGAATGGGGAGGCACAGTATTTTGAGTCAAATTACTGGCACAATATTGAACATTCTGATAGGAAAAAATCTGATTTTTTTCTTTTGGGATGTGCATGGAAATTATTTTCCCTGTGGTCTTGATTTCCCACAGTTACATTATTAACATTTTCTAAGTTACTGCTTCTTGACTTCCAAGAACAAGCAATAGAAATAAAAAAGAGAGAAAGCAGTGTTTTCGCCATCCCACCTGCACATCACAGATAGTTCCCATCCTGCTCAATCCCGTAGAACCCACGCTGTGGTCCACAGCATTCTTTATGTGGCCAAATAAACTTTTTGGCCACGGTGTCTCCATTCGAACATTTCTCCAGGTTACTCCAAACCATACGCTTTGGGAACACAGTGAGTGACTCTCTTCCCTTCTTGACCAAGAACACTTTCCAGTACATACTGCTGCCGTTTGTCTTCACCCTTCCACGTCCTTCAAGTCCACTCCGAACATTTATTTGCCTTATTAGATGCTTTTTTTTTTTTTTTTGGTCCGTAATCTCAGCCGGAACACCACAGAACTTTCCGCCATACCACGGAGCTTTGTGTCTTGCCAAGGAGCTCTAGAACATGTCTCCCAGACATGAAATTACCCTCGTCGGGCGGTGTTCCGGACACAGCACAAACACAAACACAAGAGGTTGTTTATGGAAATCTGACTTCGGCACTTCGCACGTTGTCCTTAGTCTTCCTGCTCAGTGGTCACGTGATGTGTCTGCAGAGACGTCAGCGGTTCTGACAGCTGACCGCCACAGGGGTCCTCCACCAGGGGCGATTTTGGCCCCCCGCCGCAGGGGCATTTGGCAAATTTTCAGTCATTTTTCCGTCACTTCCGGGGAGTGCTGCTGGCAGAGACCAGGGGCGCTGCCCAACATCCTACGGTGCTCAGCACAGCCTCACAGCGAAGTCGGGCCAAGACTGAGAGTCTGCCCTACAGCCCCGACCACCGACAAGCTGGTTTTGACGCCGAAGCAGCCGGCCTGGGACCTCTGGATGAGCGATTTGCTTGTGCTCAACTCCCATCTCAAGGGCACGCGTGCGTTGAAGAAAAAATTTCTATTCGAAATGCATGTACCGTTGCCTTTGGGAACAAAGCACAGTGTGAGGAAGCATGGTTGCCAGCTTTCCACTTTGGGACTGGATTTTTCTAGGGTGCCATGAAATGCTGGAGCCGCCAGCCCTGCTTCTCAGGAGAGCGCCGCTGTCCTTGGTCCCGGAGGGAATTCAGACAAGACGCTTCTCCAGATGCTCGAAATTCACGATTTCAGTGACAAAAAGCCGCCAGCCTCCAGTCATCTATTTTAGCAACGCAACTATTTTTTTAAAAGAGAAACAAAGCACAGGGGGAAGACTGAAAGGCAGTCAAGCCGACATAGTAAACGCGTTGTAGGAGGGTGAGGGGTTTCTCCAAGACTGTCCTCCATTTTCCCAAGGAATGAGCTGCATTTTTAGAGCTTCTGTAGCTAAAAGATAGTATCCCTTAGGAAGCTAAAGCCGAGAGTCAGTGCTGTCCATTATTTTGTGACTTGGGCATTTGCAAAGGTGTTCTGTGTTTCTTCCCCTCTGAATAGGAATTCCGAGCACCAGCCCCGAGGACGCCACCTTGGCCCAGACCCTGGGCCTCCCCTACACCGAAGTCATTGAAACTTTGCCGGATGGCACAGAGCGGTTGAGCAGCTCTGCTGAGGTTGGTTCCCTATGGTACAGGCCTAACAGCTTCTCAGATCATGACCTTGACCTGGGATTGTTGAGGCCTTTTCCTTCAGGTGCAGATTACAACCTGCCACTTCACTCATCCCACCCCACCCCCACCTCACAATCTTGCAGCAGCATCATTTCATAATCTATGAAAACAAAACAATATTCTTTTTCAAGATCTAGAAATTTATCAACTCTAAGTCAAGCCCAATCCTAGAATAGTGCGGTTATCATAGTCAGTATATTTTAGGCATCTTTTGCTTAGGGAAAAAAAAAATTCCCTCTTCCAGGAAAACAGATTCCTTGGGAGGGTGACTGAAATTTGATGTTCTTCCTGGAGATTTCTGTTCTCCCCAGATGACTGACTTGTTTCCGCCTAAATTTGAACTCATGGATAGAAAATGAACATGGAGGCTGAATCATGTTTATTTGGGCCAGGTTTCCTCTTGCCAAGGGGTAGATCTGGCAGAACCTGACCTCAGCCTTGCTCTTGACCCAGACCAGGAAGTGCGATGGAAGGGGTAGGGTGAGGGGTGAGTGGGAAACAGCAGAGACGTTGGTTCTCCAACCTTAGCACAGCCCAGAATCAACTGGTGCCTTGCCCCCCCTTGGAGAACCTGATTCAGCAGCCCCAGGTAGAACCCAGGAACATGAATTTCTAACAGGGTTTCAGGTGCTGCTACTGATCAAGGATCCATATTTTGAGATTCACTAGCCTAGAACCTTGCTCCTTGATGTCTGTTCCCTGGACCAGGACCACTGGCATCACTGGCCCCAGCCTGGGTGATCCTGATTCAATCAGGCCTGAAGATCTAGGATTTTCAGGTTTGGGGTTACCTAGCTGGAGGGTATTTTATAGATAGATAGATAGATAGAGATGGGTAAAGATATATAAAAAGATTAAGAGTCTGGCCAGGTTTTTTTCCTTACCTGAATGACAACATTTACTGACCTCACGTTTGCACCTTCATGACATAAATGGTAGTAAGATGCCCGAAGTTGTTGAACCTTAAACCTTTTTTTTTAGAGAGAGAGAAACAGCGAGAGGGAACACAAACAGGTGCAGAGGGCAAGGGAAAAGGCTTCCCATGGAGCAGGGAGCCCAATGCAGGGATTGATCCCAGGACCCTGGGATCATGACCTGAGCCGAAGGCAGACGCTTAACAACTGAGCCACCCAGGCGCCCTAAACCTTCTTTTAAACTATGTTGGAACAGACTCCCTGGAGATAGAACAGAGCCACACCAAGGTGCCTGTAAGGGAACCCTCGGTATCTCTCTTTATGCCCCGTGATCGTAAGCTCCTTGTGGGCAAGGGGCAATGGAGCATCTTTATTTCTGTGTCCCCAACACCTAGCCGAAGCCTGGCACGTAGTAGGGACGTGGTCCATCTGCAGTGAACCAATTCCAGGGTCCCCACTGGCACTTCATGCCAGCTCAATTCTCAGCATTAGCTTGGCTCTCTGAAACGTGGCAAGTGAAGGGACAGTTTCTCTTTCTACTTTCACTGTTCTGCTCCGCTCTCTATAAGATGGGAGCATTTAAATACAAAAGGAGTGGTTCGGGTCCATCCAGCTGTGGCCCCAATTCAGTTCCCCTACTGGCCTGAATTACTTCTGCTTTGGGATATTGAATTTTCCTTCCTGGATTATTTTTTCCCCCAACAGGGGACTCATCATTAGAAATACATATCGTGTACTTTTTTGTTGGCAGCTCAGGGCTGAGAGTTGGTGATCCCTGTACTGTCTCTCGGGCTCAGGTGACAGGCAGAGCCACAGAACCAGGGCCAGTTTGCCCCTGAGACCCAGTGGACATGGTGCCTTGGGGTCACGGTACTTTTAGGGGGTCCCCAAAAAGATGTTAATTTCTTTTAAAATCAGAGGGGGAAAAGTGAATTTTTAGGGTCAAAATCCTGTTCATCTTCCTTCAATACAGTTATAGAACATAACTATAATACTTCCTAAGGATGGGGCACCTGGGAGGCTCAATCAGTTAAGTGTCTGCCTTCGGCTCAGGTCACCATCCTGGGATTTTGGATTCTGGGATTGAGTCCTGCCTTGGGCTTCCTGCTCAGCGGGGAGTCTGCTTCTCTCTCTGCCTCTGCCCACTGCTCCCCCTGCTGTGCTCTGTATCTCAAATAAATAACTAAAAATCTTCACTTAAAAAAAAAACAACCTATCCTAGGGATAGGGAGGAAGGGGCCACAGAGGTGAAGGTCCCTAGGGTCATGAAGTCACAACCAGGCTCTGCCCAGACTACACATGAAAGCAGCAGTTTGGGGGACACGTGGTGGCAGGTGACAGCTTGTCCTTGTGGAAGGGAGCATAGGACCTCTCTCCTTTCCCTCACAGTTCACAGGCATGAGCCGGCAGGATGCGTTTCTAGCCTTGACTCAGCACGCCCGGATGAAGAGGGTAGGTGGCGACGTGACAAGCCACAAGCTGAAGGACTGGCTTATCTCGAGACAGCGGTACTGGGGCACACCCATCCCCATGGTTCACTGCCCGGCCTGCGGCCCCGTGCCTGTGCCTCTGCAGGATTTGCCCGTGACCTTGCCCCGAATTACGTCTTTCACCGGCAAGGGAGGCTCCCCACTGGCCACGGCTTCAGACTGGGTGAACTGCACCTGCCCTAGGTAAGGAACGGCGGCACCCCCAGCCATGGTGGGGCCCGTGGCCCCCAGCACCCTGCTGGAGTTTCAGGCTCTCTGTTCCCTTTTTCCAGCGCTCCCACCAGACTGGAAAAGACACCCTGGGTGTTTCTGTCCACTCCTATCTTTACCAGAAACACCTGCCAACCCATGGAAAGCTACACGTTTCCATCATGACTTGTAAAAGACCACTTTCTTCCATTTCATATTCCAGAGAGTTTCCTGGAAAGAGAAAAAAATGGTTTCTCCTCTCTGCCTTCATTTTTCCACCTTGTCGCTAAGAACAGCGGAGATTTTTTCCACACGCAGCAAAGTGGTAGCTCCAAGGGGGGGGTGGGGTGTCCACAGGGGTTTCATTAGGACACGGGAACATCTTCTCATTCTGGAAGTAGGATTGTGTTTTACTGGTAGCTCACTGGTGTATCTCGGGTGATTTGGGGGATACCATCCCTGCTGAGTAAACACGTAAACCAATCCCAGGTCCAGCATCTTCCTCCTTCCTTCTACGGAGAAGCCATTTTTTCTCTGCCTTCTAGATCACAATGACGATGTTAAAGTAATTGGGTCCTCTGCTGGTTCAGAGCTGAGTTACGAGGCTGGTAGTCGGGTAACCCCAGTGCAGTTGAAAGGCCCAGACTGGAGAGTCAGACAATGGATTCATGGCATGGCCCTCCCCTTTAACGACCTGTGGGAACCTTGGGAAAGTCACGTGACTTCTCTGAGCTTTAATTTTCTTATCGGAAACTGAAATAACCGCCTCGAAGGGCTGCTCAGAAGACTAGAATTAGCACCCGCAATCCTGCACAGGGATGGCTAACAAACACCCAGTAAATGGAAGTGTTGCCACCATCCTCCTGGGTCCTCACCCAGGTGGTTCTAAGATTTGCAATGGGGCTTGTGGGTGGGAACAGAGGGAGCTCTGGGCCTTTTCCAGGTAGAATCAAGGGCTCCAGGAGAAAATCATATACCTTTATTAATGAGATGCGACAAAAGGGCTTCCCTGCCAGAGACCTTGGTGGCCTTCAGCATACCAGCTGCAGCAGCCCAGGGCCCCTATGGTGGGGATAAGGCTTCTGCCCTGGCTGTGGATTCCTGGAGGGCAGAGCCCAGGCCATGGTGTTGGTTAAGGCTCCCTGGGTGATTCTAACGAGCATCTGGGACCGACCGTCACGGAACCAGTGTGGCCAGGCAGGGCTGCAGAGCCCAACAGATATGGAGTCCTCGCTCCTAAGCTCCAAGACCTTGGGCAGATTTCTTAACCTCTCTGCATTTTACTTATCTACAAAACGGGGACCTGAGTGGCCTCTACCTCCTAATCCTCAGGAATCCTGGGAGATTAAGGAGAGAACAGATAAAGAAGAGATAAAGAGGTAAAGGAGAGAATGCCGCCGAGGCATTTGGCTCAGTGCCTGCACCCACTGTCCCTGTTCGTACCCTTGGAGCTAAGGACGATCACACAGTTCGTCACTGTCACCGTCATCTATCCCTCCCACTTACCAAGCAGCCTGTGCCATGTAACCAGCTTTTAATGGCAGCAAAAAGATGTCTCTCGGTGGTCCTCGAGTCCCACGTGACCATTACAAAGAAAAGCAGCGTGGCAAGTCGTAGGCAGACAGACGTGACTCCTTTGATCAGCTGGACCCTGTATTGTCCTGAGTTATCCACCGGCCCCGATGATGAGGGAGAAGTAACTTTCTTCTTGTAATTACTTCCCCCCAGTGGTGTCTGTTCTCTGGCTGATGCTCTCCACATAAAAGATCAGGCTTTAGGGACGCCTGGGTGGCTCGGTTGGACGACTGCCTTCAGCTCAGGTCATGATCCCGGAGTCCCAGGTCGAGTCCCGCATCGGGCTCCCAGCTCCACGGGGAGTCTGCTTCTCCCTCTGACCTTCTCCTCGCTCATGCTCTCTCACTGCCTCTCTCTCAAATAAATAAATAAAATCTTTAAAAAAAAAAAAAGATCAGGCTTTAATTTAGAGATACGCTGTGGGGATCGGTGTCTTATAGCAGCCCTGGGTGGTAGGAAACAGGAGTCCCTCAGGCTCTCTCCCAGCAGCATCTGCCCCCCCCCCCCCGACCACCACTGTTCCCAGAGGGAGGCCCCTGTGAGTCTCAGGGGCCCCTGCCAGATCTGGGGCTCCTGTGTCTCCGTTCAGCCGCTTCTATTCAATAAGCAGGAGGTACGGTGTGGTGGTTCTTTCCTTCGGTATGATTCGTAAAGCCAGCATGAACTGCCTTACAGATGCAAGATATAAATGCAGGCCTTCTTTTATTTTTAAATTAAAAGCAGCCCCTTACCCTTGCTGCAGAATTAGCAGATTCATCGGTTCCTCTTGGGGCTCCTCGTGTCCCTCCTCGGACTCTCCAAGAACCCCCAAGGACTGGGACTGCCAAAAGGGCAGCATTTAGAAGGGCGCTTGGTCCCTCATCCAGGCCTCAAGAGGGAAAACCTGGAGTAGAACCGTGTCCTCCATCTTGTTCCCACTGCTGCAAAGGGCCCCTGTCACCTGTGAGTAGCTGCTGGTAGCTGGTTTGATGTGTCTGCTGCTGCTCTGGGCCTCAGGAGTCTTCAGGGGGACTGGGCCCCTCCTAGGCAAGGCTAGACTAAGGGCACTCTCTCTTGGGTTCCTAGAAGTTGTGGGGGTTTTTGTACCTGGTTCGTGCTGTCCCATGGGCCCGTCGCCCTGGGCGTGTGCTTCAGAACCGAGTCATCAGCAGGGCCTTGTGGAACCTTCGTGCTCCCCAGGCATCCCCTTCCTGAGGATGAGGGTCACTTGTTCTTTTCAGTCCTTCACACACCAGGGATCTCGCTTCGCTTGCTTTCTGGAACAGTAGGGCTCCCTTCACCCTTCTGTATCCTGTCCTCCGGCGGCGGGTGCATTGGAGGGGATCTCCTGAGTTGTGGTGTTTGGCAATTTCTGTAGTATACCTACTTCCACCAAGGGCTAGTTTCAGGCTGCGAACTGGACATCACTTGTCCCGGAGTTGGGAAGAGGTACGAACCGTTGATTCTTACGGACCAGTACGAGTTGGCTCCAGCACGCCACGGCCCCCAAGGTGACCTCTCTTCCAAGGGTCCCCCTAGTGGGTTTTGATGTCTGCACCCCCAGCCCTCACAGAGATAGAGAAAACCCAAGTTCATTCTTCAGCACAATGTCTCCATTTGGTTTTCAGCTTCTCTTCATAAATTGATTGGCTTCATGGGTGTCACAAAGTAGGCACTGGCTGAAGGCGATCTTGACATGCCTGACATAGAAGTTAACGGGCAAAAGAGTCACTCCTGGCTTACCCACTTAGGTTGTTTGATTTTCTACCGGGTAAAATTCAGACAGCTGGAGAATAAGACTTTTTTCATGGCTGAAGATTTAAATTTTTATTTGTAAATTTCCTTAAAACGTCCTGTACTCAACAATACAGAAGGAGAGCGTCTCTGAATTACCGATCCATGATGAGGCATTGTTCTTGTGACAATCTAAATGGATACTAAATTGTCATCACTTTCTCAAAAGCCAGTGGAACAGTGCGTTAAAATTTAAAAAAGAAACCAGTTGATGAACTTCCTTTATTTCTTAGGTGCAAGGGTGCCGCCAAGAGAGAGACGGACACGATGGACACGTTTGTCGATTCTGCCTGGTACTACTTCAGATACACCGACCCGCAGAATACTCAGAGGTAAAGCCTTGCTGCATCCTTTGAGTGGCTGTCCGTTGTGCAAGGAGCAGAAAACAAGACAATTATATGTGCGAGAGATTTGCCGGGGAGGGGAGGGGAGGGAGTGGGAGTTAGTGGGGGCAGCCCTGAGACCACCATGCTGTCCCCACACCTGAGAAGCAAGTAGGGGAAGGAAGGAGGGTTGGGTTGGAAGAGTCTCAGACCACAGTGCAGCTCTGGGAAAGTCTCAGCCGGGCGATGGGAAGCCCCGAGCAAAGCTTGTCTGGTAGAGAATCCCAAGTCTGGCAGAGTCTACTCCCTCTGGGAGAGCAGGGACTGGCAGGGACACCAAGGACTTCGAAAGGCACAGTAGCTGGGAGCTGCTGGTCAACTCTGCCCCTTGAAACAGGCCCTCCAAAGGGAGTGCATCAGATTATTAAATTAGATGCTTCACGGCCAAGAAAATCCCAAGCGCAAGAGAAATTAAATTTAAAAAAAAAAGAAGAAGGAAGAAAATCCCATTGCCTTAATACCCTTTGTGGCCCTGTGGTGAACTTCATTTATGGGCTTATAAAGACGTAATGCTGTTTACTCAATAAACACAAATGATGGGAGGGAAGGAGACAGGGCGCACGAGGGAGTGAGGAAGCATTGCCTCTTGTCACATACATGCAGTAATTTCTAAAATTGATAAATCAATAAAGAGTATAACTGCCAGAAGAAACAGCTACAGAATTCCGAGTGGCCAAGGTCGGGGTCGAAGAGGGGAGATGCTCTTGAAGGCGGGGGCTGGGACCAGTGTAGAAACAACAGATCTCTCAGCACAGTCTTGAGTTTTCAGCCTCTGGCAGGTTTCTCAGACAAAGGTAAATAGCAATTGAGGGAAAGAGGGCTGTGGGGAGAGGGGGTAAAGAGAGTGTGCAAAAGAAAGCAGTCGCAGAGCTCAAGAAAACCAAAAAGGCAGCCACGTGCTTCAAAGACCTTGCTAGACCTTGCTCGTTGGCTCTCATCCATAGGAAAACAATTGCCCCCAAACCCCGAAGTCCACGTGTGAAAATGCCCCTCCTCTTTTCTTCAGTGTTTGTAAACTAGTACATTTCCTGTGAGACGGACACTCCTGCTCCTTCCACTCCCGCCAGAGTCCCGCCCTTCAGTGCTGTGATTTCTGTCATTCAAGTCTGGGCCGTCCAGGAGTGAGGGGCCCCTTCTCTGACTGTTCCTTCTAGAAGAGACTGTTGATGCCTTCTGTTCGGGAACAGCTGCTCAGAATGCCAAGGCAATCAGGTCCTACCTGTCAGAACGCTTCAGAGGAAAACCCTCTCACAGATGATGGGGCCTCTAACCAGTGATGGACTCTGAACCCAGAGAGAGACAGCCTTGGGTCTGGGAATGCCATGGACCCCCATCTTTGGCCTCATAAAACGCAGCTGCGAGTTTCGGCACCAGCTCGCGTGCTCCCTTAGCTGGGTTCCCGGGTAAACCATGGATCCAAGCAATAGCCACTTTCAACGTTGAAATGCACCCCACACTTGTTTTCAAGATTATCACCCCCCCCCCCGCCTTGACCTCCCTTTCTTTTCTGTCCCTTGGATTAGTCCTTGGATTTTTCTGAAGAACTATTATTTACAAAGGGGAAAAAAAATGGTCTTAATGTTACCAGAATTCTGGCCTGGGGAGTGGGGACTAGCAAGGCACATTAAAATGCAAATGCGAGGGGCGCCTGGGTGGTTCAGTGGGTTGAGCCTCTGCCTTCGGCTCAGGTCCTGATCCCAGGGTCCTGGGATTGAGCCCCACATCGGGCTCTCTGCTCAGCGGGGTTCCTGCTTCCTCCTCTCTCTGCCTGCTTCTCTGCCTACTTGGGATCTCTGCCTGTCAAATAAATAAATAAAATCTTAAAAAAAAAAAGATGCAAATGCGGGGCGGTTGGCCACACCCACCTGCTGCCCAAGCTTAAGCCAAAGGAAGCTGGACAAAAAAAATGCCTTGATGGGGCACCTGGGTGGCTCAGTGGTTTAGGCCTCTGCCTTCAGCTCAGGTCATGATCTCAGGGTCCTGGGATCGAGCCCCGAGTTGGTCTCTCTGCTTGGCGGGGAGCCTGCTTCCCCTTCTCTCTCTGCCCATCTCTGCCTACTTGTGATCTCTCTCTCTGTTAAAATAATAAATAAAATCTTTTTTAAAAAATGCCTTGAGGTGTAGGGAAGAGAATTTACAAATATTTGAGACCACAGAGTACCGATCCTCCAAAGGCAGAGATTTACTTCATGGGATGCTCTCTAGGAAGCACATTCTTACCAGTTCTGCTCCCCTCCCCACAGCACGTGCGTGTACACACACACACACATACACACACACTTCTGCACACCCACAGACTCCCCTCTCCAGACACCCAGCCAGAGAATAGAGGGCAGTGGTGTTTCCTTTACTCCCCGGCACCCATGAGCACCAGGGAGTCCGAGAAAGCCTTCCTTGTAGGATTTCTGTCCCTGACAGTGTCTACTGGTGAAAGGGAGATGTTGGCTGAGTTTGTGTCTGTTACCCTCAATACGCTTCTTGCATGCCGGAGACCATATTCAGGCCCTTGCTGACTATCTGTATTTCAAAGCGGCTTTGAAAAATAAGGTGGAATTTGTTTTAAAATGAATATTTAGTGGCTGCCTGTTAATCTCGTTTGCAAAGGCTGTTTTGCCCCCTGTTGGTAAGAACTACCCGAATCCCAGTCTGCCTAAGGGCGGGCCAAACTGAAATAGAAATGCAGAGATTCAAATACGCATCTTACAGAAATAACCCTTCTCACAGAAATGCCTTTTTTATGCTGCCGCAGGGTTTTCCTTTTGTCCTCATTTTACTCAAAAATCACATTTGTTGAATTGTCAGTAATGGCTCCTGAAATAGTTTTTACAAATTCCCTCTGATCTCATGCCCACCTGACTTTTTTCCACTTTATTATATCAGCTTTTCTCTTACTGCATTTTAAAAAGACAAATCACTGTTTTTCTCGGACATCATTTGTCTCGGGGCACATGCGAGCGGTACTAGGTCTAATTTGTGCTCTTGCAGCAAAGCGGGTTTGTAAAGGACCATTTCTCTCTCTCCCCCAGCCCTTTTAACACCGCGCTGGCGGATTACTGGCTGCCTGTGGATTTGTACATCGGAGGGAAGGAACACGCCGTCATGCATTTGTTCTACGCGAGGTTCTTTAGCCATTTCTGCCACGATCAAAAAATGGTCAAACACAGGTGAGCACTTAATGCCGCTCGGCCGAAGAATTCAGTCCTGTGAGCGACAGCTTCGAGCAGGTGTCCGCTCTTCCAGAGCAAGGTCAGCACGTATAGGGGAAGACTTCAGTTTTTCAAGCGTCCTTGAGCGGTCACTGTTTCTTCTACTTAATCATAGTTCCAGTGTCTGATAATCGCAGGCTCGCGTGGAACCTTGCCTTCAGCTCTCGTCTGTTTAGCCGAGTTAATTAATTGGAATTTCAACTTCCGGGGCAGAGAGAAGCAGTTTGGAAGGTAGGGCTTCTTACAGCTTCTCACTTGAGGTCATGTTTATCATCTGGCCGTGCTAGGCAGGCTCTTTGTCTGAGCTCGGCAGTCCTGCCTTGATAGCTCACTTTGCTAAAAGTAGGTAATGGGGGTGCCTGAGTGGCTCCATCGTTAAGTGTCTGCCTTCCGCTCGGGTCGTGATACCGGGGTCCTGGGATCGAGCCCTGCGTTGGGCTCCCTGCTCAGTGGGAAGCCTGCTTCTCCCTCCCCCACTCCCCCTGCTTGTGTTCCCTCTCTCACTCTCCCTCTCAAGTAAATAAATAAAATTTTAAAGATTTTAAAAATTAAAAAAAATAAAATAGGTAACAGATTAAAGCTGGGGAATCACACAGTAAACCCACTGATAAATGTTCTTCCTGTTGGCCTGTAACCTGTTCCCCATGATGGTCAGAAAGGTGTCTGTGTGCGCTTTTATCCCATGAAATACACCATATATATATATATATATATATATATATATATATGTGTGTGTGTGTGTGTGTGTATATATATATTTAATGTCTTACACAATTTAAAGAATAAAGTGAACATCTCTGTACCCCCTTCTCAGTTTAAGAAATAGAGTATTATAGGTTCCTTAAAATATCCAGGGTCCCCGTCCATTCACACCATCTCCCTACCTGCTGCCCCTTCCCCAGCCGACCCCTATGCTGAAGTCCCGAACTATTAATTTTCTGTATAAATTTATCACCTCTCTGTATTTTTAAACAGTACGTATTGTTCGGTTTTCTTGTGTTTGATCTTCATGTAAGTGGAATTGTATTTCGCGTACTCTCTCTTGCCTTCCTCGCCTGGCATTTTGGGGGGTTCAGCCATATCAGTGCATAGAGTTGGGTTTTGTTCCTGGGTCACTGCTGCAAGGCCTTCCGTCACGGGGAGTGGAATGTCTAGTGCAGAACTTGGTTTCTGTGTCCACAGCACCGTTAATGCTCGTTGGCGTGTTTTGTGCGGTGATGAACCAAACCGTGAGCGTTCTTGTCCGTGTTTCCCAGCACGTGTCAGCCCATGTCCAGGGCAGGTGCCTAAGAGTGGGATGGCTGAACTGTAAGATGTGTAAGATGTGCATATGTTCAGCTTTGCTAAGGAACCCCCAGCCTGTTTTCAGATGACTTGTCAGGGCGGCCAGGTGGCTCGGGTCTTGATCTCAGGGTCGTGAGTTCAAGCCCCACGTTGGGCTTCATTTTGGGCATGGAGCCTGCTTTAAAAAAAGAAAACAAAATAAAAAGCAAAAACAAAAAGAAAAAAACCTATGCTCTTATC
This sequence comes from Mellivora capensis, assembly GCA_004024625.1. Lineage (NCBI taxonomy): Eukaryota > Metazoa > Chordata > Mammalia > Carnivora > Mustelidae > Mellivora > Mellivora capensis. Next base: position 191,175 of record PISX010000419.1, on the reverse strand, counting down.
AACAGAGATGAGGGCTCCCCTCCCTGCACGTCCTCAGCACGTCAGCGTCGCTTACGGAATGCATCAGTTAGGGAGGTCTGTTTGAGTTGAAAGACACTGCTCACTTCATGCTGTATTTAAAATGTTTAGGGACCTCTGTATTTTCTCGTCCATTAAATCCCTATTGGTATCCTTCACTCTTCTTTTCTGGGTTGTCATATGTTGATTGTAGGAATTTTTTTTTTTTTAGATTTTATTTATTTATTTGACAGATGGAGATCACAAGTAGGCAGAGAGACAGGCAGAGAAAGAGGAAGGGAAGCAGGCTCCCCACTGAGCAGAAAGCCCGGGACCCTGAGACCATGACCTGAGCTGAAAGAAGAGGCTTTAACCCACTGAGCCACCCAGGCACCCCTATTGTAGGAATTTTTGAAATATTCTGGATGCTAATCCTTTCCCAGCTCTACATATTGCAGATATGTTTCCTAGTTCTTAGTTTCTCTTATTTTTATGGTGTCTTTTGATGAGCAGAAACTCTTAACTCAGTAAGTTTCAGTAATCTTTTCCTGCCTGGCTGTTGCTTTCAATGTCTCGGTCCCGCTAATGGGCCAGTCTGTGCATTTCCTCGTTGAGCTTTAGTGCTCTCTCCATCACAGTCAGGTTTTCGTATATACGCAAGGGCCTGTCTATAGGATCTGCATTCTGTCCGTTGGCCTGTTTGCTTTTTGCTCTGATAATTCTTTACTGGCTTTCGTATTTTAGTTTTACAAGTCTTACTGTCGGATAAGGATAGTCCTTCCTCTTTGTTCATTTTCTTTAGGTGTATCTTGGCTATGATTGGACCTTCGTCCTTCCATGTGAACTTTAGATTCAGCTGTCACATTCCACAAAAATATCTCTTTTTAAAGGTTTTATTTGTTTAGGGGTGCCTGGGTGGCTCAGTCGGTTAGGCATCTGCCTTTGGCTCAGATCATGATCCTGGAGTCCCTGGGTCGAGTCCCACGTTGGGCTCCCTGCTTAGCAGGGAGTCTGCTTCTCCCTCTGACCCTCCTCTTGTCGTGCTTCTCTTTCACTCTCTTGCTCTCTCTCTCAAAAAAAATAAATAAATAAAATATTTATTTAAAAAATATTTTTTAGGGGTGCCTGGGTGGCTCAGTGGGTTGAAGCCTCTGCCTTCGGCTCGGGTCATGATCCCAGGGTCCTGGGATCGAGCCCCACATCAGGCTCTCGGCTTGGTGGGGAGCCTGCTTCCTCCTCTCCCTCTGCCTGCGTCTCTGCCTACTTGTGATCTCTGTCTGTCAAATAAGTAAAGTCTTTAAAAAAATTTTTTTTTAATTTTAATATTTATTTATTTATTTATTTGAGAGAGAGAGAGAGCAAGAGAGTGAGGGAGAGCGATAGCATGAGCAGGGGCAAAGAGCAGAGCGAGAAGGAGAAGCAGACTCCCCGCTGAGCAGGGAGCCCGAGGCAGGGTTCTATCCCAGGACTATGAGAACTTGACCTGAGCAAAAAGCAGATGCTTAACAGACCGAGCCACCCAGGCGCCCCCTCCCTGTATCCCACGCTCAGACCTGCTCCCTCCTCTGTGCATGCATTAAAGGTCTACTGTACAGAGAATGCATTTAGTTTACAAATTAAATGCTTAAAATAATTTTCTTCTCATTAGTCCCAGAGCCCTTCATGTGTAAAAATAAACCGATCTGCATCAGAAGAGCAATGAACACATTAACAGCATTCATCTTCAGTCGAAATGTTTGTGCGTTGGGTTAAAGAATTTACCACTGTACCTTGCATGTCTTCTCTGTGGAAACGTCTATCGCACCAGATAAAAATTACCCCTAACAATGGGAATTGTGTCCTAGCTGTGACAGGATCGTGGACCTTGTCCATTCTCAGTGAATATTTGTTTAAATAAATTGAGTTTAATTCCTTGATATAAACATATAAAAGTTTATGACTTTGGGGGCGCCTGGCTGGCTCAGTCGGTGGAGTGTGTGACTCTTGATCTCAGGGTCGTGAGTTCAAGCCCCACATTAGGCATAGAGCCTATTTTTAAAAAGGCGGGGGGAGAAAAAGTTCATGTTTTTCAAAGGAAGTGTTCCCCTTGGGATAGAGAGAAAAGACAACACAGGAAATGTTTTCTTCTAGGTCTAGAAACAAAGACTGTAAGTGATTTCTGGCTCCGGGGCACCTTTCTCCAGCTTTGTACATAGTTATTTGTAGGAGCAATGAACGAAACAATAAATGGTACCCTGGCTAGCTATTTTAAAATAGAAGACAAGCCCTGGCTAGTTTTAGGACTCCTGTACAGTGGTTTTTAAAACTATTCGAGAAGGAAAAAAGTTTGCAGCATTCTAATGTAATTGTAGAGGACGGTTTTGGGTATGACTTTGTATCTGTTCAAATGAATCTCTAATTTGCCGAGCTTCCAAGCTCAGCAGTATTTTATGTGTATTTTTAAAAATTCTCTACAAGACAATAAGATTCAGGACGCCTGGGTGGCTCAGTCAGTTGGGCGTCTGCCTTCAGCTCAGGTCATGATTCTTGGGTCCTGGTCAGCCTCCCCGCTCGATGGGGAGCTTGCTTCTCCATCTGCCTGCTGCTCCCCCTGCTTGTGCTCACTCTCTCTCTCTGACAAATAAATAAATAAAATCTTAAAAAAAAAAAAAAAAAGACAGTAAGATTCTATGCCATGCCTTCTCCCCTGTCCCCAAAAAGGGAGAGATGTATTTTAAGTATTCAAAATCCAACCTTGAAGAAGGTGCTGGAAGTCCTCTTCCTCTGTGTCTCAGCACAGTTGTCAGGGTCACTCCCATGATCACATCAGGGCAGGGGCAGCCTCTGGAAGCGGTTTCTGAGCATGCCCTCCTCAGCAAAGCTGTCTTGGGAAGGCGGTCAGCCACAAATGAAATGATAGTCGCCCACTTCGTGTGAGAACTGAGAATTCGCCAGTCAGAATTTTTGAAGGCCTCCCAGTCGCTTTTTCAAGCTGGCCTACGAGGAAAAATGGGAGACATGTGGGCCACATGTGTATTTATTTCTCTTTATTAGTTGTTTTTGCTGGCACGAATCTAAATCAGGGTTTTACGTCTGTTTCTCTACTGCTTTTGGTTGACGTCGTCGTCGGTCCGGGAGGGATCTCAGACTACAGCCACTCCCTTCTGCTGACCTATGAGACCCCCGAGAGCCCAAGGGGTTACCTGTCCAGATGTGAAGTAGTGTCCCACATGAGTGTGGGACGGAGGCCTCGGGCTCCCCAGCAGGAGCTACTGCTTTTATTTTATTTTTTTGAAAATTTTATTTGTTTATTTGAGAGATAGCAAGTACACATGTGTGCATGAGCAGGGGGAGGGGCGGAAGGAGAGGGAGAAGAAGACTCCCCACTGAGCAGGGAGCCCCATGTGGGGCTCGATCCCAGGACTCTGAGATCATGACCTGAGCTGAAGGCAGATGCTTAACCCACTGAGCCACCCAGGCACCCCTAGAACTACTACTTAAGACCGTGGCCGAGAGATTGAGAAATGAAAGCAGAAGGGAGTGGCTCTTATACTCTTCCCTGTTTTCCAAATGAGTCCTGGCCCTCTTTCACACTTGCATACTTGGGTCTGAACTTTGAGCTTTTCTTAGGTCTCTTGACCGGCTGCAAGAAGTTGTTCTTGGGGGTGGGTGTGCCCCCACCCCACCCCCGCCCCACACCAGGCAGCGCGGTGCTGTTGCTAGAAATACCAGGTTAATGACCAAGACAGAATTGATGTTGGCAGGAAATTTGCAAAAAAAGATGTACGAATGACCACGAATCATGCTCTCCAATATTGCCCTCACCGATAGTCAAAGAAATACTAAACAGCAATGAGGTGCCATTTTCTTTTTTTTTTTAATTTATTTATTTGACAGACAGAGATCACAAGTAGGCAGAGAGGCAGGCAGAGAGAGAGGAGGAAGCAGGCCCCCTGCTGAGCAGAGAGCCCGAGATGCAGGGCTCGATCCCAGAACCCTGGGATCATGACCTGAGCCGAAGGCAGAGGCATTAGCCCACTGAGCCACCCAGGCGCCCCCCATTTTCCATCCAACAAAGAGGCCGGGACAGACAGCATCTCATACATTGCAGGAAGGCAGTTTGGAACAACCATTAAGAAAAGCACTTTGACAATACAGAGTGGGAGCCTTAAAAATATTCACACTTTTGGACACACTAATTGCACTTCTAGAAATCCAAGCCTAAGGAAATAATCAGGATGCAGACTTAAACACCAAACTGTTCATGTATTATTTTAAGTAGCTAAAAGTTCGGGTACAACCTGAATGCCCCGAAAGTCTGAGAAAGAGCAAACAAAGTCTAGCCCATCTGTAGGAAGGACTCTTGTACAACTCTGTAAAGTTTGATTATACGGAATGTTTAATAACAAGAGGAAATGGATCTGAAGTGCTTAGAACTGAAAAAAAAAAAGCAAGATACAAAATCACAAATGTGGTTGGATTGTCTGCACCTGTAAATACACTGTAAACACACACATACTCTTAGCACAAAGAGAAAAGGCTAGAAGAAATTATGCCGACATGTTCACACCAGTTTTCTCTGGATGAGGAGCTAATCGAGGATTTTATTATTTTTATTTCCTATGCACTCCTGATTTTTTCCCAGATTGTTTTACAATGATTATGTAACTTTATAATAGGAAAAAACAAAACAAAACAAAACAAACAGTCCTTGACGGTCTATGTTTGGAAGCCTCCCAGTTTGATTCTGGGGGAGGGGAAGTCAGCCGTCAGCCCCCAGGCTGGGAGCGGCCGGGCCCACTCTGCAGTGAGGGATAGGTTCCTCTCCACTAAACTGAGACCAGGAAGCTTGCTGCCCTTCAGACAGCTCTGGGGAGACACTGCACCCCCTGAGCTGACATTCTCCCTGTGGTTTGCTATCCACAAAGAGCAGTGGCGCCCTGCTGACCTTGGAGAGCTCCTGGGGCTCCCTTCCTGTTTCTCCCGTCACATCAGAGCTTGGCAGGGGAGGGGGCGAGAAAGAGAAGAGAGGCTTTACTTGGTTCTCAGCATATTTGTCAGGGCTCCTCCCGTGGTGCTGGCTGGCTGCTAATAGAAATAGAGAATTTTACGAATGAGCCATGGCTTAATATTTAGAAATTGGCTGATGATTTGAGCCTGATGCCCCCCCCCACCCCCCCCGCCGGGCACAGGGTGAGGAAGAAGAGGAAGTTCCTAAACTGACCCTTGAAAAGTTCACATTGGAGATTATTTTCAGAAATCTAGGGCTTTCTGTTCTCTTCTTGCCAGATCTACATGGGAGGCTCCTGACCAGGTCAGGACCATGGGCAGCGGACCGTATAGGAGCTCCTGAGTAGGTAAAATGTCATCGGCAGTGACCAGTTAGGGCTCTGATGAATCCGAGCTTCTTTTAGCCACGTTACTTGTATGCAGTAATGTTTCATGAGGGCGCTTAAAATAGCCTTTCATTCTATGTTCTGAAGTTCCTTGTTTATCCTAATAGTTGCTGACCCTGCTCACCCTGCCCTTTCTCCTGCCTTCATCCACTTGTGGTTCCTGTGATGAATGCATCACTCAGTTGCTTTTACAAGTTTGTTCCCAGTGCCATTCGACAAGTGGATGAATGGACACATAGGGAGTATGTTACACTGGTTGTGAATCTTAGTAATGAGCTTGGCAGCAGTGGGATCTCTGCTTCAGCGGGACTGGGTTCCAAGTTCAGCAGGACCCTTGATGTCCCCTGGGCCATCATTCCCCTGCACCTTGCACCTCTGTGTCATACGAGTGCCTCTTCCCTGTGGTGTGGATGGTTATTTCTGAGCGTGTCTCTAGCCACTCATTCATAAGCCTTCTAAGGGCAGAGCGCCCAGCACCCTGTTGCTGCTCACATGCCTGTGGAATGGTTTAAAAAAATGTGACTCCTCGTGCTGGGCTAAACTACTTGTGGGTGCATGTGCCCGGCTTCAGCCTGGAGAAGGCTAACCAGATTCCCAGAGGCCTGGGGACCATTCCGTAGAGCGCTGCAAGAGTGGGGGAGGGGAAAGGGCCACTGGGGAATGAGAGGGACTCGGGCTGGGATGCACCCCTCCCACCATGAAATCTGGTGGTGTGAACCCTCTTGGAGGCCCTCTCCCACGCTTGTGCCCTTGCTCCTTCCTGCAAGCTTCCTGCAAGCTCGCGTGGATGGAGTCCGAAATCTCAGTGTGCCTCTCCTTGCAGAAAGGTCACGGCCCCAACCAGAAGCCATGACGCCCAGCGCCTGCCCTTTACCCTCCTTTCTTCCTTCATCTCTCGTCCCCCTGCACGTTGTCCCCACCTCTGCTGCTGCAGGCTTGTTTCCTCCCTCATGGACACAAAGCTGATTGAGGTCAAACCGGTGAATGAATCTTGGGCATCCGCTACGAACTAGGCACTGAGAAGGGTCTTGCAAGAGGAAGACAGGGGGGCGACTCACCTGAACGCACAGCACAGTTTACAGTTGAGTATCTGTCGAGCGCAGGTGCCGGTACCATGCAGGACACAGCAGCTAGGAACAGTTCTGGGGGCGGCCTCTGATGTGCACAGGCCCCTGGGATCCCTCACCGGGAAAGGGTTAGAAGTGGGTTTTTTTGTTTTTTTTTTAGAAGTGGTTTTGAACCAGGCAGAACTCGTCGATGACGTCAGCAGCCAGGCTGGCGGTGCCCAGGGTGGGGAGGTAGGGCCTGCGGGAGGCTGGTCACACACGGGTCATCAGTGGAGGTGTTTATGTTGTGAAATTCAAGGGGCACCTGGATGGCTCAGTGGGTTAAGTGTCTGCCTTCAGCTCGGGTCGTGATCCCAGGGTTCTGGGATCGGGTCCCGCATCAGGCTCCCCACTTGGCAGAAAGCCTGCTTCTCCAACTCTGCTGCTCCCCTTGCTTCTGCTCTCTCTCTTAAATAAATAAACAAAAATCTCTATTTAAAAAAAAAAACAAAACTCATCAAGTCTTACCTGTAGGATCTGTAGACTTTTCAATACATGTGATGCACTTTATTTCACAGTTTGGTTAGAAATAGTTGGCGGGGGGCAGGGCGGGGCACCTGGGTGACTCAGTGGGTTGAAGCCTCTACCTTTTCTGCTCAGGTCATGATCCCAGGGTCCTGGGATCGAGCCCCGCATCGGGCTCTCTGCTCAGCAGGGAGCCTGCTTCCTCCTCTCTCTCTGCCTGCCTCTCTGCCTACTTGTGATCTGTCAAATAAATATATAAAATAAAATAAAATAAAGAAATAGTGGGGTGGGGGGCGCAGTTGGAGGAGAATTGTAAGCGATCAGGCTGGAGGACAGCAGCCCCAGGCTCTAGAAGGCCTGGAGTTAGAGGCATATGCCGGCAGGTGCAGTGCTGCCTATTCCCAGAAGGTGGCAGCATCGAGCCACTCGAGAAACGTCAGGACCCAGACCAGGATTCCTGGTTTCTTCCCCTCTGCCCCATCTGGGGGTTGAAGGCTAACGGATTTTCATCAGATGACTCATCTTTATCCTTGGGATCCAGCTTATCTTCTTCTTCCTTCCATCCCGTTTTTTTATTTCTCCTAAGAGTGGCCCAAGCCATGTATTTAGAGTGAGAGAGGAAAGGAAAAATCTCGTAAACTCTAAAGTTCATCCCACTGACATTGGGCACAGCAGGGAGAAGGTGGTGGTCTGGTTTTTAGCCCTTTTTTTTTTTTTCCTGTCGGGCCGTGGCCCATAGAACTATTTGAGGAAGATTGAGTGCACACACAGGTTACCCTGTTGAGCCAGCCCACTGATGCTTAGCAAAGGTACTGCTGGGTTTAGGGGACAGCCCTTCCTTGTAGAGTCCTGGCTTAGTTTGCTTGGTGCTTTTGAACACATTCGTGTCCAGTCTCATCCTTTATCTGTCCAATAAAAAGTAGCCATATGATTTTCCTATTTAGTTTTAAAACTATGGCTGTGTACGTACTCTAGTGTGTGTACTGGGTTAAAATCCAAATGCCACCTTATATTGGTTGGAAGGGAAAGATGGCTTCAGGAGGCCAGCAACAGCAGCCAGCTAGTGTCCTCCTCCCTCCGTCCCACCGCCTATGCGTGTGCGTCTGTTTGTGCGTATTTATGCATTCATCCGTCCATCTGTGTTTTGGACATTTTGTTGAGCCTGTCTTCCATCTGTCGTGCACAGCACCGAGTGCTGGGGACAGAGGGAAGGATAAGAGTATAATCCTTGCCATGATGGGCCCAGTGCAGGGCACAGACTGGTCTTCCTGTTGTAATCACGACACAGCCTGGTCACACTCATCACGGCTATATGTGCCGGACATTGCAGGACACAAGGGAGGGCGTGGGGGTGTGTGCTGGGGACAGAGGTGGCCACCCAGAGAAGGGAATGGCTGATTCAGTGGTGAAGGGGGAGTCCAGGTTTCCTGGGGAGCATGGCGCATGCTGGGAACAACCAAGTGTGCATGTGGCCTCGGTGAGGCACGAGTGTGTTTAAGTGGCAGACACACCAGGAAGGCCAGCAGGGGCTGACGGTGGAGAAAATCACACGCTCGGTCTGTGCAGGTACAGTTCTCTGAGCTTCCTTTGGAAGATGAGGACCTGGGTTCTTGGGCATCAAAACCCCAACCTGCTGCAGATAAAGCCTGTGTGGCCTAAGGACGCGCATTCCTCATGGTGGAGGTGCAGGTGTTTCTGAACCGGGGGAGGGGTGGGCCATGGACACTGCCGTATTCAAATGCAACATAAGGTCAAGGCGTGGCCGTATTCAAATGCAACATAAGGTCCAAGCACTGTCAGATAACCTTCCATGGTTTTCTATGTCAAAGACTCACATTTTCTAGGAACCTTGCAGGCATATGAACTGTGGTGCCAAAGGATGTCCGTCTGCCAAACGTGGCTTTGCTTGTGGAATGTGTCACTGGGGGAGGGGAGGAAAGCAGTTTTACGACGCAAGAGAGTTTATTCTCAGGATGGATTTTAGAGCCTGAACAAGGACTTATGTACACATGCACATGTGGAGTTTCTTCCAAATTAACACAGTAGCATGGCAGGTGGCCCCTGTGACGTTGAAGATTAACACTGAATAATTTGAAATGTGTTACATTTCTCCTTGAATGTAACATACATTTGGTGTTTTCCACCTTGGAAAATACGTCACCACCAGCCACCAAACTCACACACACATGCACTCATAAGATTTTAAAATACAAAGGCTAGGAGTCCCTTCTTTCTAGCTGACCCTCCTCTCTTTCCCGGTCACTCTCTTTGCTCCACGCCACCCCCTGAATCCACTAGACAGTTTCTCCTAAACTGCATCTGTCCCACACGGCCATTTGATGAGGGCCACACAGATACAAATCGGGGGCCTGTCCACCGGCCCAACTCGTCCTCACGGTTCATTTGCACCAGACGGTCTCGCATGAGAAACGAGGGTCCTGTCAGATTCACCAAGCCAGCGCCTTGCGGAAGTGAACTTGAAGCACCTCCTGCTGCCGGCGATGCTCGTGGAGAACGCGGCTCCCACCGCACGTCCCTGCCTGCTGTCCTTACGAATACGAAACGCGCACACGTGCGATGAGCACGTGTCTCCCCAAGTCATTCCTGGACTTTGGAATAGCGCTGGCTCACATGCTTTCCATCCGAATCAGGTGGATTCTTCGGAATGTACGGCTTCCCATCAGGAATAAAGTCCTCTCGGCATAGGGGCCGACCTCTCCCTGTCCCCTTCAGAGGGGACGTTTATATTTCACTATTCCTCCAGTAAAAGTGACTGAGTCCGGGCACTGTGGCCAAATTATAATCCGTCCATACCTCAGGCCAACTCGAGAGCGATTTGAAGGGGAGCTAGGTCTGTATGGACCTGTGAGGGGAAATCCTTCCTGTGGCTAAGTGAAGGACCACAAAGTAGTAGGTATGTTATGATCTATTTAAGTCCAAGAAAATTATACAAAACCATTTATACATATACGCATCTGTACGGAAAAGGCATTCAAAGAAGTCTCCAGACTTTTCCAGGTGTATTCACCATACAGTTACGAACAACTGTCTCCTCGGGGTGGAGATAGCCCTAAAAAGAGGAGGGTAATGAATTTGAGCAGAAAAGGTCTATGTGCAATTAATTTATATGACTTACACCTTTTGAGTTTTTTTTGAGATTGAAGCCTCCTGCTCTTGCCTCTTCGCCAAGCGGAAAGCGGTGGATACCTGTTGGTTTGACTTCAGGTTCTTACCGCTTCTTAATAAGGAGCCATTGTCCCGGTTGGGTTTCCAGGTGACGATGGCCAGCCCCCCTGCTTTCACAAAGGGCAGCTCTCTCTGCCCATCAGCCGAGAAGGTTTGTACTGCTGTCTTCTGGATGCTTCAAATCCCCACCCATCGATTTCTTTTCCCATTGTCTTTTCCCAGAGAGCCTTTCCATAAGCTGCTGGCCCAAGGCCTTATCAAGGGGCAGACATTCCGCCTGCCATCAGGACAGTATCTACAGAGAGACGAAGTAGATCTTACAGGTAAGAAGGGCCCATCAGGTCCCATGCAGGTGCCCGTCCCTCGGCCCCAGCCCCGTCCAGTGTCTGTTCTCTTCTGGCCGGGTTTTCGTTTGTGTGTAACCCAGAGTCAACCCGGGCATCCCCTCATGTCCTCGCTCATGTTGACTGCGTGTCTCAGGATGGAGCCCGCAGACACAAGAGACACTCTTCTAAGTCTGGGGTACTCCCAGCACTTCTCACTAGGTGGTCTCGAGACGCACATCAGAACTCGGGGCCACCCCGATACTGAACCCCTGTGGAACCCCAGGGCAGCCCCGTCTGGCACTCCCCTGACTTTCTCTGCCCTTTTCCTCAGAGGTAGTTCCTCCCACTGGATCCTGAAGCAGCACCATGATGGTGTCGTGTGCACTCAGCACACTGATGAAATCAGTAGAAAATGGGAGTGGGGGTACTTAGGGTCACCTATGAGAAACCCCCAGAACTCTGGTCATTTAGTTTAGAAAATGCAGTGCCCAATGGAGGGCATCATGTGAACCCAACAACCCCTTAATGGTAGGCAGCCTCCCAAGCCAAACAGTAGAGAAAAGATTTAGATGGACCCCATCAGTGGAATTACCTACTTAGTGCAGTAATATATCAGGGTTTGGAATGGTCCAAGGGAGAAGAAGAAACTGGAAAAGGAGAAATTGGCCATGTTTCAGCAACACGGACCAGAGGGGAAAGCAGCCAAATCCAAAGAGCTTATGCATTCAGTTGTTAGCAAAGTGCTCTGTGTGAAAACAGGGCTGCCATGTACAGCTGGGCAGCATATGGACTGCACAAAGGCACCCAGCCAAGGGGGCGAGCAGGGCCTGACCTCCAGCCACTTGCCAAACCATACATCTCAGTGCCAAGAGAGGGCACCTTTCTCTAACTTCTCAACCACTCTGCCCAGATAGTTGGCTTTTTCCTAATTTGCACAACAGTGTTGGAAAGTGGAAAGTGTCATGGAGTCAGACAGTGTTGTGAACATCTTTTCCCTTCCCGTGCAGACTTGCCCCTGGGAGAGAATACTTGGGTCAGCGAGGGCAGGCTTCCATCTCCTCATGGATGTGCTTCTGCTGAAGCGTGGAATTAGCTCTTAGGTACACACATCAGTCCCTTGGGAGCTTGGCTGCCATTGGAGTCTGGGACTGTGTGGCTGGAAGGAACAGAAATGCACCCAAAGGCAAGTTGAGCCCATCATTTGAGATGCCACCCCAAGCCAGCTGGCAGCACTCCAGCCAGCTCACAGCACACCCGCCGCCACCGGGTGACACACAGATGCCAGTCTAGGACTTTCTCCTCCCTCTTTCCATAGCCTCTGGTCCCTCTTCCTCCCCTCTGTTCTTCTGCCCTGATCTCCTTCCCCCACCAGGCTGGGCTTCTGCTCTCCCCCAACTTCAGGTTACAAGGTGGCCTCGGGGAGCCACGATGCCGTGTCTGGTCTCATCTCCTTATGACTTTACTGTGGTTCCGGTGCCTGGCAACACTGAAACAAGAGTTTCTGTCTCTTAGTTCGGGGTCCCGAGAAAGACCTTGGCTTTGCCAGATGTCTTTTCTTGTCCCGGCCACTGGGGCTTGGCTACAAGTTTCCCACATCCCAGCCTAGCCATGGAAGACCTTCTCCGCCAGCACCCTTGGGACCGGTGGTGTGGAAGTACGCAGGAGCCATAACCAAAGAACAGGCCGTGCGTGGCGGGCTGGCCCCCCAGGGCACACCACATTCCACGGAGCCTGGTCACACGAGACCATGTCGTGGAGACCGGAGTGACCCCCTCAGGAGGCTTTGCTGCTCTGAGACCCTGAGAGCCACACCTTCTGTCCCTGTGCATTATTTTGGAGCGCAGGTGCGGTTCCCGTTCACACAGAAACGGGGGAGACGCTGGAGGTGACGTGGGAGAAGATGAGCAAGTCCAGACACAATGGGGTGGACCCCGAGGAGGTCATCGAGCAGTACGGCCTCGACACCATCCGGCTCTACATCCTCTTCGCCGCCCCCCCTGAGAAGGACATCCTGTGGGACGTGAAGAGTAAGGCCCTTCCCCTCTGCCGCCGCCTCCTTTGTGGTCCGCCTTGGGTGCCCGAGGAGTTCGGGGAAGGAACTATCTGGGTTGAAGACTGTAGTCAGGGGTCTAGGAATCCGTTCCATGAAGCGGGTAGCATGGTGTGTCCCACGTCCTGTGCCCTTCTTAGCCCGGGATTCCCAGAAGGAGGGAGCCTCCCTGGGTGGGGGAAGCTGGTGGCCATTGTGGGTTCCCAGTCCTCGCCCCAGGCCTGTGGACGCAGCATCTGTGGGACTTCAGGAAGCCTCCTTTGGCGAGTCTCTGGTGTGCTGCCTGGTCTACAGGGACCCCTCCCGAGGACATTCCCCGGGAGCCAAACTGGCTTCCATGCCACCCTGTGCCCCTCTGTGGCCCACGGAGGCCAGTCCCCTCTTGATCCACCCTGAAATGTTCTAGAGCAGGGTTGTCACCCATGACCTGCTCCTGATGGTCCCTGGGACCCCCTCCCTCGCCCACAGTTAGCCTCCAGAGCCCCCTCACGGGAGAGCTGTCCCTGCAGAGCTGGTTAGACCTGAAAAGGCAGGAGATAAAATCCCCAGGCATCCTAGCATACACGGTCCAGCGGTCACTCGGTCTTCCTTCCTGCGGGCTACCCCACGGGTGGCTGTGGGCAGGAGCAGCCGGATGCCCTTGCCTGTGACAAGTGTGTCACAGGGGCCGGTCCCAGAACCTGCTGCGCTGGCATCACTGGGGATGGACCAAGAGCACACGTGCAGGCATAGGCGTCTTTGGGGACACCTTGACAGAGGCCGGCTTTCTTACTCAAAGCAGCTGTGGGCACTTGAGGCCTGTGCTGGCCCAGGCTTCTGAGGTCACCGCATGGGCCGGGGTGGTGGGCGGCTGGCACTCCGAGTAACGGTGTGACCCAGGGCTCTGGGGTGTGACGGGGTCCATGCTGTTCTGAGCTCCTGGATGCTGGAAGCCAGGGCGGCCCCCGTAGCTCCTGTCGGGACACAAGGAAGCGTGTCTTCAATACACACGTGCCTCTCTGGGCCTGGGGAGAACCAGATCAGTCACTCATGGGTCTTTCTTTCTCTGTCTCGTTTCCTGACATGAAACTCAGCCGACGCCCTCCCCGGGGTGCTGAGGTGGCAACAACGTCTGTGGGCCTTGGTGACCCGCTTCATCGAGGCCAGGGCTCCTGGGATGGCTCCCCAGCCCCAGCTGCTGAGTGACAAGGAGAGAGCTGAGAGCAGGAGGCTCTGGGAGTACAAGAACTCGGTCATCTCTGAGGTCAGGAACTTTCTGGGGCTGCTGGTTAGTTCTGTGACCGAGCTCACTTGGCCCAGGTGGACGGGCCTGCCTCCTTCCTCGTGCTGGCTGCCCCTCTGGTCTGGAAAGGTTGCTCTCACCGTGTCGAGTCGCCCACCAAGCTGGAGCAGCAGTCCACGTGCTCTCACGGAGAGACACGCTCTCAGGAAAGGGCTTCCTCTGACGGTGTCCACCACGTGTGCACCCCAGATCCCAGGAGGCTGCCCCCTTCCCGCAGTGCCACACTTAACACACGGGGGCAGAGAACCAAATACAGGACCACTACAGTTGAGGTGAACAGAAACAGAAGTGTAGGGCTGAAGGGGGCATAAAGAGACTGCTCTGTACAGATGGGGACAGAGATGAGGCCCAGAGCCGAGAGATTTCCCGGGTGCCCGCGTGGTGAGGACTCCCCCACCCAGTTACGTTGTTACACAGCATCTGTGTGAGTCACTGTGGGTTAACTTTTGCCAATAAATGATGTGTTTGTGTTACCTTCATAGACAATATTTTATTGTCTAAATCGTTTTCTTTTTTAAAGATTTTAATTTGGGGGCACCTGGGTGGCTCAGTGGGTTAAAGCCCCTGCCTTCAGCTCAGGTCATGATCCCAGGATCCTGGGATCGAGCCCCACATCGGGATCTCTGCTCCGCAGGGAGCCTGCTTCTCCCTCTCTCTCTCTGCCTGCCTCTCCGCCTACTTGTGATCTCTCTCTGTCCAATAAATAAATAAAATCTTTTTTAAAAAAAGATTTTAATTTTGAGTAATCTCCATGCCCAATGTGGGGTTCAAACTCATGCCCCAAGAGTCGTGAGCCAGCCAGGTGCCCCTGATTCGTTGTCAGAGTCTTCGTTGATGACAGATCCCTATAAATTTCTTCTCTAGAAGTCTGATACCGTACCATGACATTTGCTTTTTTAAGCACTTTGTGAAAAAAATGTCTTATGTCTTTGAAAGAAGACATGGAGGGGATCCAAAGCTATGTTTTACTGGGTACCAAACACCCCAAATACTCCTTAGGCCAAATTTTTAATTCCATTTTTACTTTCTTAGAATTGCTGGTTTGAACTCATAAAGTCAGCCAAGGTCACTTTTCTGGACTCGTAACTGATGACATTGCAGGAACAGGGTTTTCATGAGGCCCTGAGTCCAGCATGGTCTCATTCGGTGACACTTGCTCAGGGAATATTCCCGACCCCTCTACTCTCATGTAAAGACACAGAGTGCACGCAGTTGAGCTTCGTGATGTGAGTGATGCCCGAGTGATTGTTTCCATGCCACATTCTTCCTCTCTGGATTTGGTACATTCTTCTCTTCTGTCAGGTCATAGAATAGGGGTATTTCGACAAGTTGGAAACTCTTGACATCTGTAGATGTCTTGTTTTTCTGTATTCTTGGCCGTGGTCGAAATCGAGAAGCACATAAACAGGAAGGAGCTGACAAGTCCTATCGAGTGTTCTTATGTTGATTCCATACCTGAACATGCAAAACTCACCTTATCCCGTATACAAATCACCTCTGTTGTGATTCAAAGTCCCGGAGCCGCAGAGAAGGGACATCCCATACCCCATCTCC
The DNA here is from genome assembly GCA_004024625.1 of Mellivora capensis. NCBI lineage: Eukaryota > Metazoa > Chordata > Mammalia > Carnivora > Mustelidae > Mellivora > Mellivora capensis. The sequence continues at coordinate 175,834 of PISX010000419.1, read as the reverse complement.
TGGTGACTGTTGTAGTCTGCAGGTCCTGCTTTTTTTTTTTTTTTTTCAGGGTCCTGCTTCTTGTCCGGGTAGTAAGTAGCGTTAGATGTTCCCCCCTGGGAGAACCGACACTGTCCCCAATATGGGGGAGCAGGAAGTGTGGAACCACGGAAACACTGTTGACCCTGATTTTAAAAATCTTATGTGCGGATGAAACGTTATCATGATTATTCAAGATAATGAATGCCTTTGTAAATATCTTCGCATTCATTTAACTCACATTTTTTGAATAATGCACTTCCTTTGTTGTTGCGTTGCATGGGTCTTTGTGGAAAGCTTAAAGGGATTTTGAAGAATGTAAATTATTCAACTTTTACCCGTAGGTGACTGCCCATTTCACAGAGGACTTCTCACTGAATTCTGTAATTTCTCAGCTGATGGGACTCACCAGTGCCCTTCTGGTAAGTGGCTCTCCTGTCCTCATTTACTGGTAGCAGAGGACAGGGTAGCTTCCAGCCGCATTGGGAGGTGGCCTTGCAGGGTCCTGGGTCGTGGACAGAACAGGACCATGGCGTCGCCTCCTTGGTGCGCTCTGTTATGTTAAAGAAGCATTTTCCCCGCACCCCCCCAGTCGCAGCCTAGCTTTATAGCTGGAAGGTTCTTAAAAATTGTCCAGTGGAAAGCCACCCCTCCGTCCCTTCCCCCACTCCCATATTTTGCAGATGAGGACAATGACACCCAGGGAGGTTCGATGACATGTCTGGTTGATTAGTGACAAATCAGAACCAGACTCAAGCCCCCTTGTCTTCCAGCTCTCCTCTTTCCTTCCTGCTTCCTCTGCCTGCTCTCCTGATTGATCCAACACCCCCTCGGTATCATTAATGCGTTACACTCCTTTAACCAAGACTGATCAGATTTGTGCTCACTAAAAACAAAAGTCAGCCTTTTTAGCATAGACTGCTCTTCTTGCTACGTGTGACTAGAATTTTTCTTACCAGGGGAAGAATTTGTCAGCAAATGGGAGTTTGGGGAAGTGGTTAGCTGTTTGGACAACAAACAACCCAAAAAAGGACACGAAAACTATCAACAGATTCCTTTTTTTTTTTTCTCTTGAAATATTTACTTATATCTTTTACTTTTTTCAACACAGTATCGTAGTTTTCTGTATATGCATCGTTAGAAAGATTCATAGGATCCTGAAAAGCTCTTACAATCATGGTTATTGTTTATTGCAGCAAAAGGATACTCGTTAGCTAAGGAAAAAAGGCATAGCGAGTGTCATCTATTAAAAAGTAGGCCCAAGCTTCCAGGTGTGTTCTCTTAGTGGAGTCATACAACATGCTTAATTTGCCCAGCAACAATGTGTGACAACTTGTGCAAAGTGCTATCAACCAAGAAAATGCAGGCAAGTATAGGGTCCAGTATTTTAACGGAGATAAGTCACATATGCATCCAGTACTTGCAAGACTGGCTTTAGTTGCACCAGCAACGACTCTTCAGAGCAAAATACGTGTTCACCATTTATCATGTTGGTTAGCATAAAGTATATGACTGACTTGGTAGCATTTGGTCCAAGGCCCCGGGCATACAAAAAATGGGTATTAACCATAAAATACATTTTTAAAACAATAATGATAATAAACTATATTATCAAACAAGTGTAGCGCAGCCCCATACTTCAGTCATAGAAAAACACTCTTACCAAGCAAACAGTCCAGAATTGTCCAGGGTCCAGAAAATCGCTAATCCTGAAGATAGCATTTTAACACAAAGTGCAGAATTTCAGCAATGTAGACCTATGAGTTACCCCTTCCTTGCACACTGGTACAGGAAAGCATTTGTTTTTGTATATTTTGTATACTTTGTATATAATATATACAATATGTATACTTTGTATACAATATTTTATATACTTTGTATATAACTTTGTATTGAGCCACATTGCTCTAATGGTTTCAACAGATTCCTTTTATCATGAAGCTCCTCCCAGACTTTAAGAACAGTGGAAGAAATTTACAGGTTTGACTACATAAAACCTGCCATTTTTAGTATATTAAAACATGCCGTGTTACAAAGCAGGTTAAAAACTGGGGAAAACATTTTATAACAAATATGTCCGACAAGAGGCTTAACATCCTTAAAATATAAAGAGTGCTTTACATGTGAATATCAAACTACCTGACCTAAAAGTGGTCAAAGGATGTGAAAAGAGAATCACCCACAGAAAATGGGATAGAAATAATCTATAAACCTGGCAGGAAAGAAAAGTACTTGCCTTACTAATGATCATGAAACACAAATTAAAAGCGTGATGTGATGCTATTTTTTTTTTTGACCTGTCAAATTTGCAGAGACTTTTTAACACAAAGTCTGTGCTATGACAAAGACAGTGTCACATCCCAGTGGTGGCCTTGGTTGTTGTGACCTTGCCAGGAAGAACTTTGGCTTTGAGGTCGGTTTATGGTTTATGTCCTTTGACTCAGGGCCAGCCAGTGGCAGATGACTTATAATCACAGAGACGTAGAACCCCAGCTGTCTTCAATGGGGACATCGTGAGATGACATATATCATATCAATAGGGAGGAAATGTGCCACCACCATTCACATCGTGTCTTCCAGGAATCCTTAGTATCAGAAACCATTCCTGATTCAACATCAAGTAAATACACAATACAGAAATGCTCATAGGATAAAGATTCCAGTTGAGCAAAGGGTGTGGGGACAGATGTGTATATTCACATATTTTTGGAGACCAGGATAAAATACATAAATTTTTTTTCTGGTATAATTGTGAGTGATTTTGTATTTCCCAGATTTTCTTCGCTGAGTGTGTATGGGTCTTTTTTTTAAAGATTTTATTTATTCATTTGGCAGAGAGAGAGCACAAGCAGGGGGAACAGCAGGCAGAGAGAGAGGAAGAAGCCGACTCCCCACTAAGCCGGGAGCCCAATGCGGGGGCTCAATCCCAGAACCCTGGGGTGATGATCTGAGCCGAAGGCAGGCGCTTCACCAACTGAGCCACTCACTCAGGGGTCCCATGTGTGTGTTTTTTTAATCAGGAAAAAAGCTGACAAATGTTACAGAAAAATGAAATTTCTCCCCAGCAGCAAGTTCTATCTGCAGCCCTTCTGGTAGATGCTTTCTGTATCCATTCCCATGGAGTTATATTCTGATTTCTTGGGCAGTTTTGCAAAGATCACATAGGCATGCTTTAAAAAAAAAAAAAAAAAAAGTATAATAATTTTGGCCTCTTTTTACCTAGCAAAATATCTTACGTGGGTGTTAAAAACACAGAGTGAGTTGCTACCATCGCCTTAGGCTGGTTTTTATCATGACCCCACCCCCCTGGCCAGCCTCTGGGAAACTCAGTACCATAGTCCTTCCCACAGCCCACTTCATTCCGGGCTGTCCTTGGTCTGCACTTGCCAGCTCACACCCTGCTTTGCTGACCACTCTCCCTCCCCACCCACAGCCTGTGGAATCAGTGACACCCTCGATTCATCTGTCACTTTTCTCCCCCATTGGCTATAACCTCTTTGAGGGCAGAAACCAAACCCTTCTGGACATTTTATCCCTAAAGTCTAGCATTCAGTGGGTACCCCATAAATTCAGTGGGTGTGGCTGCGTTCTGTGCACCGCAGGAAGAAACTGGGTGTTCACAGTAACTGGTGCAGCTGTGTAATCGGACCCCCGAGACCCCTGAAAGGGCAGGAGGACCCCTGCCCTGGGCATTTCATGTCGTAAAGCCTTGAGCGAGTCTCTTTGCATGTCTCACTGGTCCTGCAGCGCATGGGAAACCTCGCAGAGTGGTCAGGAGTTTCTGATTTAATGGGGCGCCTGGGTGGCTCTGGTCATGAGCCCAGAATCCTAGGATCGAGCCCTGCATTGGGCTCCCTGCTCCGCTTCTTCCTCTCCCACTCCCCCTGCCTGTGTTCCCTCTCTTGCTATCTCTCTGTCAAATAAATAAATAAAATCTTTAAAAAAAAAAAAAAAAGGAAAAAAGTTTCTGATTTAAGACAAAGCTGGATTCTCGGGGCAACGACACTTGGTCCACCACAGACCGGTGGCGGGGGCGTGGGGGGGCAGGTTACTCCCCTCTCGTGGTCCTTAGCAGCTTCATCCGGCGGGTGGGTAAGAACAGCGCCCTCGAAGGTTCTGGTGGTGGGAACTACAGAGTCAGCCTTGGACCAAGGGCACAGGACGTGCTCAGTGAAGAGCAGAGCACTATTTTTAATACGATTTTAATACTCTGATGAAACGGGGCGAGTTCTGTGTCCAGAGCAAACGTGGATTGGAAGGAGGGCTTCTGCCTACCTGCTTGCATCTCTGAGCTTCAGAGACACAAATGGCCTTCCTCACCCGGTCTCAGTGTTCTCCCACTGTTCTTTCTGTTCCTCAGCAAGCTTCTCTGAGAGTGGTTCTCCACAGCCGTGAGTTTGAGGATGCGCTCTGTGCCCTGGTGGTGATGGCTGCCCCGATGGCCCCCCACATCGCCTCGGAACTCTGGGCTGGTAGGTGGGGACGTCCTCGTCGGCCCCGTTGCTGCCCATGGGGGGGTGCCCGGCCCTCCCGTCGAGCAAGACTCGGGGCTCAGATGGCCTCAGGCGTGGGCTCCGGCATCAGGCCTCTGTACTGGGGACCTCTCTGTCTTGTAGTCGGAACAGTGGTACTTCTGCGGGGTCACCCCTGCCGAAGGGGAAGACCCATTCCCACTTTGGCACAATGCGGGGCCTCCCCCCGCCCAGCTCTCCAGAGGCCAAGACCCCATGTTCTGTTTCTAAGGTGGAAACACAGGTTTAGTCCCACTATACAGATGGGGAAAAGGGCACCTGGAGTCAACTTTGCAGACCTAAAACTTTTTTTTTTCTTTTTGACAAAGAGAGAGAGATCACAAGTAGGCAGAGGGAAAGAGGGAACCAGGCATCTCACTGAGCAGAGAGCCCGATGCGGGACTCGATCCCAGGACTCTGAGACCATGGCCTGAGCCGAAGGCAGAGGCTTAACTCACTGAGCCACCCAGGCCCTCCCAGACCTAAAACTAACTTAAACTGGGATTCGGTCTCTCCAACAGACTGTCATTCCTAAACTGGGCTCTGGAGCGAGTCCCAGTGCCTGAGGCACGCTCATGGGGCCTAAATGTAGAAGCTTCCACCCCACCCACCCCCTGGGAGGTCCCTGTTCTGGAGCTTGGGAAGTGACTGGAGAGTGTTTTGGGTCTTTTTAAAGATTTTATTTATTTGTTTGACAGAGAGAGAACACAAGCAGGGGGAGCGGCAGGCAGAGGGAGAAGGAGAAGCAGACTCCCCGCTGAGCAGGGAGCCTGACATGGGGCTCTGGGGTTCGATCTCAGGATCCCAGGATTGTGACCTGAGCCATAGGCAGACACTTAACCGACAGAGCCACCCAGGCTGGAGAGTTGTGGGGGTTTTTTTTGTTTTGTTTTAGATTTTATTTATTTATTTGACACAGAGAGAGATCACAAGTAGGCAGAGAGGCAGGCAGAGAGAGGGGGAAGCAGTCTCCCCACTGAGCAGAGAGCCCGATGCGGGGCTCGATCCCAGGACCCTGGGATCATGACCTGAGCTGAAGGCAGAGGCTTTAACCCACTGAGCCACCCAGGCGCCCCTGAGCTGGAGAGTTTTTAACCAGCTCCTGGGTGATTCTGATGCACAGGCCAGTGGGGGACTGTGTCCCTCTACTGTTAGGTAGGACCTGGCTGTCAGAGGAAAGCCCAAGGCAAGACTTCACGCACTTTTCCTCTGAGGGCAGCCTCCTGAGAGCATTTTCAGGGCCCACTGGTCATTCTAAAAGGCCATCACTAGAAATACCTACATCCTCTCCTTTTAAGAAATAATTTGAATGTTCTTTACCCTAACCTGTCTTCAATAGTTAATTCTTTTTTTTCTATTTTTTTTTTTTTTTGTCATCTCTATTTTTTGTTAACTTTAACATGGAACTACTTTTTCAGATGGTGTGAGGTTTATGGTGTCTTCCTGTTTCCTATTTTTGGACACGGAGACCATTTTTAATGATACATTATTGTTTTAAAAGCTGAAGAGCTAATTTTTAGAACACATGCCTAAATAGAATGCTGGCCCCAGAGAGGCACAAAATATGAAGGCTTTTGATACACATCCTCAGATCTGCTTCCAGAAATGCTGTGGATCATCGGTGGATAGGCACAGCAAGAGCCTCTGCCATGATTCCGGGGCTTTGGCAAGGACTTTGCCATCTCTTGGCAATAAACTCGCCCTGCGCACTAGAATAACCCCACCGGGGCCCACGCCCTCCCTCCGAAACCCTGAGTGATATGCTTCCTTCCGCCTGTGCTGCCATGAGGATGAACGTCGTGGCTGGGGGGGTGGCTATGCCTTAGAGGAGCTCAGGCCCCCAGGCCTTGGCCTCAGTGCCACAGGCCTCATGTGGCCCGTCGGGACCAACTCAAGGCAGTCAGAATGTGGAGCGACAGTTTGCCCCTCTTTGCTTTACATGGGGCTCTGATCGGTTTCCTGTGGGTTTGCAAAAAAAAAAAAAAAAAGTCCTCTGTATTTCCAGTTTAAAAACAAGATACACTTGTAAACATTTTGATTTTTCTTTTTTAACTTGTAAACGTTTTTAATCACTGTATTAATTGCCCCCCCCAGGCATGACTTTGGTAACCGCCCAAGTGACATGTCTGGCATTTGCTCCCATAATGCGCCAGGGACCAAGCCTATCCAGAGATCTGAGTTTCCCCTTCAGATCGTGCCCTTGAAGAGGAAAAGACAGGAATGTTTTTAAGGCTCTCGATCTGTGTCTCCAGACTGCTTTCCTGGAAAGTTATCCCCGTTTTCACTCCAGGCTCTGTTTCTGAAGTATGTGTTCTGTTTCACTGATTTAATTATCGGATTTTTTCAACATAGTTTTAACATCTGGTGGCGGGCTAGCCTCCCTTCATTTCTTCCCTTGTAATTATTTGCGTGCTTCTCACCTGTTTATTCCTCTCAGCAGAACTCTGGCATAATTTTATTATTAAAGTCCTTGAGATTTTGCTTGAAATGAGGTTAAACCCAGAATAAATTTGGGAAAGCCTTACATCTTTACCCCTCCCAGACCTCCATGTGGTCTGCCTCTCCCTTTTATTTTTTTAAGGTTTTATTTTGGGGACGCCTGGGTGGTGCGGTTGATCAAGCATCTGCCTCGTGGTTTGGGCTCAGGTTGTGATCGTAGGGTTATGAGATCAACCCAGTGTCAGGCCCGCCTCTTGGCACGGAGCCTGCTTGAGAGTCTCTCTCCCTTTCCCTCTGCCCCTCCTGCTCATGCTCCTCCCCCCATACTCTAAAATAAAGAATTTAGTTAGGAAAAAAAAAGATTTTTTTTTAAAGATTTTATTTATTTATCTGACAGAGAAAGAGATCACAAGTAGGCAGAGAGGCAGGCAGAGAGAGAGAGAGAGGGAAACAGGCTCCCTGCTGAGCAGAGAGCCCGATGCGGGACTTGATCCCAGGACCCTGAGATCATGACCTGAGCCGAAGCCAGAGGCTTAACCCACTGAGCCACCCAGGCGCCGGGAAAAAAAAAGATTTTATTTTTAAGTAATGTCTACATCCAGAGTGGGGCCCAAACCACAACCCCCAGATCAAGAGTTGTGTAGTCCACCAACGGGGCCAGCCAGTTGCCCCGTCTCCGTCTTTACTCAAGACTTCCCTTATGATCCTGCACATTTCTTAAGATTATTCCTGAGTATTTTTTGGTTATATTTTATTTTTGGTCTTGACTGAAAGACTGAAATCTTTTCTATGATTTTTGACTGGTAATGGCTGGCACGTAATTTTTAAAAATTTACTTGCATACTTTGTTCTATTACCCAGATTCCCTACAAATCTCTCCTACTTTGGTTTAGGGGTAAAAGCCTCTTAGATGGGCTGGGATTCCGTGATCAGCACATAAGGATGAGTGTTCTCTTTCTATGGTTTGGTGTCTGTGTACATACTGGGTATTAAACGGCTCAGGAAATCCTATGAAATGTTCGAGGTGGTGGTCCAGGTGGTCCTGTCTCACTTCTGGATTGAAGGGGAAGGAGCAATTCCCTGTTGGGTTTGATGTTGGCTGTTGGTTTAGGATAGATATTCCCTGTAACGTTTTAAGGTTTTTTTAAAGAATTTTTTAGAGAGGGAGCATCTGGATGGCTCAGGTGGTTAAGCATAGGCCTTCAGCTTGGATCATAATCTCCAGGTCCTGGGATCAAGCCCCAGGTCTGGCTCCCAGTTCAGCGAGGAGTCTGCTTCTCCCTCTCCCCCTGCTTGTGCTCTCTCTGTCTCTCTCTGTCTCTCTGTCTCTCTCAGATGAATAAATAAAATCTTTAAAAAAAATTTTTTTTTTAGAGAGAGAAAGCATGAGCGGGGTAGAGGAGGGGCAGAGGGAGAGGGAGAGAGACTCTCAAGCAGACTCCCCGCTGAGCATAGAGCCTGGTGTAGGGCTCGATCTCATGACCCTGAGATCATGACCTGAGCCAAAATCAAGAATCAGTTGCTGAACTGGCTGAGCCTCCCAGGCACACGGATATTCCTGCTAAGGTTAAGGAAGCAGCAATCTGTCCTTGTTTTCCAGAACTCATATTGGGAATAGGAGCTATATTTTATTTTTTTTTAATTTTTTTTTTTTCATTTCTTTTCAGCGTAACAGAATTCATAGTTTTACACCACACCCAGTGCTCCATGCAATGCGTGCCCTCCATAATACTCACCACCTGGCTCCCCGAGCTATATTTTATTTAACATCCATTCTCCAGTTGTTGAGGGGTGTGTCATCTGCTTTTAATTTCGCTCTTTGCCCTGTTGATGTCACTGTTCATTGACCATCTAATATGAAGCTCTCCCTGTCTGGATTCATCTTGACCATGGCGTAGCGGACTTTGAGTGTACCGTCAAATTCTGTCTGCTAGTGTTTGATTTAGAATTTGGCAATTATTTTCCTAAGAAAGACCAGTTTTTCTCAGCGTGCGTGGTCGGGCTTGGAAATGAGGATGTCATTGACTCTGCCGAGAGAGTTGTGTTGGGTTCCTCTGTGGTGCTTTAGAACAGGCTGTAGAGGATGACACGTTTACCCATTCTTCGCTGAAGAGGCAGAGTGCCCTTAAGGCAGGTTGGGATCAGGCCCTGCCACACTAATGCCATATTCAATCATGCAGCCTTTTGTTCTCTCCTTGGGAAGGAAGCATGACTCTTTCCTTCAGCATAGACAACTGCATTAAGTTTTTTAAATGGCGTGCTGTTCATTCTCTTCTTGTCTTCCTTTGCTCTAAAACAAACCAATCTAATTTGTAATAAATTTAACTCTTATCCTAGAATATGCATGCCTCTCTCTTATCTTCCTGCTTTGTCCCGCATTATCTGTCTTCCTCCCTCCTTTCATTTTTCCCAGGAAGGATTGATGTCAGTGGGATTTGTAGAAGCCCCCCCCCACCCGCTTTTCATGTCCCTTCAGTCGTGTTGTGGGAGGGCAGCAAGGATCTACTTTCCCCAGGGCCCTGTCCCCTCCCTGGCAGGTCTTAGGAATCAAGTGCACACTGTGGCATGGTGGGATCCCCAACGGGACATACGCTAAAGCATCGTGATAGAAACTAATCCATCCCGAACCTTGCACCGTGATTTTTCCAACACGCCACACAGAACTTTTGTGAGCTGTGTTATCATGAGTAGGTAGAATCTCAGTTGAATCTCAGTTTATTGGGCATGTATTATGTGCCAGGCTCTGTTCTGGGCATTTGTAGAAGAACTGGGGAGGGCTGTCTAGTGAAGGTCTTCCCTCGGGCTTTGCAAATTCATAGCAACCAATTTTTTTTTAATTCGAGGAAGTAATAGGAAACCTTGGTTTCCTGGCTTTCCACGTATGTACGTGGGACACCCTCTGAATGAGCCGCAGGGTCCGTCACAGCCAAGTGAGGAATCCCATGCATCTGGTGTGGCAAGCCCCATGCACCTTGGTCATTAAGTCACAGGTGCGGGTCAGGTGCCCTCAGGAGAGAATGGAGACATGACTCCTTCCTGTCTCTCCCAGAGCTAAACAGGGCTGGTGTCTCAAGGTGGGGGGAGTCCTTTGTAGACAGAAGCACTGTGTCACAAGGAACATCATTACTGTCATCCCGTATATTGGTCATTCTTGATCCAAGGCTTTGGGCAGTTTTTACACACATTTCATTTGTTCTAGAAAATTTCACTTTCATGTAGCTTCTGATTTCATTTCCATGTCTTCGACAGATAACTCAGAACGGCTGTGAAGGGAAGACCGTGAGGGTGGGGTGTTCAGAAATGGCCGTTTTCTAGAGTTCCCTAGAGAAGCAGATTTTCACAGAAGAGCAGCAGAATTGGGATCTGTCTTCTAGGGGAGACTCGGAGTCCTGCGGGCAAAATGGCCGCCCCTGCTGTGGATAGAAAGGAAACGTTTCAGGGAGGCTGCCAGCCCCTTAAGAGCAGTGGAGACCTTCAGTGAGAAACAGAACCAACGTCTTGGCAGCTGGCAAATTGCAACAGGATGAGGAAATCTTTTTTCCTTCCTGAAGTTTTGGATCTGAGAAGCTCAAGGCACCACGTCTGAATTCCCACAGCTCACTTTTGTGTGCCATAATAGAGTATTGTGCTCCCCCGCTGAGGGTGGTAGCTGCTTGCTTAGGCAAATTTTGTGTATTTGGAGTCACTGATCCCGTTTCCAGACAGAGGACACAAGGTTTCCTTTGTGGGTGGACAGTCAAAGAGCAGAAAATCACCGGACGGGGAGCTTCTCAGTGGTACTCTGGTTGGAGGCATAATTTCATCAGCGTCAAAAATGACCTTTCTCATAGACAATAGCGTGGATGGATCCCAGGGGGATCCGACTGAGTGGAAAAAAGAGTCAGTCTCCAAAGGTGATATACTCCATGATTCCATTTATACGGCGTTCTCGAACTTACCAAATTATAGAGGTAGAAAACACATTAGCGGTCGCCGGGGCTTAGGGACTGGGCAGAGGGGGTGGGGCGGTGGCCACACAGAGGGGACCAGGAGGAGCCCTGGATCTTGACCGTGGCGGAGGTTCCATGAAGCCGCACGCTCACACTCGTGCTAATAAATGCTTGTACGAGATGAGATCTACGTAAGCTCTGCGGATTGTACCCTTCTCAGTGTCCTGGTTTACACGTGGCCACTGGGGGAGACAGAAAGAGGGGTCACGTTGCTTTACGACCTCCTGTGAACGTTTCCTTATTTCAAAATGGGGTTTGTTCATCATTGTCTTTCTAAACCCACAAGTCCTGAGTGTTGAGATTCTGACTCTGGAACATAGGAGACCGCAAGAGAGCGAGGAAGGAATTTATTTCGAGTTGAAGAAGGTTTTAACAGACACACACGTGCACGCACACGCACACACACACACACAACTGACCAGATGTAGCCCTTCATCCTGCCGGCATCTGAGGCACAAAGTGGCGACAGGATTCGGTCCCAGGATCGGCCTGCCCTCTGGGCCCCGCAGGCTCTGCTGCTCGCTCCCATAAGCCCCGCTTCGGAAGAAACGGCCAAGAGCTAACAGCAGAAGGGAACTCTCCCCCTCCCCTCCAGCATGCTTCTCGGGGCTTCTTAAAGCCAAACAAAACCTCAATTTTTTTTTTAAATTTTTATTTATTTGACAGAGATCACAAGCAGAGATCACAAGTTACATCTCGGGGCGCCTGGGTGGCTCAGTCGTTAAGCATCTGCCTTTGGCTCGGGTCATGATCCCACGGTCCTGGGATCGAGTCCCGCGTCGGGGTCTCTGCTCAGCAGGAAGCCTGCTTCTCCCTCTGCAGCTCCCCCTGCTTGTGTTCTCCCTCTCTCTCTCTGTTAAATAAATAAATAAAATATTTTGTAAAAGAAAAGTTATATCTACAATGTGTACTATGACACATCTGACCGTCAAGGAAGGGTGTGTCCTCAGCACCATTGGGCCCTTATCCCTGTTCTTCTGTTGCTCTGAAACCCCCTGTTCCCCATTTGCTGTTCAGTCTGCTGCTAGACCCCAATACATGTGGTATGTGGACTGTGCATCTGTTTTTTAAAATTTTTATCATTTATTTTTGTTAACATATAATGTATTATTTGTATTTGCTTCAGGGGTACAGGTCTGTGAATCATCAGTCGTACACAATTCACAGCATTCATCATAGCACATACCCTCCCCAATGTCTATCACCCAGCCACCCCCTTCTTCCCACCCCTGTCCACTCTAGCAACCCTCAGTTTGTTTCCTGATATTAAGAGTCTCTTATAGTTTGTCTCCCTCCCGGTCCCATCTTGTTTCATTTTTTCCCTCCCTTCCCCCTACAATCCCTTGCCCTGCCTCGCCTCTCAAACTCCTCATATCAGTGAGATTATATGGTAATTGTCTTTCTCTGATTGACTTATTTCACTCAGCATAATACCCTCTAGTTCCATCCACGTCATTGCAAATGGCAAGATTTCATTTCTTTTGATGGCTGCATAGGATTCCATCGTGTATATATACCACATCTTCTTTATCCATTCATCTGTTGATGGACATCTAGGTTCTTTCCATACTTTGGCTATTGTGGACATTGCTGCTATAAACATTCGGGTGCACGTGCCCCTTCGGATCACTACCTTTGTATCTTTAGGGTAAATACTCAGTAGTGCGATTCCTGGGTTGTAGGGTAGTTCTATTTTCAACTTTTTGAGGAACCTCCATGCTGTTTCCCAGAGTGGCTGCACCAGCTTGCATTCCCACCAACAGTGTAGGAGGGTTCCCCTTTCTCCGCATCCTTGCCAGCATCTGTCATTTCCTGACTTGTTAATTTTACCCGTTCTGACTGGTGTGAGGTGGTATCTCATTGTGGTTTTGATTAGTATTTCCCTGATGCCAAGTGATGTGGAGCAGCTTTTCGTATGTCTGTCGGCCATCTGGATGTCTTCTTTGCAGAAATGTCTGTTCATGTCTTCTGTGCGCATCTGTTCTTAATGCAAATGTTGACCGGCCGTACAAACGGTTTTCTCGCTGTGTTTGGAGTCGTTCTGTGTTGGTACTTCGGCCGAACCCTTTCTTATCAGCCACGTCGTGTGCCGCCCTGCGGATGTTCCACGAGTCGAGTCGTCTTCTACTAGTGGACACTTGGGTGCTTGTCTCCTTCTGCTACTTCTTGTGCTGCTTTGAGTTTAGCCTCTTGTCCAAAATACAAGTTCTTGACAGTGTGGGGGTAAGGTCTCTGTTTCTGTCTTTCTGGCCCGTCTCATGGCTGTGCAGTGATTTCCTTCTGTCTGGATTCCTGCCTCAGGCTTTACCTGGTGCGGGCTCCGGGTCTCCCATCAGCACTGTAATTGTGAGGCGACAGCAAGGGGCACCCCCTGAGGCATTCAGAACGGACTCGTTATCCCAAACCATCAGGCTGCTGCCGCCAATCCATTTCTCTTCGTGAAATGAAAGCGGCCACAAAGCAGCGTAGCTTCATGTTTTGTTGTACATATGCGCCGTATCCCTTAATTCTAGCACAATTACAAACATACAAACTGTATAGGGGCCTGTGTGTGATCATTGCAGTGGAGAAGTTCTCACTGACGTCCAGATGGCATTTTACATACAAATATGTGTGTGGCATTGGGGTCGTTATCTCAAAATAATGTCCGTGGAGTTCCTTCGGTGGGTAAAGGCTGAAATGAACCGACATCCCGTCCTGTCCCCATTTTTTTGGAATCACCAGGGCTGGATGAGGCTCGGTGGGTTTGGTGGAGTCCGCAAGTCCAGCCCTGTGTGTGTGTGTGTGCGCGCGCGAGCACAGGTGTGCAGGGTGGAAGCAGGTCTGCTGGTGGCCAGCAAGAGAGGCATCCATCCCCAGACACTAAATAAGCCCATCCCAGCACCTGCTCCAGTGTGCCACGGTGGCCTGGTGACCTCCCCAGCTCTCGGAACAGAAGAGGGGTCGTATCTGAGGAAGGTCTGGTGACAACAGCTCTCCCAGAGGAGGGGCAGGAAGGGGGAGGCCACAGGCGACAGCCGGCCCTGGGTGGTGGCCCTGAGCACCAGGGCCCTGACGCATCCCAGCCCACGGTCAGACTTTCTAGAGGTGCTGTCCAAAGGCCAGCTCTCGACCTGGCGCATGTCACGTAAAGACACTGTCGTATCTGCGATGCAAACGTTGGGTGTTTTTCCTTCCCTACAGAGTTGGGAGGCAAAACACTGCGGGACCCCGGAGCTGGGAGTTTCTGTTCCACCCCACTGAGCAGGACGGCCCCACTCCTGTCTACATGCAAACTCTGGCAGGGACCCAGGCCCCTATAAATAAGCATCCGGGCCGCTCCAGGAAGGCCGGGCTTCCTCATTTTTTTTTTTTTTTAGTGGAATTTGCAACAGCTTCTGCCCAGAACATTTGTGTCCAAGGCCCTTTCATCTCCGAGGCGTCCTGTACGATGACCATGCGGAGGTTCTGGAATCCTTCCCACAGCAGCTGGGTCGCAGGACGATTGTAGGGGGCCAGCCTGTTGAAGTACAGAAACGATTATCTCCCTTCTGTGACCTCCATCTCTCTTTTTTTTTTTTTTAAGATTTTATTTATTTATTTGAGAGAGAGAGAGAGACAGTGAGAGAGAGCATGAGAGGCGAGAAGGTCAGAGGGAGAAGCAGACTCCCCGTGGAGCTGGGAGCCCGATGTGGGACTCGATCCTGTGACTCCAGGATCGTGACCTGAGCTGAAGGCAGTCGCTCAACCAACTGAGCCACCCAGGTGCCCCCCTCCATCTCTTATTTTGATGGGAGTGGTCATGGTGCCCCTTCTGAAGACCGAGCAGGAAGCTCCTTTCGGCTCTGGCCAAACAGCCTGTTAGCAATGGAGTAGCTTCCTCAGTAAGTTCTGGAAGCCCAGGGCACAGGGGCCAGCCGGGCCCCAGGAATACATCTCGGACACCGCTCGATCTGCAGACTCTTGACGGGCCTTCCCTCCCCGCAGACGGACTCGCAGCACAGGCTGACGACAAGAGTGCCAGAGAGGAAACACAGAACGGGCCACACCGACATCTGTGACACTAGCCCAGGAATCAGGACAGAGAGGTCCCAGAGTGGAGTGGGTCGGTGCTACTCAAGAGTGGGCCGTGGACCCGGTGTGGGAGCTGGCTGTAACGGTCTACCAACGAGATAAGCAGCTTGAGCTCAGAACGCAGATCTGCTGTGTCACAGAGCACACATCCGAGTGAGGGTGACCCGTTTTTTTGGGACAAAGACTCTCCAGGGAGCGGTGTGTCTGTCCACCTTCCGGCCTGTGCTCCCACGCGTCGTGGATGACCACCTTGAGCAGCTTCGTATAGCAGCTGTGGATGGTCCTGAAACCACCCCTGGTACAAGATAGTGTAGAAGAAACATCACAAACCGATAGGGAAGAGGTTTGCGCTCCAAATTAGGTTTGGAAAATTGGCCATGTAATGTTCCTGTACTTCAAGATTCTATTTATTTATTGGAGAGAGAGAGAGAGCAGGGGGAAGGGAAGGGGGAGAGGGAGAATCAGGGTCCCCGCTGAGCAGGGAGCCCAATGCGGGACTCGATCCCAGGACCCTAGGATCATGACCTGAGCCGAAGGCAGATGCTTACCTGACTGAGCCACCCAGGCGCCCCAGTGCTCCTTCACTCCACGCACAAAAGGAAACAGGGCTGGGTTCAAAAGTGAAACAGGGAACAAAATGTAGCCTTCAAAAGAAACCAAAAGAGAAATCGTGAACCCATCTCAAAGTGTGGGAAAACTTGCTTTTGAAATGTTTTTTCAAATGACCAAAATAATAAATGCTTTTTGCAGAGAGTCTATTAAGCATTAAGAGGAAGAATCACCTATGATTCCGTCTCCTGGGTAGAATCCCCGTGCCCTTCTGCTTTCTTCTCTCTGACCTTTTATCCGTTGGTAGAAATATTTAATAAAACTAGGGTCACATGATGCCTATTACATATCCTCCTTTTCCGTGAAATTCACTATTATTTTAAAATAATGAAACAAGGGACGCCTGGGTGGCTCGGTTGGTTGGGCAGCTGCCTTCAGCTCGGGTCATGGTCCCGGCGTCGGGGGATCGGGTCCCACATCGGGCTCCTTGCTCGGCGGGGAGCCTGCCTCTGCCTGCCACTCTGTCTGCCTGTGCTCCCTCTCTCTCTGACAAATGAATAAATTTTAAAAAAATAATAATAATAATGAAACAAAAGGAATACAAAGCTACATATACAGCATGATCTTGGGGATAGTGGTTTGGTGGGGTTGCTTTATACGCTGTTCATTAAATACATTACTGTTCTTCAAAATCAGAAGTTTAGGGGCACCTGGCTGACTCAGTCAGATAAGGATCTGGCTCTTGATTTCAGCTCAGGTCATGATCTCGGGGTCGTGGGACCAAGCCCATGTGGAATCTGCTTGAGATTCTCTCTCTCCCTCCGCCTCTCTCTCTGCTCTCTTTCTCTCAAAATAAATAATTAAAATCTTTTGGGGGGAAAAATCAGAAGTTTAAAAAGTGCTATGCAGGTGAACGTGATTTTCTACTCTCTAGTTTGACCTTTTATAAATTATCTGCAAGGAGCACGCATTACTTTTGCCCTCAAGGAAAATAAAACGTTGTCAGTCCCAGCCCAGTGTTACAGGCACTGGTGTTGGTGGGATTCGGTCCCTCCGTCTTGCAGTTGGCCTCAGAGCACCCGTGAGGCACGGACCCCTCCCTCAAATGCATCTCCTGGACTCAGGGAGGAGGGGTGCAGGGCCACCACCATCCCCTCTCTCCCACCCCTGGAAAAGCCATTCACAGCATGAAGGCCGTGCAGTGGCCATGGCTCTGCCCCAGCCTGGGCACGCCTCCACGTTCACTGCCAGCCCTGGCCTAGGGCCCTCCTCTGGAAGAATGAGGAGGCAGGGGCATGTGTCCACGGTTTTCTGATGGGTGTATTTCCTGCACGTTTTGGGGGCATCTCTTGTGCTCATGGGATCGGCAGAGGCTTTGCAGTCAAAACATTCCCTGCGAGTAGCCCCGTGGCTGGAGTCCGCTGGAGTCCCCGTACAGCCCTGTGGGTGCTGAGCACGGCCGCCTCGGCTTGGGGGCTGCAGCATGAAACACTGTAGGACACAAGGCTCGTGGGGATTTCCTTCCTCACTGCTGCCTCGCGTTTGACCCATCCTGAGCCAAGGCCATTGGTACCCCCTCTCGAGAAGAAGCGTAGTGTGAAGGCTGAGATCCCTGCTCTTCCCAGCATGTTGGCGCCCATGAACATGAGTGAAAGGACCAGCTAGGAGGCCCTCGCAGACCACAAGTCTTCACAGGCAGGAAAGGAAGTGAGCATGGCTCGTTATTTTGGGAGCCGTTCTCAGGAGCACAAAGACGTGCCTTCATCAACAGAACTGCAGAGACCAAGGAAAATCAGCAGCCTTGCTTTTTCCAAGTCCACACTTGATTTTTAAAGATTTTATTTATTTATTTGAGAGAGAGGGAGGGAAAGCACAGAGGGAGAGGGAGGAGAGGGAGTAAGAGAGGGAGAAGCAGGCTCCCCGCTGAGCAGGGAGCCCAAGGTGGGACTTGATTCCAGGACCCAGGGATCATGACCTGAGCCAAAGGCAGACGCTTAGCCAGCTGAGCCACCCTTTAGGCGTCCCTCTAAATGCACACTCTAGAACCAAGTGTCCATCCGTCTCTACAGCTCTGGGTACTGTTTAAATGGGGAGGGGGTACCCCTAAGCCCAGATGATAAGCCAGGCCAACGTAAGTGGGGGGCCCCCAGTAGGCTGTGTAAAGCCAAGGTACAGCCTCCTCGGGCAGCTCAAGCCAGGCTGCATTGGGGCGAAAACTGTGTACCCTGCTCCCATGAGCCTCGCGTGTGCCCGTGACCATCTGAGCCTTGATGTTGCAGGCCTGGCGCAGGTTCCTGGGAAGCTGTGTGCCCACTACGCCTGGGATGCCGGTGTGCTGCTGCAGGCCTGGCCGGCCGTGGACCCACAGTTCCTTCAGCAGCCGGACGTGGTGGAGATGGCCGTCCTGGTGAGTGTCCCCCGCAGCCAGGTGGTCAGGCCTTTCTAGCCCACCCCGCCTGACTCGGCCAGACCATTCCCCGCCTGTCTTACGCTCGTACACTTCGGCTTTGAGAGGTCACCACGCGCTGCGAGCCTGTGACATAACCCCGCCCCGCATCAGAAGTTCGGATCGCCTTGCCCTCCTCCCTCAGCGTTCCAGCCTCCTCCGCTCTTGCTTCGTTTAGCGAGGAAGGGGGATGGTGAGTGGTTGGCGGAGAGGGAACACCTCACTGGGAAAGCTATTTCAGAACAGCTGCGGAATCTTTCTTTCTTTTCTTTCTTTTCTTTTTTGTCTTTTTTTTTTTTTTTTTTTTTTTTTTTTTTTTTTGGTGAATTGCGTCATTATAGATGCATAAAAGTAGTTTTATATTCCAACGTTTTACAGAGCACCTAACTCAGATAGTTAATCCTTTATGTAATTTTTACATCTTTAATGTGTTTACTCTGAAACACATTATCAGGAATTTTTAATGCTGATGCGTCTGAAGAGGGAAAGAGAGGAACAGGGGGCCCTCTTGGCCCGTCTCTGAACCACACGTGAGGCCAGGCCCTTCACATCCAAGATTTCATTGAACTCTGACCACTCTGCCAGGGAGGCGTTTCCCTTCTCATTGATTTCACTTGAGAAATTAGGCTCGGAGAAGTCAGTCGCCGGGCCCGGGTTGATTTGCTCATTGGTCAGTAATGACCATGTTACCTGCTGTGCATCAGGCACGGTACTAGGCTGGGGGGGGGGGGGGGGGGCGCGCGCAAAATCTAACAGGACAGACAGCCTCCCTGCCCTGATGCAGCTGGAAGCCGAGTGGGAGAGAGCGGGAAAAGGAAAGAAAGATAAATGAAACCACTGCAAATGGTGAAAAGGGCCAGGACCGCACCATCCAGGAACTGAGGGAGAGCCCGGCCTCACAGGGGCCCAGTCGGCCAGGCCCCAGCTCTTCTGCGTCTGTGCAAACCCTGGGCCCGGCCGGCAAGTTGGTGTTTGAAAAGACAGCTCCACGCGGGAGACCCAGGCCCTTCCCAGCCGCTTTCTCACCACACCACCTCCCCTGACACCTCGTTCCCCTGCCGCAGCCCCACTTTGCTTCCCCCACGGAGGAGAGGACGTGGGCCTGCCCTGGTAGGCTCCTTCCCCAAGGCTTCAAAACCAAAAATAGCCTGGTGACACAGAGAAGTTTCTTTACCTTAAATAACGTTTATGAGAAATGACCTCGGGTACCCCTGAGAAATCCGTCCTCAGCGTGAGGATGCGCTAACTTGGGAAAACGAAGTTGGAGCCTATAAAATACCATTCCGCTTTAGTCACTGCGGAAGAGACACCTTGTTCTGGTCGTCGGTAAAACGGTTTCAGATTATTGTGGAAATGAAAACCCAAAGTTTAGGCTGTGAGGAGGACGCCCTGCGGGTTTCCCCACGGGGAGAACCTCCAGCTCGGCTCGGGGCACCGTGCCACGTGGCGGAACTTCCGTGGCGACGTGTGTTCTGTGTCCGTGTGATCTCCGTTGGTGCCCTGGGCAGAAATAGCAGGTGTGGTGGCAGTATGGTGTCATTCCGCGTGGTTCGGGCCCGCCGTGTCCTTGTCCTCTGTGCCTGTGGAATGCGGGGCCGGGCCCAGCCCTGGGGGCCCCCAGCCCAGAGGCACTGCCTCAGCATTGAGCGGCTCAGTGCCCAGGGGGGATGGTCTAAGGGGCCCATCATGGGCACACACACACACACAGGCGGTTTCTGTAGCTTCCAGATTAAGGCATGGAGCTTGGGAATGAGACCATCCTGCTTGGAAGTCTCCCATTTTATAAGATACTTTTGTAGGCCCCTGTTTCCTCAACGATGAAAGCAGGCGAGCACCGTGCCCAGCTCTGCCTGTTGTGGAAAGAATTAGATCAGATGTTGCCAGGAGCTGCTAGGCCTGCTTCTGGTTGTTCTAATGACAAAACCCACGAGCAAGTAGTGAGTGCCGACTAAGGGCCAGATACTGCCCTAAGAACTTTTCCAGATACTGACTCATTGACCCCGCACCACAGCCCTGGGAGCGGGCCTGGGTTTACCCATGTCATGGACGAGGCAGCTGTGTGACCAAGTCCATTTTACAGGTGAGGGAAGGGCGGCAGAAGGGGGCCCAACCCCCGGCGGGGACAGCAGGGTCCCCAGCTACTGGTGTGGACCTCTCTGCTTCTGGCAGTCGGGGCCATTAACGCAAGGGGGTGTGGAGCTTCGGCTTGAGGAGCAGTGTTTCCCTAGTGGGGAAGAGGATGCCTGATCAGCAGAAGCAAAGGCAGGGAAAGCCCTCAGTGATGCTAGGACTGGGAGCCATGGAGAGGGGAGCATAGGCCACTGGGGAGAAGGCCAGGCTCCACCCCTGAGAGGGTTGGCGGCTGACAGCGCATCTGATCAGGGGGAGGAGAGGACCCAGGATGTCATCCATCCCATCTCCACCACTGGCTGGGTGAAGTGGCTTCACCTTGTGTGCCTCGGCTATCCCGTCTGTAAAATGGGCACAGAGCCGCATGCCTGTCCCTCACAGGCTTGTGGGAGGAGAAACAGGTTGGCTCGGGTGGATCTCGTGGCTCAGACCCGGGCACGGAGTGAGAGCTTAGTCAACGAGAGCTTTCGTCGTCCACAGCTGTCACAGAGCTGCCCTTGTGTCGCTGGGTGGCCATGGTTGGGGCGGGGGCAGTGCTCTTGGCCAGCGGCCCATCAGGCAGCATTTGGAAAAGTCTGGGAGAACAGTACTGAGGCCCTGGCCCGAGGCTATGAGTAATGAGAGGAGATGACAGAGATGGAAGCTTGCAAGGCCACCAGATGGGGACCGGAAGACCTCTCAAGTCAAAGGGCCACTATCTGAGGTGATTTGAGAGAGCTGCTTCCCCTTTAGGCCCCTGAAGGCCAAGTCCAGTGTGGAATCCCACCTGGGCTTCTGTTGTCCATTTAACTGGTGCCTCATGCCCGGAAGTGCAACATGATGGGGACCCACTCGCTCTGAGGGGACCGCCCTGGGTAAGGCAACTTGAGGGAGTGCCAGGAGAGGGTGCCGTGGGCCACATGGGAAGGCCCGCTGGGCTCCCTGGCCACATCCCGAGGCCACAGGCCCCACCCCTGCCCACATCCCGAGGCCACAGGCCCCACCCCTGCCCGAGCTGGGGTCAGGAATGACTCAGCTCCCTGGACAGGCCTCCCCAGGGACAGCTGAAGGTCAGCCCCCAGGCTCCAGGGAAGCACTGTGTCTAGAAGTCTTTAGGGTCATGGTGCTAAGGCCATGTACTGAAGAGGACATCCCACACTGGCTCCTTCCATCGTGGCCGGGAGTCCTGAGGGATACGGGGGTATAAGGCCTAGTGAGCTGGTCCCTTCCGACAGGTTTTCTCCCTCAGTGATCCGGAGAATTCCATCCTTGAAGAAGAGAAAACTGAAGTCTAGGCCTGAGGGTCTGCACAAGAGCCTGCATTCTCTCCTCCCACGCCCAGGGGAGCCCTTGCCCTGGACCCCTCTTCCCTGACTGAGAACTGAGAGCCCAAGCTGAAGGCGTGACTCCGGAACAAGTTCTAAGAATGCCATGTTTGGGGCCCCCGGGACTTCACAAAGGGCACGGCTTTGGTGTGACAAGACAGTAGGTCTTTTCTGAGGTCTTGGTCAAAGCAAGCACGTGGTCCTGAAAGAAGGCAGCTTCTAATGGCTTAGAAACAAGATAGTGGGGGCACCATCTTTTGAACAGCAGCCCTAGTCCCACAGCTCTAGGACACCAAAACCCTGCATCCGAGAGTCTCGGACTTTTTTTTTTTTTTTAAGATTTTATTTATTTATTTGTCAGAGAGAGAGGGAGAGAGAGAGAGAGAGCACAGGCAGAGGGAGAAGCAGGCTCCCTGCCGAGCAAGGAGCCCGATGTGGGACTCAATCCCAGGACGCTGGGATCATGACCTGAGCCGAAGGCAGCCACTTAACCGACTGAGCCACCCAGGCGTCCCAAGACTCGGACTTTTTTAGGAGAACCATATTCTAGAATATTTCAGGACACAACGTGTTAGCATCTTTGGGTTCCCACCCAGCGATGTAAGTTGACGCAACCAAGAAAAATGCCACTAAGTTCCCCGTGCATCTGAAAAAATGAAGTGGGTGATGGAGGGACACCTGATAGGCTTCAGCTGAAACCTGAGAAATTATTGCTGGTAACTTTTCATAATATAGTGACAGTATTTTCCCAGTTAAAAAAACAAACAAAAAAAACCAGGGGCGTTAGTGAAAGAGTTCTTAAGGGGAGCGGTGGGATTGGGGATTTTTTTTTTTAATACTTCATTTATTTATTTGAGAGAGAATGAGTGAGAGAGAACATGAGAGAGGAGAAGGTCAGAGGGAGAAGCAGACTCCCCAAGGAGCTGGGAGCCCGATGCGGGACTCGATCCTGGAAGTCCGGGATCATGACCTGAGCCCAAGGCAGTCGCTCAACCACCTGAGCCACCCAGGCGCCCGGGATTGGGGATTTTGCCGTTCAGAAGCCCTGTGGGCCCTGAAAGCTCCTTCCCCCGTCCCACTGCCAGTTCCTGTTTGCTGGGACGTGTGTCCTTATTGGCCGGTGCCCAGAACACCCACTGACATCTGCAACGGGACCGGCCCGTTCTCAGCAAGGCTGAGTTAAAGTGATGTGGGTCCAGTCTCCCAGTCCCTATGCTGGGGTGCCCTGTTCTGGAGCCAGGCCTGTGGCAGGGAGTTTACCTGCCTTCCCCAAGAGCTGCCCCCCCACCCACCCAAGACCTGGATAAAATCCTCAGTGACACTCGCTGTGTGAGCAGAACTTAGAGTTGATCCCAAGTGACACGACCGTCCCTCTGCCCCCCAGAAGCTGCTGAGGATTTTGACCTGATTTCCAGCACAGCCGGGACGGGGCGCGCTCCAGGTGTGGTGTCCATGCACACTCTCTGTGCCGGGGCGCCCCCATCCTCTCTTTCCCAGTCTGTGGCTTTCAGGCATTACTCCTGTCCTCGCTGCCCTCTGTCCTCTGGGGAAGCTGGTGCGCATCTTCCTGGGGGCCACCTGTCACCCTCAGGATGCTCCTCATCGTTTGTCTCGATTTTCTCCTTCTCAGATCAACAACAAACACTACGGCAGGATCCCGGTGCCCCAGGGCGTCGCGCGGGACCAGGACAAAGTCCATGAGCTCGTCCTCCAAAGCGAGCTGGGTGTCCGGCTCTTGCAGGGGCGAAGCATCAAGAAGGCTTTCCTGTCCCCCAGAACGGCCCTCATCAACTTCCTGGTGCAGGACTGACTGCAGGGGGGCGCCCCTCAGGAAGGAGGCCTGTGCGGGCCCCGGGCCGGGCAGCCCCCCGACGTCTTGAATGTTTACCTCTGCGCTCTGCTGGTCAGGCTTGGGCAGTGAGCCTGTGCGGTGGGGCCCGGCACAGGGGTGAGGGTGGGTGTGCGCAGAGGAACGGAGACGGAGGGCTCGGGCAGCTGCTGCAGGTGGAGGAAGTCACCAGAGGGACGGCTGGGTGTTCCCTGGGTGTCTGCAGGAAGGCGAGAGTGAGAATGAACGTGGCGAGCACGTTCTAGGAGCTCTGACTCCTAGAAATTGCACACTCCAGGGACATGACGGTAAACTGAGGACCCACAGGCACGGGAGCAGCAAGGACAGCCGGTGTTGGACAGGTGACAGCCTGGGCATCGTGGCAGATGGTCCCCTCGCCTTCCGGCTGGACGGAGGATCCATGGGGGTCGTGTCCAAATATTCAGCATGGTCTGCAGAAGCTGCTCTGCACCCGAAGGCAGGCGGGGCGGGTCCCTCCGCAGTTGTCCCCACTGCCAGGCCAGCTCTGATGCTGACACAAGGGCTCCTGGTGAAGCACCATCTCCACCCTCTGCCAGGGTGTCCGATGTGCTGCATGGTGTAGCAGAACCACGCCAGTTCTGAGCTCGGCTGGAACCCGGCCCAGGGCGCACCGCAGCCCCACGGGGAGTCTGCTCATGTGTGCCCCGGATGGCCGCGCTGTTGACGTGGGCCCCTGCGCCGGGTGTTAGCACGAGTTCACTCGCCGTGGGCCAGTGGGCCAGAAGCACCGGGCACCGCCTTCATGTTCAAGCTGCCCTCACCTGGCTGCCCAGGAGGTGGCCAGGAACAGACCCCCGTTGTCAGTGCATTACGGTAATCCGGTTTTCTGTGAAGTCAGCAGTTAGGTGCCCTTTTCAGACCTGGCCTGAGCCGCTGATTCATGCTTAATGGGCCAGGGGGAGAGAGTCCAGCCATTCTGTGCCACTGAAAACCTGTATTTGTTTTCTGATGCAGTTTTTCTGAAATAGCTTCAGATGCGGCTAACAGATGACCTTTTTTATAGCAATAAAATGCGTGTCATGTATGACTTGGGGACATATGTGTGATCTTGGACCGGCCGCCATATTTCCTATTCTGGGAGTTAATCAGGAGCAGATTGAGGGGTTTCATTATCATCGGAAGCATCGGCCATGTGCCTTGACTCCACACGGAAAGTTCCAAAGTGAGGTGTGGGGGGGACTGACTTAAGTCCCTTTTGTGGTAGACAAAAACCTGGTCCAGGCTCATTGGCCACAGTGGTTAAGTTACTGGTTCCCAGATGTCGTTCAACTTGATGCCATGCCCGGTCCCCATGCCCAGCTATTCTGATGTAATGGATCTTAGATGTGCTTGGGCTTCAGGGAACCGTAAAAGCCACGCGGTGATTCTAACGGGCAGCACAGTTCAAGAACCACTGGGTTACTTGATGGATCTGAACAGTAATGTCGAGTCCTTCCTCTCCCTCTCTCCCGCTTCACTGGGATGAGTCTGCTGTGGGACCCGAGCCTGAAGGAACAGGGCTGGGAAAGACCAGGCCCAGAGTGGAAGGCAGGAGCCAGAACTTTCCAGCAGGTATTCAAGATGCTCCCAGAGCCCACGTGGGTACACATACCCTATTCCACATGTGAATTTGATATAAGCAAGTAGATTCGGAAATTTGATACAGGGAGGGAGCCTTGAGTGTTTCTGCCTTGTTGTCCTGTTTTCTTCCTAAAGTAAGCTAAGTGGCCTTGAACCCATCAAAAGGATAGGGCAGGGAGCCCTTTATCTGCACAAAATCTGGCTAGAGCCACAGGCCATTAAAGCCTCAAGGCTACTGGACTGACCCGCCATGGCTTTGGAGAACTTTTTCTGCAAGAGGATAAGCCTTTTGAAAACAAGAGCTCCTTGGTGCTCCTGGAGATGGTTGGTATAAAGAACAATGGAACAGAATGCTAATCCCTGGGGGTAGGGAGGTGGTGTGGGGAATGATCTCAGTCCTTTATTAACTGCCTTGATTAGGTCAAAAACCGGACCCAACAAGTTCACTTGTATTACGTCATGTAACTCTCACAAAAACCCTACAGGGAAGGAATTATACTCTTCTAAATACAAAGAAAGCCAGGCTCTGGGATTCAACACCTTGCTCAGTTTCCATAGCAGAAAAGGAGAACTGGGATCCAAACCCACATCTTCTGGCCTACAGATCCCCAGATGCACCCCCTCCGTGTTTGCCCGGCCCCCCGCTTCTCCTCCCCCACCCCCAGTATTTGCCCATCTTGGCCCAAAGTGCCACAGTCAGGAAATTGAGATGTTGGCCAAAAGCCGGCATTCTGAGCAGAGTCTGGCCAGGCCACTCCCTGTGGAGGCCTCCCTTCTGTAAAGCTGGGAAGTCACAGCCCTGGACACAGGTGGGTGCCTTCCGAGAGCTCAGGGTGGGTTCCATAGGGCTGGAGGCGGAGGTTATTGCCAAATTGGTGGAACGCCCAGGTTCATGGGCAATGGCAGGGGAATGAGTGAAGAGAGTTTATGCATAGGGAAAGCAGCTCCTGGGAAGCCCCATGGCAGGGAAATGCCGCCCCGCTAGGTGCCAACCATCCGCCAAGGGAAATGAAATTGATCCCTGAGACCCTAAAACAATAAATGAGCTGGGCAAAGGCTTAGACATGCTTCCTCCCAACTTAATTACCCATGCTTGGGGAGCTAGTTAAGGAAAATAGGGTGCAGCCAAAGATGGTCTATTAAAAAAAATGTAATATGACCTTTTTCTCATGAATAAATCAGTATATTTACACAATATGATCCTGACCATAATTTTTAAAAATTCCAACCTTTACAGAGAGAGAAGGAAGTTTGCCCACAAATCATTGGTTGAGAGTCCTACAAGTCATTTTTTCCTTCTCTTTACGTTTTTGGCATATTCCAACTTGTATGGGCCATGTGGTATTTCAGTAATGGGGGGAAGATATCAAAACGTACAATTTTGTGAAGATCCGAATGAGCTAAAGTCCTGTCCCCCTTGATTTTTCTTTTTCTTTTTTTCTCCCACCGTAGCAAGTTGCCAGCTGGGATGTGTCCCCAACTAGGAAAACATAGGTTCTTTGTTGTATGCAGTAGAATCTAAAGAAGCGGAAAGCAGCCCCACGAAGCTGGTGTTTGCAGCCCCTCAGTGTGGGCAGGTGCACAACCCTCCCGAGCATCTCAGCCTCAGAATCTTGCAGAACAGGAAGTAACATTCCCTTCATGGAACTCTCCAGTCCTCCGTGGGTGACCCAATATGGCCGCCAAGAGCGCGAGCCAGGGGTCGGCCAGACCAAGGTTCTGGGGCCTTGCGACCATGTGACTCTGTCACTTGAAACCTCAGTGAACCTCTGTTTTCTCAACGATAAAACAGGAGTAAAAACCACGCCTCGGAGTATGAGAGTGAAGTGAGGGAATGTGTGTCAAGAATGGGACACAGAATAAGCTCTCAATAAAAGAGGATGGCCCAGGGCGCCTGGGTGGCTCAGTGGGTTAAAGCCTCTGCCTTAGGCTCGGGTCATGATCCCAGGGTCCTGGGATCAAGCCCTGCATCGGGTTCTCTGCTCAGCCGGAAGCCTGCTTCCCCCTCTCTCTCTCTGCCTGCCTCTCTGCCAACTTGTGATCTCTGTCAAATAAATAAAATCTTTAAAAAAGAGAGAGAGAATGGCCCATAATGAGTAATCTTGCCTGAGTAAAAACGGGCTAATGGTCTAGAATGGGATTATCTTTGGTCAGAAAGAAGGGAACATTCAGAAAAATACATATCCTAGGCCTGTTGAGGAAAAAGACGTAAGCAGTAATCTTGGAGGAATTTTAATCCCGTTGGGTAGAATCAGCCCTATTATTTGGAATTTTCTCCTCCTGTCCTGAAACCTTTGTATTATGTGCGTCCATCAGTCTGTGCCTTGGTTAGTGTCTTGGAGCTTCATCTGGGGGACAGTGACCTCTCTTTGGTGCTGGAGACCCTCTTTTCTTTAAGTGGGAGCCCAGGCCACAGTCTGACGAGAGTCCGGGAAGCTCCCAGCCTTCTTCTGGTCCCACGCTGGCCAGTCACTTTTGTCCCAGGACACACGGGATTGTGACATGGGAAAGAATGCATGCAATCAGGGGCAAAAAGCCAAGAAATGGAAACCATATGCATGAGCCTAGCTTCAGCCCTTAGATCAAGTCCGGTTCAGGTGAGGTGGTCTGCTTGTGGCACCTGGAGTAGAAGGTTTCCCGAGTGGCCTCTGAACCCTTTCCTCCACAGCAGCTCCTGGAAGGGGAGCCTGTGATATGCTGGGGCGGGGCGGGGGGCGGGGGTATGGGGCGGGGGCAGGGGGGCCTCTTGACTGAGTGGAGCTGCCATCATCCTTGCTGTGTCACCTGCCTTAGCCTGGGGTTTCCTGATCGGTGGCCTGAGGCTGCTGGGAGCAATGGCCCAGTGGTGTGAGCTGGACAAGATTGGGGGCCACGTGGAAAAGTCCACCAGAGACTCTGGTGGGCCTTTCGTGGCCCAGGGGCCTCTTGGCAAGCCAGTCCTCAGGCAGGATGGCCTCCAAACTGAAAGCGGGACATCAGAAGTTTTTCACTGATGGGTCCTTTGGGACCACAGGCCAAAGAGGGCTTGGTTCCTGCCCCAGGTGGCCTCCCCGCCAGCTGCCTTCCTCAGCCTTCCTCCTCCTGAGAGAGGTCATGCTTACAGGGTCATATTGTGTACCACATGCCATTGCAGGGGCTTTGCCACTACTCTGACCTTCCCACACTGAAGCAACAAAGTGGGAATTATGACCCACTTCCTATAAATAAGGAAAGAAGCCCAAGTCATGACTCCCTAAGTCATAGCACTAGGAACTGCCAGAGCCCGGGCCAGCCCCCGGCCGGCCCCTGCGTCCCTTGCGGCACCCACATGCTGACCTGGGAGGAAGGAAGTGGGATGCCCTGGGGCTCATTCTTGCTCTTTCTATCCGGAGAATTCTGAACTGGAGCTCTGGCATGTGTGTGGCCCTGCGGGCCTGTCCCTCCTTGCAGAAGGGGCTAGGCTTTTGTGGATTTCTTGCATCTGTCCATCGCTGGCCCGGGTCACTTGTGGGGGGTGGGGATGATGACTCCTGGGCATCTGGGAGTGAAGGGACTCGCCTCAGCTCAGGGAAAGTCTCCGGAGAAGGGGCACAGCAGAGCCATCAGCAGCCGGCCCATGAAGGGGATTGATGGGGGTTGGTGCCCCCAGGGGAGAGGAGGTGACCCTTGGAGCCCAGGAAGCAGCACGCCTGCAGGAGAGGAAAGGCTCTAGAACAGCAGCCAGACTCACGGAAGATGCGGAATTCGGGACGGAGTCTGAACAGGCCCAGCTGCCCCTCGCTTGCCTTGTGCCAATACGCTGTGCAGCTCGGGGCAGCACTGCTGGCCTCAGGGTGGTAGACAAGACCAATCAGGGGACCTTCTCATCCCCCTTCTGCTGATGACAAAACTGTGGCTCAGACAGGCTGAGACTTGCTTGAGACCATGGCTGTACGCTATGAAGTATCTTGACTCCGATCTGTGCCCATTCCACTCGCAGCACCCCTCCCCTGCTTTGCAGGGCAAGCCTGGTGCTCCCAGCGGCAAAAGTCAGCTCAGGACATCAGTCATCCCAATGGACGAGCCCCATCGCACCTAGAGGTCAACGGAAGGCACAGGGTAGGCAAAACGAGAAGAGGTTGTTCTCCCCTTTCTCC
This sequence comes from Mellivora capensis, assembly GCA_004024625.1. Taxonomy (NCBI): domain Eukaryota; kingdom Metazoa; phylum Chordata; class Mammalia; order Carnivora; family Mustelidae; genus Mellivora; species Mellivora capensis. Next base: position 146,850 of record PISX010000419.1, on the reverse strand, counting down.
CTCGGAGACTGAGGAGCAGAAAACATCTGCTTCGTGGGCTGGGTCCCCGTCCGACACTCAAAGGGTGGGCGGGCGGCTAAAGGCTCTCGTCCAAGCTGATGAGTCTAGGGTTTGGAATCTGGGATGACCAACAGTGAGTGAGGCGGGGGCATCCCCCAAGGGTGGGAGGGTGGGCAGTGCTGGGGCCTGCGGGAAGGGGAGAGACTGGAAGGAGAAAGGCCAGTCCTGGAGGTAGAGGCCCAGATCCAAGGGTTGGGCCCCTCCAGGCTTCCATCATACCTCTGGGCCCGCCCGCAGAGGGGAGGCATGCAGGGATTGAGAGGCCCTGCGGGGGAGGTGGTGACCAGGCCCGCTGAAGTCACCCAGCTGGCCGGGGACCCAGCACATCTGACTCACCTCCCCCAGCCTCAAGCCCTGAACTTAAATTCCGTTCTCACTGGGACTCTGCAAGAGCATTGCCTGGCCTGGACACCCAGGATGTAGGAGCCATGGTCTGGGATCCCCCAATATCAGCAGTGATAACATTTACTACTTACTGTGAGCTGATTATGTGGCAGGCCCTGTTCTACGAGTTTTAGCACCTGAGGGGCCTCGCTCATCTCACACCGGAGAGCCAGGACTCTGACCCTGCTCACCACACCGCTGCCCAAAAGCCTTTATGCAAGCTGGCCCACGCACCTCCTGGATTTTCCAAGACAGTCCTGGTTTTCTCTCCCATGGACCCAGGGCCCCCTAGAAACCATGCAGCCCACACTTGCTGACCTGTGGCCGGGGAGGTCAGCCCACTGGGGTGCACAGCTGGGTGAGTGTATCCCAGGTATCTCAAGACACCCAACTCAGCGAGGGCCACTGTCAGGTCTGGGCTCACTCTGAGCCTGGCACTGACCACTCCAAGGGGCCATCACCTCTGGCAGACAGATGGAGCTGCCTTTGGGCTCCATCTCTGGGACCTAGAAGTCAGGGAGTCAACTTTGCTCAACCTCACACACTGCTAGGAAAATCCCAAGGAAGGAAGTCGGGGAGACCTGGCCTGGGCAGGCCTCGTGGTGGCCAAGGTCACCACCTTCCCCAGCTTGTTTCCACGCACAACGGAAGGGATCACTGACCTTGGCTGGCCCTGGCAGGCCTCGTGGTGGCCAAGGTCACCACCTTCCCCAGCTCGTTTCCACGCACAACAGAAGGGATCACTGACCTTGGCTGGCCCTGGCTCCTTCCAGAGAACCCCCACCACCGCACCCTGTGGGCTACCCACGGGACAGGGAGAGAACCATGTCCTGGGAGGGATTCCACTTCCTCGGATGGGTAGGTGACGGGGAGCTTGGGGGGGGCGGGGGCGGGGGTACTGAACACCGTGGGGTTAATCGGCGAGGCAGGACGACCCAAGGAGTGATGTCATTGACTGCATCTGGCGTGTCACTCATCAGGAAAAGGCCCCCAGGAGCAGAACCAGGGTGGGCCTGAGGGGGCTCGCTGTCAGTGGGGGGGCTGCTGTGCAGAAACAGGCTGGGAGAAGCAGCTGAGAAGCGGGGCCTGAGCCAAGTGTCACCACATATTTCCAGTATTCCCTACCGATTAACCCCTTAGTTGTCAGTTAACATCTTAGTTTTCTTGTTTTAAGATTTTATTTATTGGAGAGAGAGAGAGAGAGAGAGAGAGGGAACATGAGAGTGAGCGAGCATAACAGGTTGCTGGGAGGGAGTGGCAGAAGGAGAGGGAGAAGCAGGCTCCCCGCTGAGCAGGGAGCCCGGTGTAGGACTTGATCCCACGACCCTGAGATCTTGACCTGAGCTCAAGGCAGATGCTTAACTGAGCCACCCAGGCATCCCCACGTCTTCTATTATGAACTGAATCTTTATGTCCCCCACAGATTTGTATGTTGAAAGCCCACCCCTCGCCAAGTAATGGTGCTAGGAGGTGGGCCTCTGGGAAGTGATGGGGTCTGATGGGGTCACGAGGGTGGGGCCCCCGTAAGTGGCAGCCGTGCCCTCGGAGGAGTCTCAGAGAGCTAGCCACTAGGCTCCCATCCCTGCTTTCTGGTGGGGGAGGTGGAGGGGCTCATGGTGGGGGACAAGGAGAGGTCAGCAGTCTGCAACCCAGAAAGGGTGCTCTCACTGGAGCTTGGCCGTGGCGGCACCCCAGTCTCAGGCTCCTGTTACCACAACCAAGAGGAGTACATTTCTGTTGTTTGTAAGCCCCCCAGCCTGTGGGACTTGGACATGGCGATTACCATCTCTGTCCTGGGCAAACAAGCTAAGTGATGAGCAAACATCTCCGTGAACACAGTAGACCTCCTAGGTGCCCCTCGGAGAGTGTACCAGACCTCTTCGCTGCCTGTTACCTCATTACCGCCTGCCCCACCCGCCCTGAGCACGAGCACCTGGCTTGCCTGCTAGTTATCTTGCTTGTCTGCTTTTCATCTTCAGCGATAACAAATTTTAGATATCAGCTAACTGGTAATCTAAGTATAACATCTAAAGCCCTAAACCTCCACAGTCTCACAGCAAACCTTCTTTCTCGTTCCCAGAAATCTAATCCTCTGGAGAAGGAACAGGGTACGAGCTCTGTTCCATCCAGATGGAACTTCATGGAGGGACCCAGGTGGAGGCAGGCTCCATCAGGTTCAACGCCTGGCTCTCAAGGTCGCCCAGGACATTGACATCCAGCCTGCAGGGAAGAGGGGAGAGAGGGATGGTGTTTCCTAGGGAGGCGTTTACGTGCCAGGTCTGGAAGGGGCATGGATCTCTTCCGTCCACTCTCTCCTGGCCTCTGGGGAGCTGCGTAGCGTGATCCCGGCTGCCGCCACTTCCTGGCCGCCACCCTGGCTGGGGGGAGTGGGACACCCAAGAGTGTGGTGGGCAGCTAGCTGCCTCCTGCCCCCCCGCCAAGCAGTCTTCACCCCCAAACTCTTGCCCATCAGTGCGCTTCTTCCTGATCTTCCGTGTCCGTGAATCCCTGGGCTTCCAGACCTCTCCTGGGGGACAACTCTCTTTGCCCTCTCAGTTGGGGAGAGCTGCCAGCTGTGTGCTTGCCGTCACAGACCCGTCCCTCCCCTGCCCTGCCAAGGCCTGCTCTGCCCCCTGCCCGGGGCCTCGCTCCACGGAAGTGCGTGAAATCGCAGACCTGCCACGTGCCATCCTGTGCGTGGCCAATTTTTACTGCAAAGGTTGGTCCCCAAGTCCCCCTGGGGGACTCACACGTTCATTTGTGGAGGCCGTTTGGAATGTTTTGTTGGTTCGGAGGATGTGGGACATTTTGAGAGGTAGAGAAAGGCAGGCTTCTCAGATGCCCTGCGGGGAACCTGGGAAATTCTTCAGATTCCTGCTTCAGAAGGGTCACCGTTGTTCATTCGGTGTGGAAATGTGGCACATCCCTGAGTGTGTGACTGTGTCTGCTTCTGGAGCCAGACGCCTCGGCCCACGCCCTGCCTCCACCCACACACACACACACTCTCACACCACACCACACCACACCACACACACACCACATACCACACACACCCCCACACACCACGTACACACATACATACCCACACACTCATACACACACCCCCCACACCACACACACACACAACATACACACCCACACACACACACACACCACACACACCCCACATACACACACCCACACTCTCACACCACACCACACCACACACACACCACATACCACACACCCCACACACACACCACATACACACATACATACCCACACACTCATACACACACCCCCCACACCACACAGACACCACACACACCCCACATACACACAGACCACATACCACATGTACACACATACACACACCACACATCCCCACACCACACATCCCCACACACACACATACATACACACACTCACACCACACACACACACACCACATAGCACACGCATACACATACGCACACCGCATACACACAGACCACATGCCACACCACACACACACTACATACACGCATATGTACACACCCACACCACACACACACACACACATCACATACACAAAACACACAACATATACATTCACCACACAGCCAAGGGCCTGCTCTGGGGGAGGATGCCCCAGACATTTATTTTTGCCTGATAGAGGACTAGCCTCTCAGCCACGTGACTAGGGGGCCACAGGGAGGGCTGTTTAGTCATGAGAAGGGATCCAAGTCACAGCTGTCAGTCAAGGACGTGGCCGAGGTAAAGGCCACGATGGACCATGACACACAAAGTCCCCCCCAACTTCCCCAGGTCTTGCGTGGGCCACCATCCCCTGAGCCATCATTGTGTGGGCTGCCCTCCTCTGACAGCACCACCTGTGGTGGAAGCCATCCGTATCATTCATAAAAGCAAGTAATAATAATCAGGACCGACTCGGAGTGGCTAATGTGTATTCACCATTGGTTTTGTGCCAGACACAACCGGACATCTGGCCCCAGCAGGTGAGGCAGAGGACTCTGGAACTCGGCTCGGCTGGAGGCCCAGCTCCATGGTTTCCTGACTCTGAGAGCTTGGCAGGTGACTTACCCTTCCTGAGGCTCGTGTCCTCCCCTAAGGGAAGGGTAACAGTTCCAGCCTTGATGTTATCCTGAGGAGTCTAAAGTATGTGAAACGGCTTCAAATTAGCCAGTACTCTCACAATTACATGCTTTATCCCATTTAATCCTCACCCTGTGGGGGTCTCAACAAGCAGGACCCCACTTTACAGATGAGCAAACTGAGGCCTGGAGGTGTCACCCACCCGTCAGTGTCCGGAGGTGAGTGCTCTTGAGTTCTGTCTCACGATCTGGGGGCTGATCGCAGAGTTTATGGGAATTAATGGTGTTGTACCCCTGGGACATGAGCCTTTTCTAAATGTTTCCTCAACTGTTTACATTTTGGAAAGTGTATAACACCAAATACTAAAACAAAAAAAGCCAATCGTGACCCACCCAGCCTGGCCCTGAGCTCCATCTACCTCCTCACGATTCCACACCCCGCAGCCGGCCCATCCACAGGGCGACCACCAGGCTAGGGGGGGTGAGGAGTGAGCTCTGGTACATAGCAAGTGCTTAGCACACACTAGCTCCCTACCCTTCCCTCCCTCCCCACGCCCCTGGCAACAGGTCCATTCCACTGGGGTATGATCTCTAAAGTGGGTTGCAAGAGTGAATCTCACCCTGCACGGCCCATGGAGAGGCTTCTATGGGGCAGTCTGGGAATGGCCTAACAATCCAGCATTTGGGTGGTGGCCTTGCTCCTAGAGACCAGCCACAAAGATGCCCACCTATTTTGGGGTGGGGGGGAGTGGAGCGAGTTTAAAATGCCTAGGCTGCTTCTTCTGTAAGGTTACAAGTATGGTTGTATAGGTTGTAGACTGCACAAAGATATCTAGTCAGGGACCAAGTGGCCAAGCCATGTGCCCATAGGACTATGAATGCCCAGAGCAGGCAGTTTTTCTTATTCATATAAATATATTATAGAGATGATCAGTGGCTTTGCCCCTCAGCCCCTAAGTGAAATCTTTCCTACAGTGCCTCTCAGCTTAGAAAGTCCTAAGCAACAGGTCAGAAGAGCTAAAAGACTGACCTTCTACATCAGTCCAAAGTCTTGATGCGATTCCAAGGTTCGAGAAGTGGTCACAGACTTTTGGGTGAAACTTGGTGGCATAGGACAAATTTGAATTCTGATTCTGGCCCCAAGCAGGCTCCATGACCTTGAGCGAATTGTTAAGGACATCCAAGACTTTGATTTCCTTAATTACAAAATTGACCCAGCGATGCCAGCTGGTAGATGAGATGAGTGTCCTGGGCAGGAAGACTGCTGAAAATAGTTTGGGGATATTTTGTAAATTGAAAACTCCTGCATAGCCCAAAATGACAGTCTTCGGATTTCTTGGCAGGGAACAAAAGCATAACAGTTGGATGATTTCCTGCAGCCTCTCGGCGAGGGTTAAGGCTAAGGCTTCAGTTCTGGCCCCTCTGGCCTGGGCTGCCGTAGGCTTGGGGTGGAGGGTTCATCATGGGGCACTCCTGGAGCCAACAGTCTGTCTCAAACCTAGTCTTGGTTGTCAAGAACAGGGCTTAGCCCAAGGGCAGGAAGCCTGCTGGGGAGGGAGCTTCAAAGCAAAATGCCATGTGGAGACAGCTGTGAGAAGGGAATGAGGAACTGCTGGAGGAAGCTCCATCGTTATTTTAAGTCTAGAAAGAAGGAAAGTTGAGGGAGCACAATGTGATGCTGCAATCGGGGCCCAGAAGTCGCTGGCCTTTACTTGGATATTTCCCTTGGGTCAGAAATGAAAAGGAGCTAAGTGTTCTCTCCAACCATAATGTTGGAGCCAGAGCCCAAGGGAGTCAGGAAGGGGAGAGGGGTGGGGACAGCCAGTTGACTATGTCTGTTGTTCCAGACCCTCTTTGTGGGCTACAACTAAAAACCACCGGATGGTGAAATCATGCAGAGATTGGCCAGCTGCAGCCCACTGGCCAACTATGGCCCACCGCCTATTTTTATAAATAAAGTTTTATTGGAAGACTTGCCAAGCTGAATTGTGTATATATTTGTCTGTGGCTGCTTTTGCAAAGAGTTGAGAAGTTGTGACAGAAATCCTATGGCTCACAGAGCCTAAAATAATTTATCATCTGGCTCTGTATGGAGAAAGTTTCTTGACTCTTGGAATGATGGGAGAGGCTTGGAGGGTCCAAAAACTTGGGTTGAGTTCTGGGGTACATATTTCCTATCTGGCCACCTTGGGCAAAGCTTTAGGCTCTCCAAGTCTGAGTTTCTTTATCTTTCTTAAGTTGGATAGTAATTGTCTGCACGCAATGGTCTACGCAGTTGTCATGAGTATCAAATAGATATTATATTTCTTTGTATTATTTTAATGGTTATTTTAGACATTTCAGCATGCAAATATAACTGGTAATAGTCTTCCTTCAGTTTATATTGTACTGCTTCACAGTGTGCAAATTAAACTGCTCTTCCTGTCCTTTGAGCTGCTACTAAATACCTTTTCTCTATATGCAATAAATTCCATGTAAATTGCTTATTATTTTTGTTTTAAACAGCCAACAGTCTTTATTTATTTATTTTTAAAAGATTTTATTTATTTATTTGACACAGAGAGAGATCACAAGTAGGCAGAGAGGCAGGCAGAGAGAGACGGGGAAGCAGGCTCCCCGCTGAGCAGAGAGCCCGATGCGGGGCTTGATCCCAGGAACCGGAGATCATGACCTGAGCCGAAGGTCTGTTTAGGCGCCCCTAAACAGCCAACAGTCTTTAAAGAAATTTTTTAGGGTGCTTGGGTGGCTCAGTCGGTTAAGCTTCTGCCTTCAGCACAGGTCGTGATCCCCAGGTTCTGGGGATCGAGTCCCTTGTTGGGGTCCCTGCTCCATGGGGAGTCTGCTTCTTCCTCTGCCCCACCCCCCCCACTGGTTTTCTTTGTACTTTCACTAGAGATTTCTTGGTTGGCATGTGTTTCTTTCAACATTTTAGATCCCACTCCATGGGCCTCTGGCTGGCTGTTTCTGATGAAAATGTTTTTGTTGTTTTGTTGAAGATGCCCTTGTTCCTTTGCCTACTTTTAAGATTGTCTCTTTAACTCTATTTCAGCTGTTTGAGTTGGGTGTGCCTCAATGCGGTTTTCTTTGTATATGCCCTGCTTGGGGTTCATGAGACTCATGGGTCTATGCTGGCATGACCCGGGCTTTGACTCTTCCTGCCCCTCCCCTCCCCTCCCCTCGTCACACATGCACCTTCTTGCCCACCCCCCACTCTCAGGCTTCCTCCCAGATTCCCACTGTCTGACAGAGAAGAGACACCCACAGACACAAGAGCAGCAGGGCCTCTGGGATCCAGAACAGCCCTGAGAGAGAGACAAGACCCACAGATGTTTTCCTCTAAAAACTGCCCATGTAAGGCCGTTCAGGATGTGTGGGCATCCACAAATACAGAGCTTCCATGCCCCGCCTGAGGGCCGACTTCTTGGGTTGGGATGACTGCAAAATGCAAAAGGGTTACCCCCCACCTCTGCTTCCCTTCATTTTCCTCTCAATTTGGAAAGCAGATGTGAGCCTGTTTTTCAATATAGGCTTAGTGTGAGGTCTGTACAGACACGTTTGAAAGGGGGGTGGTGGTGAGAGGGCACATTCCCAGCCGGTGACCCACTGTTCCCCAGAAGATGACAGCACCTCACTGTGGCCTCATCCACGCCTCCCCATTTTAAAATCCATTTGTGAGAGGTGCACCTGGCTGGCTCAGTCAGTGGAGCATGTGACTCTTTTTTTTTAAATTAATTAATTTTTATTTTTATTTGAGAGAGACAGAGATAGGGACAGAGAACTGGAGTGGGAAGGAGGGGGAGATGCAGACTCCCCGCTGAGCAGGGTGCCTGGTGTGGGGCTCAATCCTAGGACCCCGTGATCATGACCTGAGCCAAAGGCAGACGCTTAACGGACTGAGCCACCCGGGCACCGCAGCGTGTGACTCTTGATCTCAGGGTCGTAAGTTCAAGCCCCACGTTGGGGGTAGAAATTACTTTAAAATAAAATTTTTAAAAAATCCATTTGTGAGAATAACTGGGATGAAGGTTTAACTGGGAGTGTTTCTCACTGAATTTAGAATAAATCCGGAACCCCTGACCAGCCCTGGGGGCCCCGCCTCCTGCTGCCAGCTCTCCTTCCTTCTGCCCTGAGTGGCCACACCCTCTCTCAGTTCCTGGCCCCGGGAGCCCCTTGCTGCCCTCACAGCACAATCCTCACAGCTACTCCACTCCTCAGCCAAGCCTTGGCCCTCCTGCCCTCCTGCCCTCCTGCACCCCTAGGAATGTGTTCTCTTTCCCAGCACTTTCTGCCACTGGCAATTCCCCATTCACGCGTGTGATTGTTCCGTGTGCACCTGTTTCCCGTTAGCCGAGACACGGCTCGAGGGGACAGCCGGCCCATGTCCTTACTTCCCAAGGCATCCCCAGCCCAGATCCCAGAGCACGGGGCCCGGTGCTGAGTAGGTACTCAATAACTGTTTGTTGAATGAATGAACGACAGGCTATCCTGCAAATCTGTCTTAGCCGGGGAAGGGGGAGGGTTGTCTCTGAATTTTCACGAGGGGGCTGGTTGAAGGGGAGCCACTCTGAGGCTGGGAAAGTCCCACACCCTGCATGGTTTAAACAACAGAGATCGATTCTCCCACCAGTCTGGAGACCAGAAGTCCATAAGCAAGGATGTGGGCAGGGCTCCGCTCCCCCCGACCCAAGACTCTAGTGGGGAGTCCTCCCTTGCCTCTTCCAGCTTCTGGGGGCTCCAGTGTCCTTTGCTGCACTTGGCTTGCGGCTGCATTGTACAAAGCTGGGCCCGTTGTCTCCGGGCATTTTCCTCCCGTGTCTCTGAGTCTCTGTGTCTCTCGGTATCAAGACACAGGGCATACCAGGCCTAGGACCTGCCCTCATCCCACGAGACCTCCTTAACTGGTTATGTCTGCAAACACCCCTGTTTCCAAACATGGTGCCCTTATGAGGCTCCAGGGAGGGCATGACTTTGGGGGGAACACTGTTCAACCCAGCACGGGCCTCCTGCTCTTCACTCCCGGCTGCTTTCTCTAACCTCCTTCTCTGGGGCCCACACCTCTCCTTGAGGAGGGATCTGGTGGGCCAGCCTTCCTGAGAGGGCAGTGGCAACGGGACTTTACGACCCATTTAGTGGATAAATATAGCACCGGTTTCAGGGTAATTGGCAAAATGACCCTACTGCCTCCCCAACCCACCCCTGCACTCTCCTTCCTCTCCCCTTCCCTGCCCCCTGAACTCACGGCACCCAGAGTCACTGGTTAGGGTCAGCAGTGTCACATCCCCCGACGAAGGAGATGAGGAGCTGCCCACCGTGCCCCAGTGCCCTCTGTTTATGAATGCGACATAGCATGTCCCCTCACCCTTGCATGTGGGGATTGCCAGCCCGCCAGGGCGCCTGGGGCAGAGAAGCAAAGTTGCTCAAGTGGGTGGGACTGAGACGGGCTGGGGCTCTGAGCTCCCTCTGCAGCAGGCACGGAAAAGGCCTGGGGTGCAGTGTGCGCCTCTCGTGAGGGAGTCTGCGTCTCTTCTAGAAGGGGACAGAGTGATGACCCCAGTTACAGCCGGGCATTAGCTGAAGACTGTTGAAGATGGATCTCACCCTCCAGGTAGCGACGGCCGGCACCATGGGCTGCACTCCCATCAGTTTCTAGAAGCTCTGGGTGTGTCCGTGTGGGTCCTCACAGGAGCCAATACCAGGATGGGATGTGCGAGAGATTTACTGGGGGAAAAACATCTGTGTGAGAGAATGGGGCGGGGGCGAGAAAACCCCCACAGGGACCCGTATGAGGGAGAGAAGGAAAAGAGGCTTGAGACTGCTGTTCGAAGGAGTCCTCAGGTCAGAGACACCTGTGGGGTGGGGTGAGGGGGGAAGCTCACAGTCTGGGCCAGTCTGGGGAGGAGTGGTCTCTGGGGCATCAGGCAATCGTGCCCCCTATGGTAGGAGTGGGGAGGGCCTGCCCCAGGCCAAGAGGCCTGGTCCTCTCCCATCCCTGCCGTTAGCTTGGCCTCTATCCTAGGGCCTTCGGGGAGGACCCAGGTTCCCACCTAAACCAGGAAGGAGAGAGGGAGGGAGACAATCATCCCTACCCAGGCCCGCCAGCCCGCTGGGGTGAAGGCCCCACAGGCCTGCCGGCCCACGGCAGTGGGAGTTTCCGTGACGTGTGCCCTCACGTCATTGAGGCTTGGCCGTCCTCAGAGGAACTCAAGCCATGAAATCCTTTTGAACACAAAAGGCTCATTTATTGTGACAAGGAAAAAAAAATAGTGACTCCAACCAGCCCTCAGATGTGGCGAGTGCCCTGTGGATGCCCGCTATGCCTTATGGTCCATCCACAGTTCTCAGAGGCTATGGAGCAAATCTTTTTCATGTTTGGGTTTGTTGGGTTTTTTTTTTGTTTTTTGTTTTAAACAGACTTTGAGAATTGTGAGCACTTTCTGCTTCCCAGTATTTCCCCTTTTGAGGTCCCCATAGATGGGTTGTGCTGGACTGACTGAGCATGACACAGAGCCGTGGCCTTAGGGCTGCATGTTTGGCGGAGGCCGAAAGGAGGGGACAGAGTGACATGAAGACGTCAGCCGGCGTGAAAGGAGGCAGATGAAAATAAACAGGGCATTCTTCCCTCCTGTCTCCAGGTCTCAGTGGTGACCACCACTTGGTGGGCACCTCTTCCAGATCACAGATGGGGGCATTGCTTTGCACCCAGACCCTCCGTCTGGCTCCTCGGAAGCTTCTAGGCTCCTCCCTGGGCTGCCCTCCAGGGGAGAGGTGCCTCTTCTGAGCTCACCCCCAACCACACCGACCACGCCGATTAATGAAAATGTCACGGGCACGTCTTCCTTCTTGGTGTTGCTTTACAAAGGTAGCACGAACCTCCCCACGTCCTCTGCCCTTCTGGAATTACCCACTTCTTATTACCCACATAAAACAGATGCAGGCCCAGATCGGGGGAAGTCGTGCCGCTCGCCACACAAGCTGGCCCCGCCAATGACCTCCCGTGGCACGGCGCGTGGACATGTTTCCACCTTCCTCTCTCAATTTCCCAGATGTTCTTTCTTCTCTTCTCTTCCTGCCTCCCGACCGTTCACCTCAACCTCATTTTCTGACTCTTTCCTCTCTCGGAATGGTGCATGCCCCGTGAGCCTCTGTTTCTCCATCTGTAAAGTGGACATCGTAAGGGGATTCCCCTCTGAGCTGTTGTGAAAATTCAAGGAGGTAATTTATGCAAGCTCTTAGCACCCCACAACGGCCAGCTCTGATTGGCATCCTTGTTACTCAGCACGATCCCCATTCATTCAGTAATAATTCATTGAACAGTGTCCGGGATCCCAGGTAGAACAGGCAGACCTGGTCCCGGCCCTCAGGAGGCTTGCAGCCCAGCCTCCCCTGAGCACACAGTGGTGCTGGGAACAGAAGACGCGGTTCTCCTACAGACTGGGGAGGCAGACATCCGCTGATACACACACACTGGAGGCAGCTGCAGGGGCTTTGGTAGCCGAGCAAGCACTCAGGCGATCCTGTCATAACAGGTGGTCTGGCACAAGGCCGGGCTGCCTGGTATCCATCCCCGATCCACTGCCTCCCCTCGGCAGAACAGCTCCCCTGTGCCTCAGTTTCCTCTTCAATACAAAGGATGTCTCTGATTAGCCTTTAAGGGGATTCAACACAGTCACATCTCTGGAGTTGAGAGTGGTGCCAAGTAGATGCAGACTTCCTTGGGGTCAGTGAAGAGATCCAGGCAACCAGTCATCTCCGCAGCACGGTGGAGTTTTCGGGAACACGCCTGCCTCCTGCGTTTCCCGCAGACATGCCAGCGCAGGTGTGACGTGGCGTGCGAGTGAGCCGTTGCTGCCATGTGTGGACTGGCAGGAGCGTGGACAGAAGGACCCGAGTCTGTGACTTGGGGATGGGTTTTAAATGTCCATGACTCAGCCAGAGAGAGAAGCATCAGGCTTCCGAAAGAACGAGGCAGGTAGCTGTGTGCGAAGTGACGTAAAAATGTTTTCAAGGGCCCTGTCGAGGGCACAAGGCAAGGGACAGGGCCGTGGAACTTTCTGTGTCACAGAATAGGAAGACAGGAAGATGTGGACGTCCTGCCAGTGTACTTTGGTCATAAGGCGGCTGTCTCTGGAGGGGTCACCGGTGGGCTGGAGCTCACACTGACTTTTCACTCGGTGCTCATTGACACCTTTTGCATTTGAAGCAATAGGCATGTATTACTTGTTAAAAAGTCACAAAGAGGAAGCAGGCGTTGGAGCTGATTCATAAAGGAGCACTCCAGTTCACCGGGTCCTGTGAAACCTCTTTGGCGGCGCTCAGAGCAGATGGTGCTGGGTGGGGTTGGACCACGGCCAGGGTGGGGGCCCCTCTCCCCTGGGGGTATGTGGGAGCCACATGGGGCCCTGGGGCCACGCACATGCCTGCAGCTGGGCCTTCCCGTGTGGTACAAGGGCCGGGGTGCAGGCCTGAGACCAGTGGAGGGTGGGCTCCAGCCGCCACACAGGGCAAGGTCATGGTCCGAATATCTGGGTCTGGCCTGGGCAGCATTCCAGGGCAGACGATCACGACTGAAAGCACCATGAAAAGGCCTCCATCATGTCTATTTCTCTCCATCCGCAGAGCAATTCCACAGTGAAACCCGAGGCCAGAGCAGCCCGAGTTCCGGGAAACAGATTTGGTGGGGGTGGGTGGGGGGCGGCCAAAGTCTCCTGGCCGGCTCAGGGCATCGAGGGAATGGAAAAAGCTCCGAGGAACCTGGGTTCTTAATTCTTCATCCATCTGTTCGGCCAACGTATAAAGATTCTTTTCAGAGCTCTCCCTGAAGTGGCCCTCCAGCTTTGGGACACACACAGCTTTGTGTGTAGGGACATTCCCCGCAGCCAAGCAAAAGCGACAGAAAGGCCCTTTCAGTTAACTGCAAAATAAGCAGGGCTCTGTCTAAAGACGGGGGCCCTTTACCTCACGGGCCTCTTGGTAATTCACAGGCTGGCTGGGCACCGCTGACTGCTTGCAGTCTCTTGGATTAGGGGTTTGCGAATGCCCTTTAGTCCACAGTTCACCTATATAAAAAATAAACATGCGTGCATGCAAACAGATATTCTTCCGTCAAATATCCTTTATGCATTCAAATACACACACACACACACACACACATTTATGAACAGTCATACTCTTGACTAGCGAGATAGGGAATATATGACGCAGATCAAACACTTGTACCAGGTGATTGACAAGCTCTATAGAAGGTTTGCAGGGACACACAAAGTCACCAGGGTAATAATACGGCCTCCTCTTTGTCTCTCCAAATCTGGGTTGCGGTTAAGTCCGATGAATTTTGTCCACCTATCGACGATGATGCCTGTAGTCCCTTTTCTGATGTATTGACCAAGCATTCTGTGGGGGGAGGGGGCCTCCCATGTGCCCAGCATCATTCCAGGTTCCTGGGACGTAGCAATGAGCAGAAGGACCAATAACTCATAGCCCGGTGAGGTCTGCACCCTAGTGAAGAGACAGGTGTTCACGGCTGTGTCAGGTGCGGACGGAGCTGGAGAAAGGGAGTGGAGAAGGACTTCCAGAGAAGGGACTCCTGAGGGCAGGCATGGGGGTTGTAAGCCAGGGAATCATAGGGACATGGGACATCAGGGGAGGGGAGTGGGGTGGAGGCAGGAGAAGTGGCAACTGTCTTGCCCGCACTGCTTATTTTGCCTCACTTGGCAGAAGCCCGTCCTGGTTGGACCCAGCTCTTCACCTACCTCACACCCACGTCTGGGCAACGAACTTGGGCTAGAGAAAACCACGCCGCCGTGCTGGCTGGCCTCACTGGAATCCATGCCCTGGATCTCAGGGTGGGAGTTGGGAGTGAGAGGGAAGCTTCTGTGCTTCTCCAGGCCATTCAGTCTCCTACTCCCCTAGACGGCCGGTTCCCAACAGCAGCTCCCCTGGCCTCCCCTCTCAGCTAACTCTCCTTACTTCCTCTTTCAGCGAGAAAATTAAGAGTAATCAGAAGAGTTACGTACCACTCCAGGATTCCAACATCTTAGGTACCTACCCACCTGATTCTTGCCCCCATCCTTTCTGTTACCATGGACAAAATATGCAATGGAGTCCAGCCCTCTCTGGTGCTCGGGCGTGTCCCTCCCAACATTCCCTTCTCTCTCTCCTCCAAGAGCAATTCTTCTCCCCCAACAACCATCTACCTCAGTGGACCATTCCCATCAGCAGAGAAACATGCATCATTTCCCATGCTGAAAAAAAAAACAAAACAAAACTCTAAAGCAGCCTCTCTTGATGGCATTCCCCGTCTATTCCACATTACCCAACAAAACTCCTGAGGCTCCTACAGTTTGCTCTTCTTCAAGTCTGTGCTCAGCGAGACCATCCCTGACCGTGTATTCAAGATGGCGTCTCCTCCTCATCCTCTTCCTGGTTTCATCTTTCGCCGCCTCTCTCCTCACTTGCTCAGGTCCCCCACGAGGCATGTATCTGCTTTGTTTATTGTCCAGCCCGTCCCACTGGGATGTAAGTCCAGACAGGACAGGCATGTCTGGCTATTCTTTTTTTTTTTTTAAGTTTTTTATCCTCTACAGCTGTCAGTGTATTTTTTTTTAAAGATTTTATTTATTTATCAGAGAGAGACAGCGAGAGAGTGAGCACAGGCAGACAGAGTGGCAGGCAGAGGCAGAGGGAGGGAGAAGCAGGCTCCTTGCCGAGCAAGGAGCCCAATGTGGGGCTCGATCCCAGGACGCTGGGATCATGACCTGAGCCGAAGGCAGCTGCTTAACCAACTGAGCCACCCAGGCGTCCCATGTCTGGCTATTCTGTTCACAGCTGTATCCTCAGCACCTGGAAAAGGACCCAGGGTATCCTAAGCGCTCAGTAATGTTTGTTCAGTGAGTGATTGAAAGCCAGGTGAGGGCATGGGCGGAGGATGGTGAGGAAGCCAGTGGGGCTGGAGTGGAGGAAGAAGGGGGGTTAGAGGAGGATTAGGAGGTAGGCATAGGTGGCAAGAGGCCCCATCACATGGGGTCAAGGTGGGGGTCTTGTTCTCAGGGTGACTCGGCATGCTGCTGGAGGGTTTGAAGCTGGGAGGTACAGGAAATGATGGATGTTACTGAGATTCTGGGCAGGTCAAGTTGAAAATTCCACATTTCACAAGTGTGTTCATGCGCAGGCACTTTTTTGGGGGAGGAGGGAGCAGAAGGAGAGAGAACTTCAAGTAGGTTCCTCGTCCAGCACATAGCCCAATGCCGGGCCCCACCTCCCGACCCTGAGATCATGACCTGAGCAGAAATCCAGAGTGGGACGCCTCACTGACTGAGCCACCCAGGCGCCCTGAGGGCGGGTCCTTTTTACATCCATGTGCTCATGAAAATAAGCTTCAAGACCACAGGAAAACTGCGTGTTGGTCATGCCCTTGGATCTCCAGGCAGGGCCATGGGGAATGATCACTGCCTTGGAATGGCTGTCCTGGTAAAACAGAATATGGAACATTTCTCAGCCAACAAAACAAAACATTATCTGTAAATGCGAAAACAAAATCATCCATGCTCTGCCTACGGATCGATGCAAATACCGAGCTCTTTAGTATTTTTGCTTTTTAAACAACTGATGGGCAAGGAATTAACCCATTTTTTGAGATTCGAATCAACAGATGTTTCCAAGCACGCAGAACAGACAAAATTGGCCTGCAGGAAATAATCGTGGGTGGGATTCTAAATGTTGGGCACAGAATGGGAAAACACGTCTGTCTTTTAAATATTAAACAGCAGTGGTAAAATATCCAGTGGGCTGCTGGCCAGGTCTGAGTACCCCTCCCCAGTAGTATAGTATATTATGTGGCTTGAGGCTCATGGGGTGCCATCTTTCCAAGCTGCTTTGTAAAGGTGTAAGGTACTCCATGTACTGAGAGGGTACAAGCCAGTCTGGTGAGGAAATATGCAGATGGCAGGTTCAGGTGTCTGTATTATTTGGTGGAAAGAGTGCAGTAGCTTCTAGAACTGCAGTGGGGATAGGGAGTAAAACTCATGGCTTCTGAGCCCTCCAGGCAAGGCAAAATGAGGGTTGGGGTGGGGAGCAGGTAGGGACCAAGGCTTATGGGCCCAGGTGCTGCTGCCAAGTTAGCATGAAACGAGAAAACTGGTTTATAAGAGGCCCTGGTGGGTGCCTGTGGCTCTAATACCAGGGTTCCAGCTGTTAGAACCGAACACTCAGGAACCTGGCTCTGAGCTTGTCGGTCTTCGCACAGGAATGGGCATGTGCTCCCAGGACTTCGTCAGTTACACCCCAGTACTCACGGGGTCAGGGAATGTGGGCCATAGCTTTCTACTCTGATAGACACCCTCACCGTTCTGTGCGCGAAGAGGAAGCATGGGAAGGGGACTCTGGACCAGTGGTTCTCAAGCGTGGTACCTGAACCTTCATCGATATCACCTGGGAACTAGGTAGAGATGCAAATTCTTAGACCTCATCCTAGAACCACTGAATCAGAAACTGGTGGTAGGTCCCAGCAACGGGTGTTTAATAAGCTCCCTAAGGAATTCTGATGCATGTTCAAGTTTGGGAACCACAGGTTTAGACCAGTTCCAGGGGATGCTGATGCTGCTGGCTCCGGGACCATACTCTGAAAACCACTGTTCCAGAAAGTTCATATGCCTGTCACTCACCTTGTGAGGATGCCCAGTTATTAATGAGTAAGGATTACTGAATATTATGTATTACTGAATTCTTCTTCATCATCATCATCATCTCTCATCTCTGAACAGGGGGATTGTGGGCAACTTTTTAAAAAGTTTATGTATTGGGACATCTGGGTGGCTCAGTCGGTTAAGCATCTGCCTTCGGCTCAGTTCATGATCCCAGGGTCCTGGGATCGAGTCCTGCATCAGGCTCTCTGCTCAGTACCATCAGGTACTACTATGTACTAGGCACTGGGCATATGGATCCCACCTAAGGAGGTGGAAAACCACCCGCCCACCAAACACACTGCATGTAAACAGAAAAAGAATTATAAATAGTGATCAGGACTGATCAGAAAATAAAGAAGGTGCCTAAAAAGAAGGCCTCTAGGAGGAGATGATTTCAGCAGACATGGGAATGATGAACTAGGGAAGTTCAAGGTCAGACTCTGGGCAGGCACTAGGAAGCTCTGGCAGCTGCAGCACGGGGAAAGGGGACGGTGTGTGGAACAGAAAGCTCCGAAATCAGGTTGGGGAAGGCCCTGGTAGGGAGCTGATTTCAGTCTAAGCCTGGGAAACCGTTGAGGGTTTAAGCAGGGAACTGACTGGTCTGGTATTTGCCTTAGGATCACTCTGGTTGCCCTGTGCGAAAGGACACCTCTCCAGAGTCACCTCGGAGTTGGTGCAGGGAGCGCGGGGCCATGGGGGCGCGCCCTGGAGTCAGGCCCAGCGGACCTCGGCACCCCCACTCCCCCACCCCGCCCCGCATCCCCCGGTCGCGCGAACCTGGGGAGGCTGGTCAGGAATCCCCATATGATAAGGAGTCATTGGGGCGCTTGTTTTTATTGCTGCACTGAGAGCCTTAAACGCGCGCACTCCGGAGAACAATGTGACTTTTTTCTTTTCCCCCTTTCAGAGGACCTGGGCTCCCACGGTGGCATCTCGGACGCTACCCCTTCTGTGCCTTACTTAGTCTGCCCACCTGTTAGAACTTCGGGCCCGCCCCGGGTGACGTCCCGGGCCTCCGATCGCGCACCTCCGGCAAGCCGAGAGGGTGGCACGGTCCGGGCTGAGGCGGCCTCGGGCGGCACACGGGGTTGACTGCCCCTCCCCCGGGAAACTGAGGCACGGTGGGGCGAGGAGCACGGGCCCCCGAGACTCCCGCAAACTCCTAGTGTCACGTCGCGTACCCCGCAGGCTGCCCCGGCCGCCTGCCAGCGGTCTCTGCGTGGAGACCACCTCCCCACCCCGCCCAGCGCGGCCAGAGGCGGGGCCCGACCCGAGCACGGGAGCGGGGCCCGGGTCGCCGGGGGCCGCGGTGACAGGGGAAGCCCCGCGCGATGCCTGCTGGTCGGCGCTAACGCCGCCCCGAGTCCCCCAGCCCCGCCGGGGTGCGGGCGTTGGGGCCACGCGGCGAGGCGCAGGCCCGCCCCGGGCGCCCGCCCGCCCGCCGCCGCCGCCGACCCCGCCCCTCGGCCGCCTCCCCCGCCTCCGCCTCCTCGAGGCCCGGGACGTGCCCGGCTGGCCACCGAGCCGCGGGGACTGCGTCCGGCGCGCTCACTTCCGCGTCCCGCCGACCTCCGGCCCGCGCGCGCCGGGCCGCCGCCGCCGCCATCGGACAATAGGCCGCCCGCCGCGCCTGCAGCGGACTTCCCGCCCGGCCCGGGCCGGCCCGTGCGCCGCTCTCCGCGTCCCTCTCCGCGCCCGCCCCGGAGCCGCGAGCACCCAGCGCCCGGGACGAGCCCGCGCCTCCCGCCGCCCGCGCCTCTGCTGCGGCGGGTCCCGCGGCCTCCGCCTTCTCCGCCCCGAGGGCGGCACCCCGGCCCCGTCCAGCAGCTGCTGGACTCGGCTTTCCGAGTTCGAGTGCTTACGGAGCATATTTTTTCCCCCTATTTTTCCTTTTACGATTTGAAAAAGAGAAGAGGACGCACAGCAGGCTGGGACGGGGAAGCGCCACCAGCTGCCCCCACGTGGACACCAATGAGGGGAAAGGGAGTTGGAAGCAAACTTAGTCCAGCTGGCCTTGAGGCTTCAACTTCTGCCGGACTCTGAGGCCTGGGGTCATGACTCTCACGCCGGGCAGGTGGAAGGCTTTACCTGTCCTGGGCTGGACTTGAGCCCCTGCCGGTCTTCAGCAACCAACCCCCCACCCCCTCCACCACACACACCGGACACCTGCGCTGGGCTCTGATACCCGTCTGCGACATGGATAAGTATGGGGACCTGGGCCTGGAGGCCAGTAAATTCATCGAGGACCTGAACATGTACGAGGCCTCCAAGGATGGACTCTTCCGAGTGGACAAGGGGGCAGGCAACAACCCTGAGTTTGAGGAAACGCGCCGGGTGTTTGCTACCAAAATGGCCAAGATCCACCTCCAGCAGCAGCAACAGCTCTTGCAGGAGGAGACCTTGCCGAGGGGGAGCCGGGGCCCGGTCAACGGTGGGGCCCCCCCAGGCCCACAGGCCCGCCGGGACGCTGGTGTGAGCAGTAAGCTGACCATGGATGGTGCTGCCAAGCCCCCTCTTGCTGCCTCCACGGTGGGTCCTGGGACAGCCCCCTCTGTCGCCCCCGGGCAGCCCTCATACCCATCCCAGGAGCAGAGGACAAGGACATACGCCCGCAGCGCGAGCCACGGCAGCCAGGACTGCGGCGCCAAGGAGAGCCTGGCAGGCTGGGAGATGTCTGGCTTCCGCCCACTGGGCTCCTGCGAGGACCCTTCTTGCCTCACCCACGGAGACTATTATGACAACCTCTCCTTGGCAAGCCCAAAGTGGGCTGATGAACCCCGAGTGTCTCCCGGCATCAGGCCGGGCACAGGGAGTGGGTGGCCTGGCACCCCAGGGACGGACGCACCACTGCCCAAACCCTCCAGGGACCATCCCCTGTACCAGCCTCAGCTCTCCCTGAGCTCCAGCAGGTCATTGGAGAGCAGCCAGGATGGCGGTGGTGGCCACGGTGACGAGAAGCCCGCTGGGCTTTGGACTACCTCCTCCTCCCGGTGGGTGAGCCCTGGCCTTTCTTCCCCAGGCCCGGAGAATGGGGCCATGGTAGGGCCCCCTCCTCCCAGGACCTCTTCTTTCTTAGCCCCCTTGGCCCAGGGCTGCCCCAGCCAAGGAGCTCTTCCAAGAACAAACTCGGGGGTGGGCAGCGAGGTTTCAGGCCCGATGCCCAAAGCCACGGTGGACTCTCAAGTCTGGTTCCAAGATGGACCCAAATCTTACCTTTCTAGTTCTGCCTCATTATCCTCACCAGCCAGCGTGGACAGTATGCCGTCGGGTGTGGCCCCTGGGCTGGGTCCCAAGCCAGTCTGCACAGACCCTGGCGTCGGTCCCAAGCTCAGCCCCACCAGCCTTGTCCACCCAGTGATGTCCACCCCGCCCGAGTTATCTTGTAAAGAAGGTCCCTCTGGCTGGTCGTCAGATGGCAGCCTGGGGCCTGCGCTCCCAGAGAGCCCCAGCCCCCCCAGGGTGAGGTTGCCCTGCCAGACCCTTGTCCCAGGCCCCGAGCTCGGGCCCTCTGCTGCTGAATTGAAATTAGAAGCCCTAACCCAACGTCTGGAGCGAGAAATGGACGCGCACCCCAAGGCCGATTACTTTGGTGAGTGAGAGATATGTAGCATTGTCCACCGTGGGTGACGAGGCCCCTGCGTTTTGGGAGGTGCTCCCTCCCCATCAGGGATGCTGCAGCTGCCCTTAAGTGCCACGCCTTTTTTTTTTTTTTTCTTTTTTCTTTTTAAATGTGTGGTTTCCTCTTTTGGCTGCTGCTTCAGATTCAGAAACTTGAAAGCATCCCTAAGTAGAAAGCGGATCTTGCAGCTGGGGGTTACCCACGTGCAGGGGGGTAGCGGGGCAGGATGGCTCGTGACGGCGCTCCAAAAAGGGAAATGCTGTGCCTTAGGGTTTCAGGGGTTTCGGGTGTGCCCCAGAGCCTCTCGCGGGGACGGGCTTGTGCAGGAACTTGAATGGGAGTAGCTTCTGGGATCCAGGCACCCCTCTGGGTTCCATCTACTGGTGGCTGGGCTGGGTGGATCTGGCTATTTGAGGACCCATGGTTGGGCAGGGGTGTGTGTGTGTGTGTGTCTGGAGGTCCTGTGTGCCGTTGCAAGACTAACGTGGAAGGCTTTGCTCTCGAGCAATAGTGGTTCTCAAAGTGTAGTCTTCGAGACCAGCAACATCCCTTCACCCAGGAACTGGTTAGAAAGCAAATGATGTGTTGACTCTCCGGGAAATTTGAGACCTGTGGACCAGGTGTCTCCAAAGAACTCAGCCCCCAGCCTGGGTTCCAGCCCCCAGCCAGGTGACACACACAGCCCCGGCACCTGGGGGATTGGAAGGGGCTTCCTTGCTGGTTTTACTCACAGTTTCGGGGGCTTGTTTTAGTCTTTTTCAAACCTCGAACTGTTGGCAACTGCTAGCTTCAGCTTTTTCTTTTGCTCTGTCGGGTTTGGAAGCCGTGAGAAAGTGGCTCTCTTGTTCTGTGGAGTCACGATGTCGTGGTCTCATAGGAGAACGAACTAGAAAGCCTATTTTTAGCAGACTCTGAGGGTTTTTGTCTCCCCCCCCTCCATTTTTGAACGCTGGAGAATTGGGGACACGATCTCCCCACTCTGAGGCCTGAGGCCCTTGGGAAGCTGAGTCCCAGGAGGGTGCCCTCTGGGCCCCCCAGAGGAGGGCAGGGCTGGGGAAGGCCTTAGGGCTGTCAGTTCTCTGCGGATGGTTGTGGCCTGAGGGGCTAGGAGGGTCGGGGTCCTGGGCGAGCATGGCCACACGGTGGTCCGTATCCTCCCGAAGCCTCATGGGACCAGCTCTCACGGCACAAAGGGCGCTCGGAGGTTGGGGTGACTTCGTTGGCTTGTTTCCGAGCTTACAGCATCGTCTGGCTGCTCTCTGTCTCTTTCCCTTTGCAGATGTCCCCCCTTGGCAAATAGCGCTTACTGGAAATATTGTGACTTTTAACTGCAAACTGGTGCTTAATTTTTAATTCTGGGCTGATTAAACAACAAGACAGCCATTTCCCTCTGTCCGGGAGGCTCACACAGGGGATGGGGCGGAGGTGTTTGCTAACACCAGTCATTCAACATGTGTTTATTGAGCACCTGCCTTGGGCTCTGTGCCCTGTTCAGGGCCTTGGCACACACCCAGAACAGGACAGACAGGGCAGTGGAAGGAGACAGCCGGTGGACCAGATAAATAATCAAGTCCTGGGGAGAGATACGGGTGGAGGAGGGGGTGGAGCCTCCAGGCGGGTGTTGGCAGAGAGGTTTTGGGTTTTAAGTCAGGGGGTCAGGGAGCGCCCCATCAGGAAGGTGGCATTGGAGGAAAAGCCTGGAGGAGGCAACATCTGCCCTGTGGGAAGGCGTTCTGGGTGGGCAGACAGCAGGGGCAAAGGCCTTGGGGCCGGTCTGCGCCTGGTCCCACGCTGGGCAATTACCTTCTACCATTTAATTTACTAGTTGCAACAACCCTGGGAAGCAGGTCATTAGGTCCATTTCACCGACTAGGATGATAAAGCCTGGGGAAGTCGGATCACTTAACCGAGACCTCCCAGGTGGTGGTCCTGGGCATAGCTGTGGATTCGAGCCCCCCAGTTCAGACACTGTGCCCATGCCCCTAACCAGCATCGCCACGCTGCCTCCCAAGCACAGATGCAGAAAGCTGTTTCGTGTCTGTATTTATTTATTTTTGTGGATTTGGTTTTTATTTTTAATTGAGATGAACATCCCACACCACGCAATTAGCCCTTTTAAAGTAAACAATTCAGCGGCATTTAGTACAGTGTTTTACAAACACCAACTCTAATAGTCTCAAAACATTTTTGTCACCCCGAAAGGAAACCCCATACCCATAAAAAACAGTCCCTCCCCATTCTCCCTCCCTCTGGAAGCCTCTGGAAGCCACCCATATGAGCTCTGTGTCCGTGGATTTACCCACTCTGGGTAGATCATGTAAGTGGAGTCATATTTTATTTTTTGCCTACGCATGACCTTCATGTATAGAAAACTCCAAAGACCACACACACACACACAAAACCTGCGCAGTGAACAGTGAGCGTCCTTCCCGAAGCCTGGGCTCCTAGTCCAGTGCCCCGGGTGTAATGAATATACGTACATGTGTGTGTGTGTGAGTGAGTCTCCGCGCTCCATGCCATCCACCTGCTCTTTGCCTCTGCCGTGGAACGGGGTGTTTTGCCACTGCTGCGTGTCCTCGTGCGTTGAGCAGGTTCAGTGTGACCGCTGCGTGGCTGTGCCCTGGGTCACGGAAGCAGCAGTCACTGTAGCCCTTGAGAAGGGCCCGTCCGCAGGGTGCAAGCCCAGCTGTGGGAGGAACCCCCCAGGGGTGGGATGGTGGGGCCTGGCTTGCTGCCCTTTCTAGTGGCTGTCTGCAGAGTTGGTCTGGGGCCCGCGCTGCCCCGCACACAGGAGAGCGCCTGCCTCGCACCTGCTTTGGTGGCCGAGCCTCTATTGGCACCTCCGTGGCCGGCTGTGTGGCCAAGGAGGAAGTCTCTCATCGGAGCCTCTGGTGGTCAGTTCTTGGCCTCACCCTGCTGGGGGACCTCCTGTTTCTAGGTCTCCGCCCTACCCATCTGAGGTGCGAAGTGTCCGGCCCTGCTGAGGGGCTCCCCACACGGAGGCCTTCCCTTCCCTAGATCTGGTGTCCTTTGAAAGACAGTGTCTGCCCAACACTCTGCATTTCTTGAATTAGGAGGAGATTTTACTTCCAAATAGAAGAGTATCTATGGCTACGGGGCTCTTGCCTACGAGAGGCAGGGTAAGGTAACCATGACCATCAGGGTTGACATAGGTCTAGCTGGGAGCCAAGCAAAGGCGATGTTTGGGCTGGTTACATGGGCCCCTTCCTGGGGCGAACGGAGGTGTCCCTGTCAGTGTTTCCACTGTGGGAAGAGCTCCTGGATCCCTGCTCTTGCCTTTGAGGACCCTTAAGGTCTGAAGACACCTCAGTTTCCGGTAACTGACTTGCTTGTCTCCAAGGACGCTTCTGGCACTTTCCTTGGCCGTCTTTGTGGGGTTGGTACCATGTGGTCCCAGGGACTCCTTCTCCCCCCGCCTCCCTTTTCTTCGCTGTTCCTCCTCTGTGGCCTCTTTGTGTCTTTGTGCCCGTGAGGAAAGAGGCCAGGACGGATTCTGGATGCTGCTTGGTGAGTGCTGCTGCTTTGCCCAGTGCCGTGCGCCTCCTGCTTTAACACCACTGTTTACACCGCAGAGGAAGGGAAGAGGTCGCCGTGCTTTTGTTGACTCTTTCCTGGCCTTTTCCTCCACGGCATCCACTGTCTTCCTCACAAGGGTTCCCGCCTCCCTTCCCAAGGAAAAAGGATACAAAGAAGCCCCCTGTGATGGCCTGGGTTTCCCGGGAAGCAGACTCAGTGCAGCGTGCAGGGGGCTCCCGAGGGGGAGCCCTGGGGAGGAGGGGAAGGACACGGGCAGAGGAGGGCTCCAGCCGCAGTGCAGGCCTCATGGGCCTGGGCCCACCCCGCAGGGAGCACAGAGCTGCAGAAGTCCTTCAGAAGCATCCCAGTTTCGGGGGAGCTATCTAGGCCTTCATGCTCCCCCCTCGGTTGGTCATTAGGTGTGGGCCGCCCTGGCCTCGGCCTTGGCCGAGGTAGCCCTGTGCAGTAGGGGCAGAGCCCGAGGGAAGGACAGGTGAGGCCACCACCTCAAAGTGGCCGCCACAGCCCCCACCCCCCTCCCATCCTCAGGCAGATAAGACCCCTTTGGCAGTGACCTTTGGGCTCCGTGACGGATCCTGGCCACCGTCTGTCTAGGACCCGTGGTGCACTAGGCTTTGGGGATGTGGCCTGCATTACCCTTTACAGTCAGATGCCAGTACTCTGTTCCCGGTGGAGAAACTGAGGCCCATGACTTGCTCAAGACCCCACGGGCGTGAGTAGTGGTGTATCACACCAGGTGGGCTCTGACGCCTCCCACAGGGGACCCGCTGGCCTGTTGCTCTGTTTGTCCCTCCAGTTTCACTCTGCACGCAGCCGCCGCGGAGGCGTCGTGGGCTCTGAGCCTGGAGGACCTGTGCCTTCCCTCTGGGCTGTGGGCCTGGGGATCTGTCACTGTTAACGCCCCCCGGGAGGGCACCAGGCCCTGAGCCTGGAGTGGAGGCAGCTCTGCCAGATGTGGTCAGGCATCAGGGGTGGAAAGGCCAGAACAGGTTGGCTAGGGGATCTCCCTCACCCGGCGAGTGGGTGGGCGGGCTCCTCCCCACCCTGCACAGAGAGAAGAGGCTCCCTCTGGCCTTCATTTTCCTGTTTCCCGTGGGCCTTCCGGTTGCAGCCGCAGACCTGCCTGTGCTTGGGAGCCAGTAAACAGGTGTGACTCCACCCGGGAATGGCCCCGCCCCTGCCGGGGGCCAGGGAGCCCGTCACACTTGATGTCATATGACTAGAAGCCACGAGGTTCGAACGCTGCCATCCAGACAAGGACCGTGTAAATGTCCTAGCTGCTCCTTTCCAGCCTCCAGTATCGCAAACCTCAGGCAGCCCGTGGATTGTCCTGATGCCCTTTGAAGCACACCCTGTCTGACTTCATGAGCGGCACATGCTCGAAATGTGGGGCTTACCTCCAGCCCCGGATGAAAAATTGGGGGTGGTTCCAGAGCGCTCTTCCTGGCAAAAGGAAATAACGTGGGGTGATCCTGTAATAGGGTAGCCCCCCTCCCCAGAAATCTAGGACAGAGGCCTGCACGTACCCTAGAGGTGCATGACCCCCCCACCTCCCCCCACCCCCGCTAAATATCAGGCATTTCAGTAAAGCCAAACCAGGGGCTGAAGTAGAAGAGAAGGTACCAGAACCATCTGGTTCTGAGTATCTGGCAGGACCAAGCGTGGTTCCCTGGGCACTTAGATTCCTTCCGGAGACTCCGGGCCACAGTGTGGACCTACCGGAAGCCCGGCTTTCATTGCCGTGGAAGTGAATTTCTGAGCCTCTGGTAACTCTTGTAAATGCCACCCAAGACCCTGGTTCTGCCTGTCCAGCCCTGCAGTCCTGGGACAGAGAGGTACCCCTGGTCCTTTAGGAATCTCCTTCTCAAAATGAGGAAAGGCATATCATGTTTAGCTTTCTAGGGAGGTACAGGATACGCCTGTCGTAGGTGCCCGCAACGTGAATGTGGCTGTGTCACCAGATGGAGGCACAGAACGCGGCTGGAGGTGACCCCGCGCTTCCCTTGCCGTGGCCAGGGAGCCACGCTGAGCTCACCCCCCCCCCTCACACCAGCCTCCCTGCTGGGCCCCAAGCTCCTGGAACTGCCCCCCACCCCCGCCCACCTCCCCAGGCTCCTTATCTTTGCCCTTCCCCAGCCAGCGTCCTTCTGGCCCACCTAGAGGTGCCTGCCCCTGCGACCCCACACCGGGAAAGGGGGGTTCTCCAGCTGGAGCCCTGACATCAGGTTCCCACGGTGTCGGCCAGGTCCCGTCACGCTGTCTCTCTGCCGTCCTCCCTCCTCGGGACGGTATGTTTCTGCTCTATTCCTCTGTGACCAGGAAAGAATGCCTTGTTTTTTTCTATTAATAATCCACAGCATGAGGCTGACCTTCTGACAGGACAGTTTCTTGCCAGAAGGTTAAAAACAAACTTATATTTCTTTACATCTTTTTTTTTTAAGATGTATTTATTTATATTTTAGAGAGAGAGAGAGAACGAGAGAGCAAGAGTGAGAACATGAGAGGGAGGGACAGAGGGAGAGGGAGAGAGAATCCCAAGCTGACTCCCCGCTGAGCACGGAGCCCTACACAGGGCTCCGTCCCACGACCCTGAGCTCATGACCTGAGCCGAAACCAAGAGTTGGATGCTTAACTGACTGAGCCACCCCGGTGCTCCTTCTTTATGTCTTTTGATTTATGACTGCCACCTGGGACACGAGGAAACCAGGCGTTCTGGGCCTTATCCCACCACGAGGCCGAGGCATGGTGATGGGCAAGCTGTTCTTCCTTTGAGGGCTTGTCCCGGCCCTGAGTGCTGTGTCTGTGGCTCTGGGTCCCATCGGAGGCCTGGCTATTAGCCAGGGACGGGGAAGCAGCGTGTCAGTAGCGGTGAGAGCCTGGAAAGGCGGCAGGGGCTGGGCGGCCCGGGCTTCCCTCCCTCTCCCGGACATCTACGGAGGCGAAGCCCAAGTTTGTATTTTAGTTACGGGTACGTTGTCTGTTGCAAACGGTCATCATTTTGACTTTAGGTATCTGGAAAATACATACTGTTAAACCAAGAGCCATGAATCACTGACGTGCTACCACCCTGAGCACAATCAGTGTGGTGGTTTTCTGCAGGAAGTTTCCAGAGCAGAGCCAGAGCCCACCGTGACTCAGGATGCGTCATGCGCGTGTTCGTGGCTCTCCGGCCAGATGTAGAAGCATCGCCTCAGCCGGAGGTCGCCCACGGGGCTCTGCAGAGTGTGTCTAAGGAAAGCAGGATGAGGAAAGGAGAGATCTCTAGGAAAGCATCACACGCAGGGTGTTACGTCTGTCACCCACCCTGGAGGCCTTTTGGAGGCTCTCGTTCTAATGAACCACGGGGTCCTCAAGTTGGGGGGACAGCGGGTAGCACTGGCCGCAGAGCTTGCTGGCCTTGTTTTCCCTGGTGCGCCCCAGGCTTCCTCCGTGGACTCCTGTGGTGGCCTTGATGGTGCTGGGTCCGTGGATGCTGGACAGTGGCCTTCAGGGCCTGGCCTCATCAGGGTCCCACGCAGCAGGTGCTTGGAGGATGTCTGTTGGAGGAATGGAGGAGCTTCCGTTGGGACGTGAAGGGAGACAGGGAAGGGATTTGTAGCTGCGGTTATGGCTCTGGGACAGCTGTGCTAAAATGTGGCACTGTGCACTAGCCACTTTTCGAATCATTGCACATCATTGGCTTATTCAGTCCTTCCATTAAGCCCATTATGCTAGCCCCATTTCATAGGCGGGCCAACTGAGGTACACAGAAGTTAAGTAACCTGCTGAACACATTAATCGAGGAGCTTGGCTGAGTCTGAGGTCTTGACGACACTGTGGCGCTGGCTGTCTGCTCCGGGGAATGCAGTGGCTTTCCGATAAGGGAAACTTTTGGGGGGAAATGCAGCCCTGAGTTGGTCAGGGCTGAGGTCTTCCCCTTCTGTGGTGGAGAGAGGCAGGGCACGGAGGGGCGCCTGGGTTTGCTGGAGGAGCCGTGCCCGCACCAGCCCCTCCCTCCCGGCCTGAGATGGAACCACGAGGCTCAGAAGGACACCGAGGCCACGCAGTGACCTTGACTGCCCACGACCCCTGGGACCCGCTGACTTGTGTTTCTCCGTGAGGTGTCGGTTTGGACCAGCAGGTCTTGCTTTCAGGGAGCTCATGACACCCCCGAGTGCTGTGGGCAAGGGTAGGGGTGTGCCGGGATGCCTCGGTCTGAGGATCAGTGTCAACCCTGGGACTGTGCGGGGATGCTTAGAACCAAACATGGGACGAAACGACGCTTAGAGTCCATCTGGCAAAGCGAACAGAAACCTTACCCGATAACAAAACAGGCCTCCAGAATTCCCAGGGCGCGTCAATGGCAGGATAGTACCTGCCAGCAAATATTTATATCGGCTCCAGGTTTTGTTTTTCATTTGTCCCCTCCCAGGGAAACCAGCTGGACACAGAACATCAGGGTCACGTTGGAAGGCTGGAGACTTTCTGCTGGAGTGTCTCAAAGGGAATACTTCAGGGTCGACAGCCAGGCTATTTTTAAGTTTTGAGAGCCACGAGTTGAGACTTGGCCAAGTTCCTTCCTCCTCTTTCTTGGTCTGTGACTCAACTCTGCGTGTTCCAGGAGAATGAGGACTGGTTACTCCTGGTTACTGGAAGTCAGTTGGGAGCCTGTCAGGGACCTCGGTCCTTTCTCCCCCACACATGCATTTGCAGTCTATAGAAAGTTCTGGAAGTCTGCTCTGAGGCGGTCTGTCGCTGGAGAGGAGGGGCCTTGAGTTCAGTGTGTACCTGCCCTTCAGCTGACCCTGGTAATTTGAGGACGAGTGGACAGGGCACTCCTCTTACAATGGGGGCCCAGAGTCTGGGGGTGAACACACGTCACAGCAGGCTCTGGGCCCGACAGTGGTCATTCTGGCGTGCTGAGAGAGGAGCGTGCTTGCCTCTTGCTGACCGGAGGCCCTCTGGTAGTAGTAGCAGCCTGGCTTTTGTTCTGAGCCTCCCTCCCAGCAGGGCGGAACCCAGCTGTGGCCCATCTGCTCCCGGGATGGCCCCGGCTCATGGCTCTCTCCCCTACGGTGGCTTGCCTTGATTCCCGATGAGGCAGGAGGATACTGAATTTAGGAAGACGGACTTGGGGGCAGCCCAGCTGATGTCTGGCCATGCTGCGCCCTTGGGGCGTTTGCTGACAGCGGTCCCTTCACTGTAAACGTGCTGGGGACAGGGGAGTGGGAGGCCAGCCTGCCTATGCCAGCTTGGGCATCTTGCTTTGGTTCTTTTGCCTTTGAATTCCTCACCTCGTGGACACTGGACATTCTGAACTCGATATAATTCTCTTCCCTTCCCCGGGCTGCAAGCCTCCGGAGGAACCTGTGAGAGCACTGTCCCCAACCAGGGTGACTCTGAAATACCTCCCTGCGCCTAATAATGCTTGTCATCCTCCGTCTCAATCACGAAGCCAAAATGACATTTTGGGGTGGAAACCCCTTAAGCTATATAAAAAGCCCCACTTAAATAAGGAAAATGAAGAAATAAAACCTGGGTGGTTTCTGTCTTGCTTAGATACATGGAGCTCTGGGGTCCTGAAGCAGGGGTTGTGGATGTGACCCCTCAGGGGGTCACCTGCCCCTCACCCCAGCTCTACCCCAGACCCTTCACTCACCTCCGTCCATCACCACATCCAGTTCCAAGCCCAGAGAACATACTCCTTCGGTCGCAGTCATTATGGAAGAGCTACTGTACACAGGAGACGGGACTAGGATTAGCAGAGCTTCCTTCCTTTGCTGGGATGCGGGCTCCCTGAGAGTGGGGTGTCCATTCTGTTCACCACTGTGTCCCAAGGCCCGAGGTGGTGCCCGGCCCACAGTGCTCGTCGAATGAGCGAGTGAACCCCGTGGCCAATGGAAGGATGGGGATGGTCCCCAAGTCCCTCCCGAGGGCTGGGGCGTTGAGTGTGGAGGTTACCACTGGGGTGGGCACGCACTCCGGTGCCAGTCCACACCTCCCAAGCACATGCTGGAGGGTGCTAGGCCAGCAGGAGCACCAGGGTAACCTCATAACCTCACCCTGGCCAGGAGGGGCTCAGATGAATTCTCCCACCGGGTTGGAAGGTGCTTCGGGTAGCCTTCCGGGGGCTGGAGGGGCTAGAAGAGGTTGGATGCTAGGGTTTGTCTGGGCGGAAGCTTTGCAGAGCTCCAGGGACCAAAGTCCTGGGGAAGTTGGGACAGGAGCAGGGAGACCTGCTGGCAGACGTGCGTGTTCCTAGCTGAGAAGATGCTCATATTATACTAAAGTCAGAATATGAAGAACTGTGTAGGGGCTCTGGATCTGCCCTGGGCAAACACCTCAACAGCTTTGTGCCTCAGTTTCCCCATCAGGAAAATGTGGACATGGCCGCCGTGAAGACTAAATTAGTTAGCAGAGATCTGTGCCCGTGAGTTGGGGAGCCACTAGCTGCAGTGGACCAAGCCAAGCACTTGGACTCGTGGCTGGTCCGAATGGGATGTGCTCCAAGTGTGAGATACGGTCTGGGGATCTGAAGATGTGGTGTGGGAAAAGAAATGTAAAGTAGCTCATTAATATTTTTACGTCGATTCTGTGTTTAAACAAGAATACTTGGGACATACTGGGATAAGTAAAATG
Organism: Mellivora capensis; assembly: GCA_004024625.1. NCBI lineage: Eukaryota > Metazoa > Chordata > Mammalia > Carnivora > Mustelidae > Mellivora > Mellivora capensis. The sequence goes on along the minus strand of PISX010000419.1, from coordinate 115,858 downwards.
TATCTTTAAAGTCAGTTTCACCCATTTTTTAGAAAAGATTTTATTTATGTATTTGACAGAGAGCGAGCACACACGTAGGCATGAGCGGCAGGCAGAGGGAGGAACAGACTCCCCGCTGAGCGGGGAGCTAGAGGCAGGACTCGATCCCAGGACCCTGGCATCATGACCTGAGCCGAAGGCAGACGCTTAACCAACTGAGCTACCCGGGCGCCCCATTTTCACCCATTTTTGCTCTTGAAGTGTGGCTACTTGAAAATAGAAACTCACAGGCGGCCTGGCTGTTTTTCTGTCGGTCCCCGCTGTGCTTCCTAAAGCATTTGGAGTATATGGCCTGTGCTGACTGCTGGCTGGGCAGGCACTTAAAATTATTGTTTGCCCCCAAATATCAAAGCATCTTCATGTTGTCCCATCTGAAAGCCACGCCCAATGGGATTGTTCTGATCCACAAATGCTTAAACAAGAAGAGTGTAATATGTTCCGTTGCCAGCCCCTGAAACGAGCCCACTGAGGCCATACGCCCATTGCAGGAGGGGCCAAGATGGCTCTCACGAAGCCCCTGAAGTGGGTCTTTTCTGATGGAGGAAGAAGGTACTTCGGGGTCTGAGCCAGTGGTGGTGGTAGTTGAGCCAGTTTTCCGAGACCTTCGTAACACTGCGTCTAGTGAGGACAAGTGGGGACCCCCCGTCCCCTTGCTGTCTTTACAGAAAGGAAAGACAAGTGTTTCCGGCAAGAGAGGTGGGAGAGGCCCTCTGGGATTGGGCTGTGCTGGGCCCTGGCCAGCACGGGCCCCCACCCTGCCCCTCTGGCTGGGCTCTGGAGGCCTTGCCTGGGCGTGGGGAGAGTGGCCAAGTTGGGTGGCCTTCCAGGCAGCCTCCAAAGGCCTGATTGTCTGCGGCCTCTTCTAGCATGGCTGACGCCTTCCTCTCTGGCGGTGGGGCTGAGACAGAGGCCCTTTGGTGGCTGGCCTCGGAGGTCAGGCCATTTTCAGAGCCAATCATCCCTCCTCTGCCCGTGGCCCCTGGCCACCACCGCGCAGAGTCACCAATGCCTGCGTTGTGGGTGTGGGGGAGCAGCAGCCCTGCCCGAGTTTACAGCCAGAGAGCAAAGGAAGCGGGGGGGGGGGGTGGGCAGCAGGAAGAAGGGAACCGATGTGGAGTAAACCAGCAGGGCCTCAGCCCAGCTGTGCACTCTGTGGGGTTTCCACCTCTGCACTGGATACTCAGGGGCAGGCCCAGGGCCCTTCTGCTGCGTGGCCTTTTCTGACCCCGCTGTAGAAGTGGCTGGGTGTTACTTCTGCTGTTCTCCCTTGGTCAAAGCAGTCCCAAGCCCTCCCCTATTCACGCGCACTCCCCCCACCTCTGATTGGAAGGTGTGTCAAGGAATTTGTGGCTGTGTTTTTAAAAAATTGCATTTTCATTCCCTGATATGTGCTGTGGGATGGGGTTTTAACAAATGCTCGCACCCATGTAACCTGTGCTCCTGTCAAGATCTAGCAGAGTTCCAACCCTGGGAAGCTCCCTCATGCCTCTTCTAGTCAGTGTCCACCCTGCCACCACTATTCTGATTTTTTCATCATTTATTAGTTTTACCCGTCCTAAAACACAATATACATGGATTTATACAGTATTCACATATAGCCGATCCTCATTATTCACGGATTCTGCATTTGCGAATTTGCCTACTTGCTAAAATTTATTTGGAACCCCGAAATCCACTCGTGGCGCTCTGGTGATTATCTGGGGACTCGTGCAGAGGTGTGGCCCCACACACAATTCTAGCTGAGGGTGAGCGGGGCCATGCTCTGCCTGCTGGTTTTGGCCCTCATCCTGTAAACATGCGTCTTTCTTGCGGTCTCTTTAGTGCCATGTTTTTTGCGTTCTTGTGCTCTTTGTTGGTGAATTTTGTGTTCGGAATGTTCCCCGAGTGCAGTGCCGCCCGGTATTCCTGAGTTCAAGGAGGCTGAGAGGCGCCTCTTGGGGACATGCTTATCTAACCTGCGCTAGATAAGCTTCCTTCAGGTACGAGTCCTGGTGCTGTGGGCCCTGAGCTCAACGTTAATGAAATCAACAATGCATATTACATCAGGTGTCTTTCAGCAGAAGCACAGATGAAACAAGGTTATGTACTGATTAGTTGATGAAAAGGTTGTGCCCAGAGGCTGGCGGGAACCTAACCCTATATATCCTCTGAGAGCAATGTTCACTATTCGCTAATCCGGTATTTGCCGTGACTTTGTGGAGCGTTGTACATAGTGAATATCGAGACTTGACTATAGACTCTTTTGTCTGGTGTAGTTCACTCAGAGATTGTGACATTCATCTCTCTTGTTGTGTGTGTTACATGTCTGTCCTTTTTTTTTTTTTAATTTTTTAAAGATTTTATTTATTTATTTGACAGACAGAGATCATAAGTAGGCAGGGAGGCAGGCAGAGAGAGAGAGAGGAAGAGAAGCAGGCTCCCCGCTGAGCAGAGAGCCCGATGCGGGGCTCGATCCCAGGATCCCGAGATCACGACCTGAGGCGAAGGCAGAGGCTCAACCCACTGAGCCACCCAGGTGCCCCCATGTCCTCCTTTTTGTACTGTGAAGGAGTATTCCATTCCCCAAGTGCGCAGTTGGTTTTTCCGTTTCCCTGCGGAGGAATGTTTGGGTTCCAAAGGCTCGGGGGCTGACTAATAAGTCTGCTGGGATCGTTTGTGTGGAGATCTGCTCTACCCACTTCTCCCGGGTAGATGCCCAGGAGTGGAATTGCTGGACCATACAGCAGCAGGATATTTAGCATTTCAGCAGCTGCCAACAAGCTTTCCAGAGGCGCCCTGCCCTGTCACAACCTCTGCCCCCTGCCGCAAGCCGTGTGTGAGAGCCCTTCTGTGGTTCTTTTTTTTTTTTTTTTAAGATTTTATTTATTTATTTGACAGAGCGAGATCACAAGTAGGCAGAGAGGCAGGCAGAGAGAGATAGAGGAGGAAGCAGGCTCCCTGCCGAGCAGAGAGCCCGATGTGGGACTCGATTCCAGGACCCTGAGATCATGACCTGAGCCGAAGGCAGAGGCTTAACCCACTGAGCCACCCAGGCGCCCCCTTCTGTGGTTCTTGACCGGCTGTGTCACAGGCTTCTCTGGGCTCTGCCCCATGGGTGACTTTCTAAACCAGCTCCTCTCTGACCTGGTGTCACTTGGCTGACACCCTTCCAGCTTCTTCTGTTGAAAATACTGCGATTTTCATCCCTTTTTTTTGTGATTTTCACCCCCTTTTTTTTACACTCACAAGGCTTTGATTTCCTCCCCCCCGCCGGCTTTCACGAACACAGAACACTTCTGTGGTTTTTGCCATTTCTAAAAACTTAAGCACAACTAACTGTGGGAAAGTCAGAAACTCTGAACAGAAATAATGATAGAAGGGGCCCATCATTCCGACTAGGGGTGGTCACTGTTAAGATAGGCTTTTGTTCTTACACACACAGATTATTTCATTTTTGAAAAGATTTTTATTTACTTATTTATGTGTGAGGGAGAGAACAATCTGGGAGAGGGGCTGAGGGAGAGGGAGAAGCAGGCTTCCCACTGAGCAGGGAGCCCAATGGGGGGCTCAATCCTGGGACCCCAGGATCATCGATCATCAATTGAAGGCAGACGCTTAACCGACTGAGCTACCCAGGCGCCCCAGATAGTTTATTTTTAAGCATCTGAGTGAACGAACGTGAACTTTGTTGGAGAATCGAGTCTTTGGCGGGAGTCGTCCTGGTGGAGGGCCCTTCGGGATGCCCGAAAACCAGCGCTCAGAAGCCAGCCAGTGAACCCTTTCCCCCTTCAGCTGCTTGTTGGAAATGCTACTTCTGTTTAGTTCCTGGTACCCGCTGGGAGGCTTTATGTCACCCCACCGGCGTGATTTTTTTGGAAGGCCAGCCAGAGTCTAATTTTATGTAGTCCTTAGAGAATCAGAGTGGAGAGCTGGGGGCCACAGGAAGCTCTTCTCTGGACCCTCCTGACAAAGCCCCCTTCATTGCTCCCGGGAGCCTGCAGGAGGGAGCTCCCTGCCCGGCGCGGCCAGAGTGTAGGTCACTTCTGGTGGTGAGCCAGTCTTCCCTCTGTCCGGCCAGCAAGGAGGCTTCCTTAGGATCCGACCCAGTCAGTTGCCGGACCCGTCCCGTGGAAACAAAACCAGGACCTGTCCCTGTTTAGCTTTGCCTCTGCATGCGGGTGTCTACCTTGTTTTCTGTTTTGCGTACTTTAGTGTTTTAATAATATTTGTGTGAATGTTTTTGTTTTTTGTGCCAGCTCTGTTGAGAGGTAATTCACACGCCATAGCCCATCCTTTGAAAGTACACAATTTGGTGGTGTAGCCGCCAGATGTATACTGTACATGTTTATGTGTTTATCCTGTATATGTGTATACAAATGTTTTATTTTTTATTTATTTCTAAAGATTTTATTTATTTGCTTTGAGAGAGAGCAAGAAAGATCACAGAGGCAGAGGGGGAAACTGACTCCTTGCAGAGCAGAGAGACTGATGCGGGGCTCGATCCCAGAACACTGAGATCGTGACTTGAGCTGAAGGCAGATGCTTAACCGGCTGAGCCACCCAGGCGCCCCCTGGCCCAGTATCTGATTTTAAAATATCTTTCTCACCCCCCAAAAGTGAGACCTACCCCACTGGCAGACGCTCCCTGCTTCTTCTCCCCCAATCTGAGCTAGGCAGGCGCCACTCTACTCACCACCTCTGTGTGCACCCATTTTGGGCCGCATCTTTGATTTTTTTGCTTAGGAAAAATCCTGTTAAATTACTGGGTCAGATGGCGTGAAGGTTTTTTAAGGCTTTTGCCACGTGGTGCCGCACCGCTGTCCTGAAGACTTGTCCACATTTAGGCTTGCACCAGCACCGAAGCTGCACCTCTGTGACACTGTCATTGCTCCTCGTCTTTGCCCAAGGGCCAGTGACACGTGGTATCCCATGTTGCACGTGGCTCCTGGCAAGGGGGGAGACTGTTTCCTGGGCTGATCGGATCTGGGAAGGGTGCCAGTGGTGGGGGGTGGAGACGGGCAGTGGGGGAAGGATGGAGGAGGGGGAGCCTAGAGGCGCAGGGCGGGGTGCTGCTGAGCCAGGCTGGGGGTGCAGGGCCTGCTCAGGGGCCCCTTGAACTCTGTTTCTGTGGGGAGCAGAGGGCAGGGAAGGATTGAGGCCCAAGAACGGGAGTGCCCTGGGGCCGCCTGGAGCGTGTGGGCAGCGTGGCGAGGCAAGCTCTAGCCTGCAGGGATTAGGAAATTGAGGCGGAAACTTCCTTCCGCACTGCGATGAGGCACAGCCACCATTGGTTTTGAGCAGCTTTCAGAGTGAAGAAAGCAGGCTGGCGTAATGACCCCGTAGCCCAGAATGGCCTTAAATACTTCCTTTGTGGCTTGGGGAGAGGTTCTCCCCTTGATGCTGGAGCTTCAGGTGCATGGGAGAGAGGGCAGAGGCGGGGAAGGCCCAGGGTGCCTGGTAGGAGGATGCTGGTTGTGTTATCTACACCCACGGCTCTTAACCTTGGCCGCTCCTTAGATCCATCTGAGGTGCACTGGCCGCATCCCCAGACTGGAACCAGAGTCTCTGGAGGTGGCGGTGGAGAATGGGCATCGGCATGGTGGGGGGTCAGGGGGCCCAGCACCCATGGCCTCCGGGGGGTGTCGGTTTGTGAACTTCTGTGGAGCCAGGAAGAAGACTCTTGCTGGGGTCACTGGTCCAGCTCTGCCCTAAGCGCCTGGCCCCTTTTCCAGAACCTGTTGACTCCCAGAGCCACCTGGGTCCATAGGCTGCAACTTCGGCCGAAGAAAAGCCTTGTTTAACCTGTGGCCAGAATAACTCATTCACCTGTGCCCCACGGAGACGGCCCCCTCCCAGCCAACTCCCAAGCTTGACTGCTTCCCCTGACCCCTGCCTCCATCCCTTTGCGGCACAGTGGGGGGGGGGTCCTGGGTGTGCGATCCCATGTGTGTGGCGTCAGGGTGGGGTAGAGAGGATGCCCTGGGGTGGCCACTGTGGGGTGGGGGCGGCCACCCTCCTCACGGAGAGAAGAGCAGTCACCGGGATGGGGCGAGGCCCAGACGGGAGCTGGGCGGGGCGGGTGGAGGCCCGGTGGGGGGAGGTTGCAGAGCCCCGTGGGCTAGCCTGACCGAGCCTTCTCATTTCAAACCTTGTCATACCAACAAGAGGTACCCCCTGGGTTGTCACCCCGGTTGGCTGTACGTCTGGCTGCAGGAGGGCTGCAGGGTCTGCCGCCCAGCCATCCGAGAGGAGGAGGCAGGAGTCCTGTCGTCCCCAAGCTTCATGCTGAGGCCGCTTTCTGGCCTCCCTGTTCATCAATCTGGCCTTTGCAGGGAAGTGGGGAAGGGGCCGTGGCCCTAACCCAAAGTTGCTTTTTGGCTCTGGGTGCCTGGGAGATTGTTCAATCCCAATTTGGGATAACTGATTTCACGGGGAACATGGCCCCGGCGGGGTGTGTCTGCATTTGATCGGTAATACTGTGTTACTGGTTCTCGAATAGTTTTCCTGGAGCTTGGGGGGGGTGGGGGGGCGGGGAATGCCAGGGGCCATAGTGAGAGCTGGTTCAGTCCCACTGAGGCCAGAGGGCTTTACCTTTCCTCTATTCTATGGATTTGAGGTTCCACTGATTGATTGATTGATTGGAGAAAAGTTTCTTTCTCTCTAAAGCACTTTGCGAACCACAGCTGTGCACAGAGAGGTGACCTGAGCTGTCACCAGGCCCTTAGCAGGCCGTGGAGATAACAGTAATCATCAAATGTCTAGTTCCTGGCTTTTTGTCTACTTCCGGTGAATTGAAAAGCTCCTTTATTAAGGCCCGTCTCCATGCTCTGGCTTCTTCAGGACACTACCATCCGTGTTAGTGGTGTTCTGCCCCGGTACCCAGTCTTTCTTCTTAGCACCTGGAAGACGTGCCAGAGGCCATGCTCCTCCCTCTTTCCCCAGTCTCCTGGATGACAGCGATCAACCTGGAAGGAGCCCATCAAGGGTTAAGGTAGGGGCTCTGTCTTCCAGGAGGTTCTGCCTGGAAGCAGCCCCAAGAGGCATGAGCCACAGGGGTCCTCCACTGTCTCAGGGGCTCTCCTAGCAGGAAACCTGGCCCCTCCTGCAAACCCTGGGGAGTGTCCCCCCATGAGTCCAGCCCGCTGCCTGCGGTACATGATGGGAAGTGTGTCTGTCTTCCCCTGTCCTTCCTCTCCAGCACCACACACACCTCCTCGCTCAGGACTGTACTTCCTGTCGCCTCCCATGTCCCAGGGTCCCCATCGGGAGTTTCCTTGTGTCCAGCCCAGCTGGCTCTTTGCGGCCACATTGATCATCCTAGCTGTGCACACGTCTCTGGCTTTCTTACCTTTTCCCCAACCTGCACCACCCTTCCCTCCCTGGACTCCGCTTTTCGGATGCATCCAGTCCTTGTCCGGGACTTCCCCTGCGTTCCTTCGGTCTGTGGGGCTACCAGAGCCAGAAGCTACCTGGTCTCCGCCCTCCGAGAGCTCAGCGTCCTGTTAGATAAGAGAAGACATAAACCGAGGGCCCCACCTGGGCCACAAGCCACAAAAGACAGGTGGACGAGGCACTCAAACAGTCCTTGGTGGCTCTCGGCCTCCCGCCGTACATCATTTAAAACAGGAAAGTGTCCCTAGTCCTTGCCCTTTCCTGTGGAAATATTATGATTTTTAAAAGAATCCCAGATGTCCACTTTGGAAGGCATTTGGACAGGGTTTTTTTTTTTCCTTTTCAAAACGCAACATACTCTTCCCATACATCCCGGCAATGTTGCACTGTGGCGTTTATCCAGATGAACTGAGAACACGTCTACACCAGTGTCTTTGTAGCAGCTTTCTTCATAACTGCCCAAGCTTGGAGCAAGCCAGATGTCTTCAGGAGGTGAATGGATAAATAAACGGTGGTCCGCCCAGACAATGGCATCTTACCCAGCACCACTAAAGAGGAATGAGCCATCCAGCTGTGACGAGACATGGGGGGACCTTAAATGCATATTACCGAGCAAGACATGCCAATCCAAAAAGGCCGCGTACTGTACGATGCCACTTCCATGACGTTCTGGAAAAGGCAAAACGATGGAGACACTAAGAAGGTCAGCAGTTGCCAGGGGTAGGGGGACGGAGGCAAGGATGAGCGGGGGTAGCACGGAGGATTTTGAGGGCAGCGAAACTATTCCGTGTGCTGTTGTGATGGTGGAGACAGGTCATATACATTTGTGCAAACCCGCTGGGTGTTCAGCAGCTCACGTAAGTTACGGACTCTGGGTGACGATGTGTGAATGTAGATTCGTCGGTTGGAACAAATGTAGCCCTCTGGTGGGGGGAGGCAGTGCACATGGGGGGGCAGGAATATATAGGAAATCTCTCCCTTCTGCTCAGTTTTTTTTTTTTAAGATTTTATTTATGTATTTGCCAGAGAGAGATCACAAGTAGGCAGAGAGGCAGGCAGAGAGAGAGGAAGGGAAGGAGGCTCCCCGTTGAGCAGAGAGCCCGATGTGGGGCTCGATCCCAGGATCCTGAAACCATTACCCAAGTCGAAGGCAGATGCTTAACCCACTGAGCCACCCAGGCGCCCCTCCCTTCTGCTCAGTTTTAACGTGATCTTCAAACGGTTCTAACAAATCATTTCTGTTAATGGAAGTGCCAGAAGGAAGCCAACCAAAATGATAAACGTCATGGTAGAAAAAAGTCCCCACCGAATCTAATGATCTTTCAAACAACCCCCCACTCCCCGTTCCCCAAGCTCCTGCAGTCATCCTGGGAAGCAGAGGCCCTGGGCACAGGTACATTTTCTGCTGGGGTCTCTTCGTGCCCCGGACCCCAGGCTGCGTCTCTGGTCAGGAGGGGTGGGTTTGGCCTCTGGCTCAGAGTTGCAGCCAAGAAAGGGCTCTGCTTGTCCTACCCCCCCCCCCCACCACCCAGTGAGCTTTATTTGTGGATTTGCTGGTGCCCCGACATGTGAAAACATGAAACTTTGAGCCCTTGGACCTTTTCTTCCTCTTTACTCTCTTAATCCCTCTTCTAAATGCAGTGTGTGAGGACGCCTGGGGGGCTCAGTCGGTTAAGCGTCTGCCTTCGGCTCAGGTCATGATCCCGGGGTCTTGGGATCAAGCCCCGCATCAGGCTCCCTGCTGCTTCTCCCTCTCCTTCTACTGCTCCTCCTATTTGTGCTCTCTTGCTCTGTCAAATAAATAAATAAAGTCTTTTGAAAAAATAAATAAATGCAGTGTGTGGACTGGAGAGGACCCAGTGTCTACTCATCCCGACTTTGGGCATTCTATTTAATCATTGAACATCTGTTTCTTTGCCTGTAAAATGATGATAATGATGTTCTGTGGGTCTGTTATTAAAGGAAGAAACACGTCTAAATTGTGCCTCACTATTCTAAAGATAGAGTCACAGGGCTGGATAACCTCCTTCCTGAGACAACCAAAAAAAACCAAAACCAAAACAAAAACAAAAAAAAACCCATCAACGAACCAAAACCAGACCAAGTGTGTAGACCAAAGGTCCTCAGGACACTGGACATCAGTCAACACAGAATGGTGGTTTTCGAGAGACAGGAAGCAAGTGAGGCAGGCCCCGTGGTTGGCTGCCATGTGCTACCTTGAGGCAGAGTCCAGGCTGTGACACAGGGAAGTTGAGGCAGAGCCCGAGGGACTCCTGTTGTTTTCAGCTGCAGCTGGCCGTCCGAGGAGATAAAGCAGCTGGAGTGAGTAGGACTCTAGCAAAATCTTTACAAAGCATGCATCCGAGAAAAGCACTTGTATCCCTGTTACAAAAGTAATTCTCAGGGTGCCTGGGTGGCTCCCTCAGTTGAGTGTCCGATTCCTGATTTCAGCTCAGGTTGTGATCTCAGGGTCATGGGATCGAGCCCTGCGTCTGTCTCTGTGCTCAACATGGGGTCTGCTCAAGATTCTCTCTCTTCCTCTCCCTCTGCCCCTCCCCCCTTTAAAATAAACATATCTTTTAAAAGAATAAAAGTAATTCTTATAGCTCAACCAAAAGAAAAAAAAAACGGGCAAAAGATCTGAACAGCCCCTTCTCTAGAGAAGATAGAGACAGTAAATCAACACGAGAAGTTGCTCAGGCAATAACATCGTACGTCCCTGGAAAAAAGAAAATGAAAATCCCAAGGAGATGTCACTGCGGCCCTCGTAGAATGGATAAAATTAAACAGACTGTCATTCCAAGTGCTGGGAAGGATGCGGAGAAATTAGAAGTCTGGTAAACTGCCGGTGGGGCCGTATGATGTTGAATTTCTCTGGAAAACAATTGAGCATCTTCTTAGAAAGTTAAACGTATACTTACTGTAAGACCCAGCCATTCAGCCCCTAGGTCTTGCCCCGAGAAGAAAGGAAACACATTTCTATACACACACTTGTACGTGAGTAGCTGCATTTACTTGTCACTGTCCCACCCTGGAAACATCTCAGATGTCCATCCACTGGGCAGCAGAAAAACGCGTTGTGATGTGTTTGGATAGACGCTACGCAGCCATGGAAAGGAATGAACGCTTCCTACATGCGGCAAGAAGAAGCCGGACCAAAGAGAGTACATATTTATATAACCTCTGGAAAACACAGACTCGTCTGTGATCCCAGAAAGCAGATCAGTGGTTGCCTGGGGAAAGGAGGAAGGAGGACATGCAAAAGGCACAAGGTAGGGGAGATCTTGGGGAATGGTGGGTGTGTTCGCTGTCTTGAGTGTGGCAGTGACTTCACAGGTTTCTATAGCTGTCAAAGTTATCAAATTGTGCACTTTATTTTTTTAAACTTTTTTATTAGATTTTATTTATTTGTCAGAGAGCCAGTGGGCACAGGCAGGGGGAGGGGCAGCGAGAGAGGGAGAAGCAGACTCCCCGTGGAGCAGGGAGCCTGATGCAGGGACTCGATCCCAGGATACTGAGATCATGACCTGAGCCGAAGGCAGATGCTCAACTGACTGAGCCACCCAGGCGTCCCCAAACTGTACACTTTAAATGTGTGATGTTTACTCTATGTGACTTATATCTCCTTAAAGCTGTTTTCCAAGAGGTCATGCTGGCTACGGTTTGGAGAATAGATTTCAGGCAGTGTGTCTAACGGCAGGGGAGAGAAATGCATGTCCCTCTCTTCTAAACATGTAATTCCTTCTTCCCCTTACTTCCTGGTTTATGAGCTCAGATGATGAGAGTAACATGGATGACGTTTTTCTTGTTTTCCGTTGTTGGACATTTCTCTAAAATCCTACAGCTAAGGGGCCTCATGAAAGCGGAGGGGTCGAGTAGCCTTCTTGCTGAGCCCTGCCTTGCGAGGGCTCCATCTTCTCTTCCCCGGACCTGCTACTACTAACACTCGTGGTGCCCCGACACCAGATGTGCGGGCTTTCCTACCCGCACCAGCGGGCTGTCCCAAGACCCCATTCAGTTCCGACACTCTTGACCGTGGGTGGCACAGCCCTCGAAGATCAAGGGCTTGGTCCCACAAGACTGTCCTCATGTCAGCTGCCATCACAAGTCCCCACGGTCCCCTCCTTGGGCTCCACCCAAGTGGAGTGTCCTTCACTAGGACAGCTCACGGAACCCAGGGAAACAGGGAAATATAAAATCACTGTTTTATAATAAGGTGTGTGCGAAAGGATGCAGAAGAACAGCAGGAAGCAGGGGTGCATAGGGCGAGGTCTGGGAGGGTCCCGAGCGTGGGAGCTTCTGCCCCGTGGAGTGGGAGGATGGGCAATCTCCTGGCACATGGACGCGTGGGCCATCCCAGAAGCTGTCCAAACCCCATGCTTTGGGGATTTTTCTGGCAGCTTCATGTAGACATGATGGACCATTAACTTCCTTTCCATCCGTTCTCCCCTCTGGGAAGGGTGGGGGTGGGGGAGAAAGTTCCAAGCTTCAAATCATGGCTTGGTGTTCCCAGCGACCAGTCCCCATCCGGGACGCTCCCGTCACCAGGAAATTCCAAGGGATTTAGGAGCTCTGTGTCGGGAACTGGGGTCAAAGACCAAGTACTAGAAGGAACTGGGGACAGAGACCAGTGGATATGTTTCTTATGTCACCAGCCCTGGGCACTTAGCGAGCTCACAGGGCAGGTCTGCTGGTGACACCGGTCAGCACTCCTATCACAGGGGGCAGATTCTGGTTTCCCGCATCCTTGGGTGACCGTTTCCCGAGGGCAGTCACCTCGCTCACTGTCCCCCGGCAATCTAGAGGGAGCCTGGTTCCAAGTGAGTGACAGAGAAGCCTTTGTGGGGTGGGTGTCCCTCCGGGAGGGCAGGCAGGGCCGAGTGAGGTTGGGGCCCCAGGTGGGAAGATAGCCCGTGTGCCAGGGATAGGGCAGAAGGGGAGGTGGGCTGGGGTGGTCGGTGGGCTCTGTGGGGCCGGGCTGGGCTTGGGTTCGAATCCCCGAGCAGGGGGTGTATTGAACGTGAGGCAGGATACCCCCAGAGTGTGGTGGGAATTGCCACAGCTGCCAACGCAGTAGGGAGAACGGGACCTTTAGTTTGGAACCTGGGCTCGAATTCCATCTCCCAGACCTACTAGCCGTGTGCCCTTCAGCAAGTTACAGGGCCTTTCTAGACTGTGAATAAAACACGTTTATCCAACAAGTCCTTTACTGGATGGAAACTCCCAAAGTGAGGTTGGGTAGGTACGCTATTCCCTAGAATATGACATTTCCTTTTTTTTTTTTTTCTTTCATTTTTTCCGACCAAAGGAAGACTAGACCTATTTCCTGCCTGTTTAGTACCTTCCTATGCATGTACCACAAGACCCAGGGATGAAATGCCTTCCCACCTACTTGGCTTCTCATGGGCTCTCCCTCGCTGCATGACCGACGGCTTAGAGCACCAGCGGCTTCCTTCCTCGCTTTGTGCCTGTGCTGGACGGTCGGAGAGGTGGGAAAGGGGGTCAGCAGCCTGGAGGACATGGGCTGCAGGAGTCAGAGTCAGGGCAGGGGGAGGCAGAAGTCAGTAGGTCAGAGCCCCTCAGGTGGAGAGGAAAGCAGAGGAGAAGCCTTGGGGGTAGGGGGATTGGGGAGGAAGGCCTGGCGCGCGATGATAAAGACACAGGAGACCCCGAGACTTGTCCTTGTCCCCTTGGTGATGCTGTCATCCTGCCACTCGCTTTCTGAATGGGAACGGGAGAGGGGTCTGACTTTATTCCCCAGACCCAACCAACAGGAGTCCACGTCCTCATGGTGAGTCGGCAGCATCCCACGGACTCAGAGATGCATCAGGCCTTTCCTCTTTGGGGCCCCGTCCGGAAGGCTGGCCCTCATCCAACACCCGCCCCGTGGACAGGTAGAAGGGCTGCCCACACCGCGGGGTCTCCTGGCTCCTCTGCTCTCTGTCGCTCACATTGCTACAGTGGGTTAAGCCAAGAGGCCACCGTCATTGACTAGGAAGAGGTGATACAGCCTCGGGGGTGGTTTCGTTGCCTGTTCCCAGGCAGAATTAGAATACTGTTGCTTTGACGTCCTGTCTAGTCTGGGGATGGTCTCCTTTGGACTTCGGTTACTGCCCAAAGAAAGCTTTGTTGGCTGTTGTAGGGATCTGGAGTCAGGCCAGTCAGGGGGCTTGGGATGGGTGTTTCTGGAAGTGGATCTCAGGATGGTCTAGTGAATACCTTGTCAGGGCCTGAGAGTGAATGTTTTTGGAGACATGTGTTGAAGACGGAAGGCGAGGGCACTGGGGAATTTGCTAGGGTGCTGGAAATATTCTCTCTTGCTCTGTCTTTGCATTACCTAGGTCGTCTGTCCAAACCCATTGGATAGTAGACAACGTTTCTGTGTTTCACTGTTCATGGATTTTATCGTGAAAAAATAATAGTAGAGGAGCCCAGGTGGCTCAGTTGGTTAAGCGTCTGCCTCCGGCTCAGGTCATGATCTCAGGGTCCTGGGATTGAGCCCTGTGTCAGGCTCCCTGCTCCGAGGGAAGCCTGCTTCTCCCTCTCCTCCCCACTCATGCTCTATCTCATTTTCTCTGTCCCTCTGAAATAAATAAAATCTTTAAAAAATAAAAAAAAATTGTAAGCAAATAATAAACTCTTAATGATTTACAGGCTGACGTGCTTAGGGATGAGGTGGACTGCTGCCTTCACCTTGCTTTTAAAAAAATGCATCAAAACTGGGACGCCTGGGTGGCTCAGTCGGTTAAGCCGCTGCCTTTGGCTCAGGTCATGATCCCAGGTTCCTGGGATCGAGCCCCGCATCGGGCTCTCTGCTCAGCGGGGAGCCTGCTTCCTCCTCTCTCTCTGCCTGCTTCTCTGCCTACTTGTGATCTCTGTCAAATAGATAAATAAAATCTTATTTAAAAAAAAAAAAACTGGGACGCCTGGGTGGCTCAGTCAGTTAAGCTGCTGCCTTTGGCTCAGGTCATGATCTCAGGGTCCTGGGATCGAGCCCTGCATCGGGCTCCTTGCTCAGCAGGGAGCCTATTTCCCTCCCCACCTCTGCCTGCCATACTGCCTGCTTGTGTGCTCTCTCTCTATGACAAATAAATAAATAAAATCTTTTTTTAAAAATGCATCAAAACTAAGAGGGGTTGTTGGATTGATTGATAGCGGATTGTTCACGATTATAGAATGGCGGGGGGGGCAGTGCGTGCGGCTGTTTCTCCTGCACGGTTCTTCCAACCTCTCTGCTTGTTTGAACATTTCATAATAAAATGCCCAAACAGAAGAACTGACAGGAGCTACTGCTTGTGCCCTCTAGAGCTTTCCATAAATGAATTCCCGAGACAGCTAGGTTTCCAGGCTGACACCACACTCCTCCTGCAGGCGGCCTCACCCCCTTCCCCCCGGGGGGGGCTGATGAAGCGAACAGAGGGTCCTTGGCTTGGTGTGCCCTCTACGAGGCTGGTGTGGTCGCTGTGGGTGCATCGCACGAAACGCGGATTGGCTTGGACCTCCTTGAGGGAGACGCAGTCCGTGACCTTGCATCGATAGAACTCTGTAACGTGGGGCTTCCTACCCTGTAGGCAGAAGCCTGGAGGTTCACAGCCGGAGACCAGCCTGACCCAGAGTTCAAAGAGGGTGCCCGAGCTTCTGCTGACCAAGAACTCAAGCTGGTTGGCCGCTGGACCCTGGGTGTGCGTGTATGTGTGCGGGTTCAAAAATCTTAATGTTAGACAATACATTGAAACACATTCAGACGGTTTTTTGACACGACACTTTTGTCAGCTATAAAGTCACGCCTGCTCTTCCAAGAACTTTTTTTTTTTTTAAATAGAGAACATGCAAAGAAGTAAAACCAACCATAATTTTATAACCTCAAGAAACCACTCTTTATATTTTGGTATATTTACTCACCGAATTTTTTTTTTTTTTAATCTCACGCACTGTTTCTGTCATTGTGATGTTTCTCCCTCTGCCCCAGGCACGTAGCCAGCTGACTGTGGCGTTGGAGTCCAAGAGCCGGACCTCCGCTTTGCCGTTTGGGGCAGAGGCGACCAGTTCTGGAAGCTGGTGGTTTGCAGAGCGCCTTTGATGGCCGCTCCTGGGAACATGTAGGGCAGGTGGAATGAACCTCTTTTTCCGAATTGAGAGCTGATGCACAGAGAAGGTACCAGGTTAACTCATGCCACGTGGGAAGTGAGTTGGGTGAGAGGCTAAAGGTTAGAGCCGGTCTCATCATGTTGTCTTCAGAGCTGGAGGGCAGCACAGTAGGGGGGCCTGGGGTCTTGAAGGGACAACAGGTGGGTGTAGGGCACCTGGCCAGGGAGGCTGTGAGCAAAGGTTAAGCACGGGGACCCAGGGGGGCTTGTTTGGAGGTGAGGGGCAGGGAAGAGCATTGGCTTTGCATTCTGACAGAACTGGGGCTGGGGGCCTGATACTTTTGTATTAGGCTAGTCAACCCCATTGGTTCCCAAGGAGAACTGAAGGAAACAATGTTGTTGAAATCGCCTGACCTGCGTGCTTGGTGTATTAGGATCATGGTGTGGTGTGCTGGACATCATCTGGTAAACAGTGGGAGTCTTTGAAAGCCTTTGGGCTGGGAAGTAGGGTAACAGGGCAGAGACTTTCTATCATGCTGGCATAAAGGACAGCAGGGGGTGGGAGAGCGGGGCCTGAAGCTCTTTCCTCTAGGTGAAAAGCTGATGGAGAGAGAGAGAGATCCATCTCAAAGGAGTAATCCGCGGGCTTCGGTAATAGGCTGGTTATGGGGAGGGAGAGGCATCTCACTTTGTTCATTGGCTTTTTTAATGACTCGGTTTACACCATCTCCCCCCAACCCCCCGACTCACCGGCATGTTCTTGCCTTTCAGGAGCTTGCGTGAAGTGCAGCAAAGGTGTGTTCGGGGCTGGCCAGGCCTGCCAGGCCATGGGGAACCTCTACCACGATGCGTGTTTCACCTGCGCAGCCTGCAGTAAGTTGGTGGCGGGACAGGGAGCATGGGACCTGGGAAAGGGAGGACAGGGACAAGCATCCTTCCTGGAGACTCTCGACCCGGGCCTTCCACAGTCCCATGGCTGGGCAGGCTGGTGTCCTTTATAGCCCCAGACAGGGCCCATTCGAGGAAGGGGACGGGCCCCGAGTGCCAGCCGTGGTAATGGCCCCGAGGACCGACCTTGGTAATGAGTTGAGTGGGCTGAAAGCAAGCTGTAAGAACGTCAGGTTTGTAATGATTATCAGAGGTCTCAAGTGGGGAAAGTGTTGGGATTCTCCACCGTCTGCTCTGTTGTCAGTTACCTCCCCCACCGTGGGACCAGCCAACCCCACACTGGTTACTCCCGTGGGAGGCAGATCCTGTTATTACTCTGTGACCCCGCTCTGATCTGGAGGCCTCCGTGCATGTGAGGTGTGAGTGTGTGCGTGAATGCCCGTGTGTGTCCACTGCAGGGGTGTCCGGGGCTGTGAGCACACACACCTGCGGGCATCTCTACCCCCCCACACATAGTGACTAAAGCAGACGGTTAGGAGACTGGGCCTGTCCCAGCCCTGCAAACTGCTTGTTGAGTTGATGGCAGCCCCTGGAAGATTCTGACCGAGTCAGGAGTTGAGTCTGTCTTACGGTCTCTAGCAAAGATTAATTTTGAGGAGCTTTTTTTTTTTTTTTTTTTTTTTTAAGAATGTCCTGCTGATTTCTCCAGTTCTAGAGGGAGGCTCTTGGCTATCCATTCAAAGGAATTGGTTCTCGATCCTGGCTGTTCATTAGAATCCCCCTGGACATTATAACAGCCAGTGATGCCCCAGTCCCACCCCGACCAGCAGAACCGGAAGCTCTAGGGGTGGGATTCCCAGGCCACGGTGCGGTCAGGCCTAAGCACCCGGATCAGTGCCAGGCTCTTGAGTGTAGATGCCTCTGGAGAAAGGAGCGGGGAGAGATCTGCTCTCAGCTGTTTGGGGGCCACAGCCGGGAGCCTCCTGATTCCAAGGGCAAAGGTAATGAGGTGGGCACGGAGCTGCCTCCTGTCCTGCCCAGCGGTGCCGGCTAGGCCTGTGCCCGGGTTCAGAACCTCCTCCAGTCTTCCCTGCAACTGCTCATAAAACGAGTGCCTGAGAGTTGACGGTTCGCGTGCCGATTGGTATTCACCGCTGTGGGGCAAATTGTGAAAGCCTTTGAAATGGGTCAAAAGGCAGCTCGGTGTCCCCAGTGCATATGTTGTGGTTCCCTGGGGGTCGGTTTCTCCGGGTCCCGGGCTTCTGGCCTTGTCTTTGAGCCACGCTGCCCGTGTAGGGTATGGCATCCTGGTAGCGGCGCGTGCACGATGCTTGTCCCTAATGGTGCACACCGTGCCTGCTGGAGAGGCCGCTGACCGTGGCCCTGGGAGCCTGCTTCCGACGGCCATAGAGCTGTGGTTCTTGGCACTGTCCCAGGTGTAATGTCTTACCTGCTTCCCGCCTTATAGGGTGACATTAAATGATGAGTGACATTAAATCTTTGGCCGTGTTGTCTAAGTCTTAACTGTGCAAGAGTTGTGATCCTTCCTCTTCCTAGAAAATGATCTTTCTGTTTCGGCTCCTGTAACTGTTTCTCAATATTTGCTGTTTTCCAGAGGAAAAGAAAATATTAAGTAGAAGCTGGTTTTCATCTCAAACAATTGCCAGTTGAACTAAGAAAAGTTTTCCGGGACTGGGGGGCACGGGCACTGCTGAGTCTGTCGGGACATGACTAACCAGCATTTCTATAATGGGTTGGATTTTTCTTCAAATGATGACCAACACAGACGCTTCAGGAAAACACAGCTGGTTGGGGATTTTTCTGGGTCTAGCATCTAAGGCCCTTGTGTTCTGGTTTCTGTCGTAATGCTTCCTATAATTTGTCACAAACTGAGCTCTCTCTTCTGCCTCTGTATCTCCGATCACACTGCCCCGCAGAATCTGTTCTCCCCACTCGCTTCATACATTTAAGTTCTGTCCAGCCATTAGGGCCCAGCTCAAAGGCTGCCTCTTCCAAGAAGCCTTCCCCGTTCTCCTAGCAGAAGAAACGACTTTGTCTTGAGCTTGGTATGCCCCAGTGCTGTCACGTAGTGTGAACCACACTCTCTGGGACCTTGTGCCAGCAGGCTGGGCCCTAGAACAGAGCCACTGTAGGAATGAGGACAGAG
Source organism: Mellivora capensis (assembly GCA_004024625.1). Classification (NCBI taxonomy): domain Eukaryota; kingdom Metazoa; phylum Chordata; class Mammalia; order Carnivora; family Mustelidae; genus Mellivora; species Mellivora capensis. Next base: position 97,306 of record PISX010000419.1, on the reverse strand, counting down.
ACTCCATCCCATGGGCAATGCTGCACATTCCTGTTCCCCAAGGGGCCTGCACTGCTCCTGTTGTGGGTAAGCACATAGCTTCCTCCGCACTTGTGGGGAGCACTTGGAGACGCCGGCAGGTGTCTGGGCAGCTTCTGTTGGGTGCTAGAAGTGATTTACCTTTGTTCCATTGGCTTCTTGCTGCCCTGTAACTCCCTTCAGCAGAAGGAGGCCCCTGGGCCCTCCACATCCTGGCCCGGCAGGTCCTCAAGTGTGTCTCTGTGAACACTGGCGCCATGCAGACGGCACGGCTGGGGCTGGGTCTGTTCCCTCCTTTGTTGGCAGAAGGAAAAAAAAAGTGGGGGCCCGGAGAGGAGAAGAGAATTTCTTAAAATCGAAGACCTCGCAATGGGGCTGGCACCAGAATCCAAGGCTCCTGGATCTAATTAGCTTCACACAGCCCCATTTTTCTGGTCCGTGAGTGTGTCTGTTAGTGAGCATATAGGTGTGTGTGTTTTCTCCTTTCCTGTTTCGTTAGGAAAATGATCTAGCTTACCCCGCCCCTGCCATGGAAATAGATTTCTGTACATATGTGCCCACTCCCTGGTCGTTACTGATGCTTTATGAAAACAGAGTGTCGGGGTCCTGTCGAGGACACCCCAGCGGGGCACCCGGCTCTCCTTGTCCCACACATTGAGAAGGAGGACACTGAAACAAAAGGGTCCAGAAGACTTCGGTGGGGGTGGGAGTCACGGGATGCCAGCCGCCAGCGCCGAAGTACAGGGCTGTGCTGGGGGGAGGCTGATGAGAGACTGGCCTGGGACAGCTCCCTGGGAGCCATGGGCGCCCATGGACAACCCACACCTCAGTGGACAGTGCGAGTTCTCCCCGTCCCCCCGACAAGAAGCCACAGGACAGAGCACAGGGAGAAGAGTAGGGGCAGAGACCCAGCACAGGTGTGTTTTTTTTTTTTTTTTAAGATTTTTATTTATTTATTTGAGAGAGAGACAGAGCATGAGAGAGCAGGTCAGAGGGAGAAGCAGACTCCCCGTGGAGCAGGGAGCCCGATGCGGGACTCGATCCTGGTACTCCTGGATCATGACCTGAGCCGAAGGCCATTGCTTAACCAATTGAGTCAACCAGGCGCCCTGGCACAGGTGTTTTTACCTGGACGTTTTCCCTGCCAGGTTTTGTCCCAGCGGATACGCAGTTCTCCAAGCTGGGGTCGCAGTGCTGCTCCGTCCTTTCTGATGTAAACCTGCCGTGAACCCACCTACACCTCCTCGGCCTCCAGAAGGACGATCTGAGCCATTATAGAGGAGTCGGCGGCCTCATGCCGCGGGTTTGGGGCACATGGCTCATGTGGGGTTTGCAGCCCGCTTCCCTGCCCGTACGTCTTCGTGCCTCTGGACCCTCTCTTCCCTCTGCTGAATTGTCTCTGTGGTGTTCTTCCCGGGAGGAGCATGGGGCACGGCGTGGGGGGTGTTCGTGTGGTTTGTTAAAGTCCCGCCTTTCTCCACAGTTCCTCGGACAGCCAGTGTGTGTGGTTGCCATGGGGATGTGTGTGGGGGGTGCGTCTCCCTTATCCCCAGCCCCCCCCCCCGCTGCTCCTGCCCACCCCAAGTGGCAGTGCCCTCAACTGGGGCCCTCGGGAAGCCATTGGCACAGTATGGAGCAGAAGGAGGGTCAGCGCGGAGAGTAGGCTCTGCCTTGGCCACGGCCACACTCCGTGGCAGACGCCACGTGTCCAGTGGCCTGAGGAGATGCTGGCGCCCAGCTGTGGCTGAGAGAGGGGGAATGAGGAGGAAGAGGGTGTGGGTCAAGGGGGGCCCACCTCAGCACCTTCTAGAACAGACTGTGAGGGGGAGGGAAGGCAAGGCTCCGTGTCCTTGCTTTCAGCAGTTTTGGGTCCAAAATATCAGATTTTGTTCATTTTGTGAAGACCGAATAACTTGCATCTTGAAGTCCAGGTGAAACCTGTTTGCCATGGCCACGTTCATGGTTGCTGTAATTTTTTTTTTTTTTTTTTTGGTCTCTGTGAGCTGGAAATGATGGATCAGATAGGAGAGTCCGTGTGCCCTCCTGCCCTGAAGCCCACAGGGCACAAGGACCGGGGCCTGGGCGTGGGGTGGGGGGCAGGCAGGTCGGGGCCTATGGAAATTGTGTCAATACAGGCCTGAGCTCAGGGAGAGACCACAGAGGGCCAGAGGGGTCCACTCGGGACGGTGCTGGGATGTGCAAGTCATGGCCAGAATGGGTGGCTTTCAGTGTCGCTGGTGCTTCGACTCCCGGGTGGGAGGTGTGCTGTGCTGTGCCCACTGAGCCTCCAGGAAAACACACCGTGAGATGAGGAATGTACGCCATTGCCCATCCCACATTCCAAAAAACACGGCGCCGTTAGAGATCATGAATGGATCTTAGTGAAATCTCACCCCTTTAGACCCAGTCAGGCCAAAGTCTGTCTGAGTTACCGAAAAGCCTGCATCTAGAGCTCTAAAAAAAGTACCATTTCATTACTTCAAGGAAAGGAAACAATGAGAATTAAGCCCAACTTTGTGGAAGAGAGGTTCTTAAATAAGCCGGTGGTTGGTGACCGATACCCCATCATCCAGCAGGTTCCGAAACAGGGGGTTTCTTGTCAGCTGGTTTTATTTTTAAGGTTTTATTTATTCATTTGAGAAAGAGAGTGAGAAAGAGCACGAGTGGAGGGGAGCAGCAGAGGGAGAGAGAGAAGCAGACTCCCCACTGAGCAGAGAGCCTGATGTGGGGCTCGATCCCAGGACCCTGAGATCATGACCTGAGCCTAAGGCAGACGCTTCACCGACTAGCCACCCAGGCACCTTTCTGTTTTGTTTTCTTTACAGACTCTAAATACTGCCCCCGAGATCATGTTTACCCTTTTTGGGGGGGGGGCTTTGTATATTATTTTATCCGCCAGCATTTGAAAATACTCACAGATTCTGAAATAACGGCGCTGGCACTAGGGAGATCTTCCTATAACTCTTGGCCCACCTGCGTCCTTAAACCAGTCATCACAACATTTATCAGTGGTTTGTAGGTGCGCTTCCTAGCTTCCTGTTGGCGGACCCCACACCGAGCCCTGCACCCACGGGCGCTGGCGAACTGGTCCTGGGACGTCCAGGGACTTGAGCATTCTTAGCTGCCTCCGTTTGCTGAGTTGCAGACAGAGGCTTGGGAGTGTATTTTGCTCCCGCCCCTGTGTTAGATGATCTCCACTCGGAGGGAACGTGTGCCAGAGGAAGCAAGCTGGCTCTGCCCCCACCCGCGGCATCTAGTCCCGGGGCTGTGTGACGGCCAAGGCTGGGTTTTCCGAGACTTTCTGGTTGCGAGTGCAGGAGAGATGCCGGGGGCTTGGTTTAGGGGAGAGGGGACCCCATCCGTCGCTGCGTGCACACACGGCACAGACAGGGATTAAAGGCTCTGATGCCTGCATTTCTGAGCTGTTGAATCATGCCCATGTTTCTTGTCACATTCAGCAGTTATGGGTAAGCCGAGTGAGTCAGCTAGATGTAAGGGAAAAGCCAGGGATCAAGAATGTGAGAAAGGAAGAGTGGGCAGGTCCTAAAGGAAGCCAGTGGGCGAGGAAGAAATCAGGAAGCAACAGAAAGAGACGAGCCTGGACAAAGGGCCGTGAGGGTCAGGAGAGGGCAGAGGGGCGACCTTGACTCCGTGTGGGGTCAGAGGGTCTATTGCATTTGTCGTTAGCAGACCCTGTTCTTCTGGGGGCACCTGCACTGGGGCCCGAGCGGATTTCCCAGCTCAGACTCTGTTGGTCCAGTCAGAGGCCATGACTGTCGGGGGACCGGGGGAGAGCATCAGATCCTTCGTGCCTGTGACATTGGCGGGGTCTGGGATATTGGAGCGCTGTATGGTCGAGGGAGACTCCAGGGTGACCTACCCCAGCATTTTAGGTGCCCGGTAGCGCACATGCGTGGTTTGGGGTAGAAATCTGTGTTGTCTTCCTTCGGGAATCCCAGACCTCGGGTGTTACCTGGCAGTACCCAGTGTGTCCCCTGTCCCCTCAACTCTGAGGACGGAGGGCGCTCTGGGATGTGGGGGTCACTGCACTGTGATCAGCACAGAGACGCCATACCGCGCTGGAATCCTGGCTTTAGGGAGTAAGTTCTGAACTTCATTCTGGAATCCTTGATGCTCCTTGGGTCTCTCTGGCTCTCTTACTAAGAGTATCTCTTCGTTTCTCTGTTAAGTGTTCTGTCTCTCAAATGTTCTCTTCGATTTCTGTCCCCACCTCTTGTCCTGGGGTGGTTGGTGGATTTAGTGTGTTGGCTTGACTGGACAAGAGGTGCCCGTGCTTAGGTCACACATTGTTCTGAGTGTGTCTGGCAGGAAGTTTCTGGACAAGAGTAACGATGGGTAGACTGAGTAAAGCAGATTTTTTTCCCTATTGTGGGTGATCCTTGCCCAATCAGTCAAAGGCCCAAATAAAACCAAAAAGCTGACCCTCCCACCAGTAAGGGACACACTTGCACACACTCACACACATATGAACTCGTGCACACACACACACACTCACACATACACACATACACGCATGTGTGTATGCAGGCACACACACACCCTCCCCGTTCTGGTCCCCTACAGACCCCTGACTCACACAGGCCCTTTCCTCTTCCTTCTGCACTACTTTCCCTTCCCTCCCTACTTCCTCTTTCCCTCGGGTCCCCTCACTGACGATTTCTTTTGCACCCACGGTTTCCATCCTGGATCCCATGGGGCTTCTATGCCCCTGACACGGGCTGGGATCCGAGCCACTGCTGGTGGAGTATTTGCTCTGTCTTCTCGAGGCCCCTCATTTGCCTTAACCGACCATGCTTGTTTACACAAGAGGAAGTGGAGTTTCGGAGCCGTTGACGGCTGGTGCGTGGGGGACCGGGGTCCAGGTGGCCCCACCGTGTGTGTTTTCGCTCACACTGGTGGTTCTCACCCTTTACTGGAGATCAGTCACAGTCACAAGGAGTCCCCAACCATCCAGACCCCCAGGCTGCAGCTGCATGGACCCCGATCCCCGATTCCTGAAATGTGTGGAGCAGAGGCCTGCGTGCACATGCGTGATGAGCACCCCCGAGGATCTGTCTCACTCCCCACCCCCCCTCGGCCTTCCCTTGGCCTCCAGCTCCCCGTCTGTGGCCACATGTGGCTTTTGAGCACTTGAAACGTGGCTAGTGACACTGAGGAATTGAACATCGTATTTCATTTTAATTAAAATTTAAATGTAGGGGCACCTGGGTGGCTCTATCGGTTAAGCATCTGCCTTTGTCTTGGGGCATGATCTCAGGGTCATGGGATCGAGCATGACATTGGACTCCCTGCTCAACGGGGTGTCTGCTCTCTCCCTCTACCCCCACTCGTGCTCTCTCTCAAACAAATGCAATCTTTAAAAAAAATGAACTTTAAATGTAAATAACCACACATGGCCAGAGGCCAGCATGTTGCACGGTGCAGGGAAGGCATCTAGTTCCTGAACTAAAGTTCACTTATGAAGAAGGAATGGTCAGTGACATTTACTATTTTCATGCTTTATACATCACAAAGGCAATAGAGTCACACTGTAAAAAAAAAAAAAAAAAATACACACGGGAGAAGATTCCCTGTAACCCAATACCGAAACAAGACCAAAGAGTGTGTGCCGTACCTGCACGCAGTGCTTGCGACATCCCTGTCGTGTGCTCACTCGGCTTCCCTGCGCATTCCATTGAGAAGCAGATCCTACACCTTCTTCCTTGTGGCTCCACTGTCTTCAAAACCCGATGCTGCCCAAGATCCTGTTGACTTGATGACTCAACGCCAGCACGACCTTCCTGCCCGTTGTTAAAAGGGGGAAGAGAATCCGTACCACATGGGCTCCCAGACTCCGCTCCGAGAACGCACTGAGGCCGGGTTTTCAAGGACCACCTTTGGGGGGCCCGCACCCCGGCTCTCTGGTCCCAGTCCTTAAACCAGTTCCAGCTCCTTGCCTGTCTCCTGTCCTGCCACTGTCTCCTCCACCCGCCCTCCTGCAGAGAGTCCCCTGGCCTTACGGGGACACTACCTGCCCCTACCCGTGTCTGTCCCCTCACCCTTCATCTCCACCCAGGCGAATACCACCTTCCGAGGTGCGGTCCTCCCTCGAGGTTCTCTTGGGGCTCCTCTGATCTTTGGTCTCATATATGCCTTGTTCGCTTACCCGTCTTGCAGTGTTTGAAGCTATGGTTAAATTGAAGCTGGTTGCAGAGGTCTGTGTCTGCCCCTACATGGCCAGTTTGGGGAGAATAGGGATGGTGTTGCATTGATCTTGACTTACCCCCTGCCGCCCTTCAATACTTTGTGGGTAGTGCTGGGCATTCCCCATATGTACCCTTTAGCTATCACCCCCCAATCTGCCCCTCTTCCCGCAGGCCTAAGCAACCACTGATCTGCTTTCTACTCCCATAGATTTGCTATTCTGGAGGTTTCATAGAAATGGAACCCAATACTATGTGGTCTATGCTAACTGGCTCCTTTCACTTAGTGTAAGGTGCTCTTGGTTCGTCCATGTTGGAGCACGTATCAGAACTTGGGTCTTTTTTATGGCTGAATAATATTCCATTGTCTGGATATACCACATATCATATATCCACCTGTCAGTTGATAGGCACTTTTTTCTAACTTTTTGGCTATTACAAATATGCTGCTGCGAACATTGTACATTAGCTCCTTGAGCAATGCAGATTTGAACTACAAGGTCCACTTTTATGTGGATTTTTGACAGTACCATATTGGAAACAGGTCTTCCTTATAGGATTTTTCTTTTTTTTTAAAATTTTTTAATTTTTAAAGATTTTATTTATTTATCAGATAGAGATCACAAGTAGGCAGAGAGGCAGGCAGAGAGAGAGGGGGAAGCAGGTTCCCTGTTGAGCAGAGAGCCCGATGCAGGGCTCGATCCCAGGACCCTGGGATCATGACCTGAGCTGAAGGCAGAGGCTTTAACCCACTGAACCACCCAGGTTCCCCTTCCTTAGGATTTTCTTAATATTCTTTTCTGTCGCTTCCTTTGTTGTTTGAGTACAGTATATAACACATATAACATACAAAATACTTGTTCACCAACTGTTTACGTTATTGGTAAGGCTTTCAGAAGATCAACAGTAGGCTGTCAGTAGTTAATTTTGGGGGGAGTCAAAAGTTATATGTGGATTTCTAACTGCATGGGAGGGGTGGTCAGCGCCCCTAACCCCCATGTCATTCAGGGGTCAGTGTTTGTGTGGACACACGTTTTCATCTCTTTGTGTATGTATCTGAGTAGAATGGCTGGGCCACACGGTAGCTCTGTGTTTGAGTTTTTGAGAAACTATTTTACAAAGTGGCCACAGCATTTTACATTCCTACCAGCTGTGTGTGAGGCTGTCAGAATACCACATCCTTGCCAACACTCGTGATTATCTGACCTTTGATTCTGACCATCCTAGTGGGTGTGAAGTTGAATCTCAATGTGGTTTTGGTTTGCATTTTCCTGATGACGAATGACGTTGAACCTCCTTTCGTGGGCTTCTTTGCACGTCTTATTTGGAGAAATGTGTATTCAGATCTTTTGCCCAGTTTTTATTGGGTTTTTGATCTCTTCTTCTTATTGAGTTTTAATACGTTTTTTATATGTTTTACATGTGAGTCTCTAGTATATGATTTGCAAATATTTTCTCTCCTTCTATGGATGGTCATTTCACTTTCCTGATGTTACTATTATTAAATTTTGATGCAGTCTGATTTATCTATTTTTTTTCTTTTATTTCTTGTGTTTTGGGTACTTTGTATAAGAAAACATTGCTAGGGGCACCTGGGTGGCTGAGTTGATTAAGCAACTGCTTTTGGCTCGGGTTATGACCCCAAGGTCCTAGGATTGAACCCCGAATCACATAGGGCTCCCTGCTCAGCGGGGAACCTGCTTCTCCCTCTGCCTCTGCCTGTGCTCCCCCTGCTTGTGCTCTCTAGCTCCATCAAATAAATAAACAAAATCTTAAAAAAAAAAAGAGAGAGAGAGAGAAAAGAAAACATTGCCAACCCAAGGTCACAAAGTCTCACGCCTGTATTTTCTTCTGAATGTTATAGTCTTAGCTCTTAAGTTGAGGTCTTTGATCCATTTTGAGTGGATTTTTTAAAAAGATTTTATTTATTTATTTGACAGACAGAGATCACAAGTAGGCAGACAGGGAGGCAGAGAGAGAGAGAGAGGGAGACAGAGAGAGAGGAAGGGAAGCAGGCTCCCTGCTGAGCAGAGAGCAGGGCTCGATCCCTGGACTCTGAGATCATGACCTGAGCCGAAGGCAGAGGCTTTAACCCACTGAGCCTCCCAGGTGCCCCAAGTGGATTTTTATACAGTTTGAGGTAGAGGTCCAACTTCTTTCTTTTGCACATGGATTTGAAGTTTTCCCAGCAGCATTTGTTGAAAAGACTAGTCTTTCTCCATTGGATTGTCTGGGCAAATGTGTTGAAAATTAATTAATCCTAAATGTTAGGGTTTGTTTCTGGTCTCTCAGTTTGTTTCCATTGCTCTAGTTAATTATCTTTTTTTTTTAAAGATTTTATTTATTTGACAGAGAGAGAAATCACAAGTAGGCAGAGAGACAGGCAGAGAGAGAGGGGGGGACGCAGGCTCCCTGCTGAGCAGAGAGCCTGATGTGGGACTCAATCCCAGGATACTGGCATCATGACCTGAGCCAAAGGCAGAGGCTTAACCCACTGAGCCACCCAGGCGCCTCTCACTGAGCCACCCAGGCGCCCTCTAGTCAATTATCTTTTAAAGAGATTTAACTAATAAGACAAAAAATCTCGTTTACCCAGGCAGTTGCTATTTCTGGTTGTTTTCATTTCTTGGTTTAGATCCAGATTTTCATCTGGTACCATTTTCCTTCTGCTTAAAGGCCTTCCTCAACCTTTTTATTATAGTGCAGATCTGCTGGTGATGAATCCTTTCAGCTTTTATATGTCTGAATTCATCTTACCCTTGGTTTCAGCTCAGGTCATGATCCCATGGGTCATGGGATTGAGCCCCACATCGGGCTCCGTGCTCAGTGCAGAATCTGCTTGAGATTTTCTCTCCCTTCCTTCCCTCAACCCTTCCCCCTCCCCTGTATGCTCTCTCTCTCAAATAAATTAGTCTTTTTAATTTTTATTTACTTATTTTAAAGATTTTTCTTTTTCCAAAAATATTTTTATTTATTTGCCAGAGAGTGCACGCCTGTGAGCGAGCATACAGCAGGGGGAGCGGCAGGCAGAGGGAGAAGCAGGTTCCCTGCTGAGCAGGGAGCCAGGTTCGGGACTCGGTCCCAGGACCCCAGGGATCATGACATGAGCCAAAGGCAGATGCTTAACTGACTGAGCCACCCACGTGTCCCTAAATAAATCTTTTAAAAAAAGAATAAAGGATATTTTTGTGGAGCTAGAGAATTCTAGACAGATAGTTTTTTCAGTTTTTTATTTCACTTCTTTAAAGATGTAGTTCTATTGTTTTCCATCAGAAATCTGATGTCCTCTTTAAATCTCTGTTTCTCTGTAGGTAACGTGTCCTTTTTCTCGGGCTGCTTTTAAGTTTTCTATCATTGATTTTGAGATATTTGATTATGATATTGCTTGGGGCCCTTTTTATGTTTCCTGTGATTAGGGTGTGTTGAGCTTCCTGGATGTGTGAGTTTATAACCTTTGTCAAATCTGAAATATTTCTGGCCACTATTTCTTCACTTTTTTTTTTTTTTTTTTGCTACACCCTTCCTCCCCCCAGTCCCTCCACCGCCCAGGGGCTTTGTTACCCCTCTTGTTGCTGCTTTGTTACATTTAACAACTCATCCCTTAAATTATCTTAGCTAACTAAAGTTGCCTCACAACTACCTTGTGTTCTTTTTATGCTTAAAACTCTTTTCCTCTCTGTTTCATTTTGGCCATGGTGTGGCCAGTTTTTATTATGATGCCTTTAAATCTATTAACCTTTTCTCCTGCATTGTGCAGTCTCCCGATCCCCTCCAGCGTATTCTTCATTTCTGATACTCTAGTCGTTGTCTCCAGCCACTTGGGCATTTTTAAAGACCTTCCTCTAGTGTCTTGGACATATGGAATACAATAGCAATAACTTGTATCTCTTTTCCTACTGGTTCTAAGCTTTGTGTCAGATCTGGCTTGATTTCCCTAGGTTGGCTATTTTCTCCATTAGTGGTCCTCTCTTCCCGCCTTTTTGCATGCCTGGTAATCTTCGATTAGATGCCAGACATTGTGATTTCATCTCGTTGAGTCCTGGATATCTTTGTAGTCCTTTAAATCTTCTTGAGCTTTGTCCCAGGAGGCAGGTAAGTTATAGGGAGATGGTGACCTCCATTTCGGGCCAATTATCCTTCACTCCAGGGTAGAACCTTCTTGAGCAGAACCCTGTGGATTATGAGTTTTCCCGCTTGGACTGGTGGGAATAGGCAGTTTTCAGCCCTTGTGGATGACTTTTCCCCTGGGCTTCATTAGTCTCTTCACAGGTACGAGTTGATCCGAGCCCTGCGGGACACGCAAGCAGACTCTTGGCAGGTCTCCAGGATTTTTATCTCTGTGCAGCGTTCTCTTCTCGGATCCAGCTGATAATGGTCTGGAGTAGTAGGAATGGAAAACCAAAAGAGAGTGGATTTGTAAAACTGAAAGTACGTAAAAAGACCTGGGGGCAGCCAGTGAGGAGAGAACTGGAGTGTGGAGTGGGGCTGCCCACGGTGTGGTCCCCGACGGTGCTGGCTAGTAAGGAGAGAAGCTCAGAAACTGAGACTGTTGAGCAACGTTCACAGTTTCACGGAGTAGACTGCTGCTTGCATTTTATGTTTCGTTTTTCAAAATATTGTATTTTCCAAGAAAATAAGTCTGGCTGATGGAGCTGAAAAACAAAACAAAAACCCAGCCCTTTACCACAGAGGGAAGGAGTGACCTGGAGGGTTTGGGGAGAGGGAGGTGTGAGCAGATGAGATTTTTAGCTCAGGTAGGACACGAAGGTCATTGACAGGATCCTGGCAACCGTGACTTAGGCTAACACTTAATAAGAGCCAACACCACTTTGGGCTCCCCACTGGGACCCCCCAGCTTTGTCCTCTCTACGACACCCTCTACCAAGGAACCCACAGGGTCAGGTGACTGGCCAACCTCTCGTTTCTGTGAAGTGGCAAAGCCCAGGATGCAGCCCTCGTTGCTTTTATACTTTCTACCTTCCACCTTGTTCCTCAGTCTGCTGAGGCTGCACCAGCCTGGGGAAATCCAGGTGCATTATTTCATTCACATGGAGCCAATTTGGTTGGTTTTCCTGTTGGTTTGTATTAGTTCATTTTAAGAGTTAACTTCTTCTGGAAGAAGCTGAAGTAGATCAGGCAGAATTCTGTGCAATAAAGCAAAGGGTACCTAGCTGCTCTCTATCACAAGTGGCCACGGGATACTTTGAAATGTTCAAGTACTTGAACTGAATTCTAACCGTTTTTCAATTTTTTAAAAGATTTTATTTATTTATTTGACAGACCAAGAGAGAGCACAAGCAGGGGTGCGGCACAGGAAGAGGGGAGAAGCAGGCTTCCCGCTGAGCAGGGAACCCGATGTGGGGCTTGATCCCAGGACCCTGGGATCATGACCTAAGCCGAAGGCAGAGGCTTAACCAACTGAGCCCCCAGGCACCCCACATTTTAAAATTTTTTATTAACTTAGATTACATATGAAGAGCCACGTCTGATTGGTAAGCAGTGGACAATGCTGGTAGAAGTTACCCTCTTGGGACAGTACAGTAACAACAAAATCTAAACAGTTGCTCATTTTTACTTCCTTTTTTCGGGAACTCCTCTCGTGGCCAGGAAAACCTTCCCTTTTTACTTTCCAGGGAGGCATTTTAGACACTGAAATTTGTGATGAAGTCTTACAGCTCAGGGCCGATTACTTTTCTGGAAGGGGCAAGTCATTCCTATTTCTGGAGGGAGGGGAGAACGGCGAGCATGGCACGTTTAGGTTACGTGGCCGACTTCTCTTGGTGACACCTGTGACTGTGGTCACCCTTTCCTTCATGGGGGTAGACTGGCTTCATCCAGAGTTTTCTTTTCAACTGAAGGGACCCACAAAGGCAAATATAAAATATCCACCATCAATGGGAAGTGGCCTTTTGACGAGTCTGTACATTTATTAGTCAATATTTCCTAAACTTGTTGCGATAGGAAAATAAAGAGCACCTTTGACTACTCTAAAGCTCCGGGAAAACGGTTTCTTTGGTATATTTTTGGGGTGCACATCACTACGTGTTTCCTGGTGTGAGGAATTCCTCTGCCAGAAGCGGGATGATTCTGAGGCTGAATTATGAAGACGGGGCACCGACCTGCCGTCCCCCTTGCTGTTCTGTTGGTTGCTCATTGTTCAGGGATGGTCCAGATCTCCGCACTTTTGTTTGACCAAGATGAATCTTGGCAAGTGGAAATGCTGGTTCAGAGACTGGCCTGAGGCATTGTCTATCTTAATGTGGTCCCTGGACCAGCCCCTTGAGCATCACGTGGGAAGGACAGGGTCTCAGGCCCTTCCGACCTACAGGAGTCCCCGGGGATGGGGCTCAGCAGGCCGTATTTTAACAAACCCAGCAGGTGCTTCTGAAGAGGGAGGAAGAGGTTTGATGGGGAAGGCCAGGATATACCTCTCCTCCCCCTACCCGAGTCTGAGAGTCCTTGGGGGACAAAGAGGGTATCACGTGATAGGAACAGTGCTGACTTCTTGCCAGAGAGCTGGGTTCAAATCCCAATTCATAGCCTCGGTGGGCAAGTGTGCCGAAGGATTTAGCTTTTGCATAATGAGGTAGGTGGTCCTTAAAGTGCCTCCCCTGCAAGGTGGCATTGTTGGAGGGTTAATGAGTGACACAACCGGAGCCAGCCGCCTCCACTCCTGGAGTTCTCAGTGGGTCCCGGCTGTGGTTTGGTGCCACCTAGTGGTGGTTGGCTGCTAGTGTGTGTGTCAGTGAAGACCTTTTGGGGTTCTGGATCAAGCAGTGGCATGGAACTTTCAGGATGGTTTCAGTGATTCCAGGAATTTCCAGGTTAGCATCTGTGTCACTGGCCAGACCTGGAATGATTCAGCCAGAAGAATACTTGCCTGCTTTCCTGCTTTTAAAGACCGGAAGCCTCTGAGTGCCTGGCTGGTTCAGTCAGTAGAAACATGCGGCTCTTGATCTCTCGAGGTTGTGAGTTCGAGTCTCACATCGGGTGTAGAGATTGCTTAAATAAATAAACATTAAAAAATGAAAATTCCTTTCTCCATTCCTTGGCAGGAAGAGAAAAAGTGGATTCCACGTGTAGGTGTGTGCTCCCAGGCATTAAATCGTATGGGTGGTCTCGTGGCACAGCAGGACAGGTGTGGGCTTCAGGGGCCGACTAACCAGGTTCCCCTCCTGCCCACTTACTACTCTGAGCCTCAGAATGTACGAACTGGAGGTGACGTTCCTCCCATCAGTGTCCTGTTTTTAGGAAAAGGAAGGGAAACCCAGAAAGTGGGAGCATTCCCGGGGTGTACTTCCTAGCGATTCCCAGGGATAATTAATTCCCACATCTGGGCACTGCTCCGTGATATTGCCATGTGATGGGTTTTATTTCTGCCTCATTCTTTGGTGAGCTGTTTCCCCACTTACTGGAACCAAAAACCTACAGCGAGTGACAGGGAGTGATGTGTGGACTTGCCTGTGAAAGGCGTGGGCTGGGGCAAAGCCAGAAAGGAGGGCTGATGGTGCAGTAACACGTGACAAAGTTACACGTTTTTAGACTTGTTAATATATGAAACTTGTAAACACAGTCCTTGAAACCTACAAGGCAATCAGCGGATGTTAGGGTTTAATTTTTTTCTCCTACTGATAAAATATAAACAAATTGGTTGTTTGTTTATCCAAACAAATTGGATCTAGTTTCTCAACTTAGTCCTTTTTAAAAAAAAATTTTTTTTTTTAGATAGTCTTTTAAAACTGAAGTCAGAAGTGGAGTTTGAGTCCTTCAGAGCATACTTAAGGCCCCAACATTTCCCTATGGGGGAGTCCTCAATAGTAATAATAATAATATTTATTATTCATAATTATTAACCTATATAATATGCATTATAATAATATGGGATATTTATATTCTATAAATACATTAATATATTACATATTAATATATAATAACACAAACATAATAATCATATTCTATATGAATATATGACTATATTGTCATATAAAATATAATATACAACAATAATTATGATCTGCGTAGTATATATTATATTAATAACATGTATCTATTATATATAAATATATATTTCTATATTGTGTGTTATTTGTATATTTATATATAGTAGATAATATATTATTAATATATAATACTTATGTTTATATTAATATGACACATATCAATATGGTATATAATAATTATATATCAATATGGTATACAATTATTATTATATATAACAATAATTATTATTATTATTTTAGAATAAAGAAAAACCAGATGTAGCCTTGAAGCCGTTCCCTTGGCCACCAGGGTCTGGACAGGGGACTTCTCAGCTCTGGGGATCAGTGGCGACAGGATTTGACTAGTCAGCTGGGCAGTTTTTCAGAGGACAATTAAAGTCCTGCTTGCTCCTTGGTAGAAGTTTGGGGAAGTGCAGGAAAGTATCAAGAAGCAGCGGACACACAATCAGCAGACAAGGCAATCCCCACCCCTGCTCCCAAAGCATGCAGATACCATGTATGTCCACCAGAGGCACTGTCACTCTTGGGCAGATTTTTTTTTTCCTTTGTCTTTTTTTTTCCTTTGAATTTCTTCTTTACGCAGTTGAGATACACATATTTTAGATCTAGCTTTATTAATTTTTGTATTATTATATAAGGGTTTTCTTTCTTTTTTTAAGATATTTTTTTATTTGACAGACAGAGATCACAAGTAGGCAGAGAAAGAGGGGGAAGCAGGCTCCCCACTGAGCAGAGAGCCCAATGCAGGGCTCGATCCCAGGACCCTGGGATCATGACCTGAGCTGAAGGCAGAGGCTTTAACCCACTGAGCCACCCAGGCACCCCATAAGGGTTTTCTTTTAAAAGTTAAAGTACTGGGGGCACTTGCCTGGCCCAGTTGGTAGAGCATGTGACTCTTAATCTCAGGGGGGTGAGTTCAAGCCCTGTGTTGGGCACGGAGCCTACTTTAAAAACAACAACAACAACAACAAAAAACCCCTGAGGGCACCTGGGTGGTTGAGCCTCTGACTCTTGGTTTCCATTCGGACCTTGGTCTCCAGGGTTGTGGGATCGAGCCCCAAGTAGAGCCCTGCGTGGGGCTCTATGCTGCGGGCAGAGTCTTCTCGAGATTCTTTCCCCTCCTCTCTCTCCCTCGCCCTCTGCTCCTCCCTCCCCTCATGCACACCCCCCCTCTCAAAATTAATAAACGAATAAAAATCTTTAAGAAACAAAAGCATCGTTTTTCAAATTATTAAATAAGTAATTCTAGAAAAATGTGTGTATGAAAGCAAAAAGTGAAATTCTAATACCATCTACAGGTGTCCCTAATAGTAGAAAAAATGTCAAACATCGAAACATATAAAGTAGTAAGGGGAGTTCCCTATAATACAACCCACCAGAGCTGCGTGGTACTAGATAAGTTTAAACAGCACTCTTGACAGTGCAGTTTCCTGGTAAAATACCATCTTACCAGTGCCAAGCCCTATCAGTTTCAGAATACGGCATTCTAGAGTTTTCTCTCCTTTGTATATCGGCATGTGTGCGTATGTGCGTAAGCTCCTGAAATGGAATTGTACAGCTGCCCAGCTTGCATTTTTCATTTACTAATGTGTTTTGAGTAACCTTCTATAGGATAAGCATTGGCCGGTCTCCCTGAAACGCGTATTTGAACCGTACTTGAAACGGCCGCATAATATCTCATCATTTAGATGTACTCTGTTTTATGTAATCGTTTCTCCTAAGGCTTCTGGTGTGGACCTAAGTAAATATCTATTCACATTTCTGAGTCTTTCCTTAAGTGAAGTCCCGGAGAGCCACACCGAGTCACTTTTTAAAGTTTCTCTCCAGGGAGAGTTTATCATTTTACACTCTCATCAGTAGCTTATAGAAATATGCCAGGAGGACAGTCATAAACGGCTGCGATCATTTAAGAAATGTTTGTTGAGGTTATACGTGAAAAAGCTCTTGTTTGCCTTTCTTAGGGCGCTAGAGCGCTTGGCCCTTGGTGGGTTTAATAACCCTCCTCTATGATTTCTGGAACAGAGGTGACATGCCCTCTATTAAAACAGAAAGTTAATTCCCAGCTCAGATTCCTTGGAACTTCCCAGACCCTGTTCCTGGAACCAGAGCTTCATATTCTCTGTATTGGATCAGAAGCCGCATCTCTGTCTAGGAAGACCTGTGCCGTTTCCAGACGGCCCCCTCGCTCTCTCCAGTGGCCACTGTGGGATCTGCAGCCTCGCCTCCTTTCCTTTCGGAACCTGGGGGCAGCAAAACAAGCCAGCCCCACTTCCAGGCTGGACTTGGGTTTTCCTTGTGGTCAGACAGTCTTGGGCATCGTTTTCCCTCGTGGTGGACTATTTGTGTCCTTCCTGTCGCTGTGGCTGCCTGGGGAGGAACTGGAGGCTCTCACCCAGGTGCCTGATGGGGACAAAAGTATGGGAGAGGCTACTCTAGTTAGTTCTCATTTTCCTGTGTACAACTTTAAGTTCGCTGGAATTATTTTATAGAGGGGAAAGTTCCAACTGAGATCATTATAAATGAACTTCAGGGCTATAAAGGGGGGTTCTGTCAGTGAACCTTGAAATCATTTAGTTATAAGTGCCCCTTCTTGTCACCCTAGTTTTGCAGTCAGGAAATGCTTGCGAAGGTTCTAGAACCTTCCAGAAGTGAATGTAACTAACTTTGAGGAAGGACAGGAGAGAAGGTTTGGAGAGCTACAGACTTGCATTGTAGACTTCTAACATATGCCCCATTGTTCTTTCCACACTCCTTCATCCCATTTTAATTTGTTTCAGGTTATGAAAATAATATATAGTCTTTGCAGGAAAAAATAAAAATCACCCATTTTCTATACTCAGAGATAATGACTATTAACATTTTGTATGCATTTGGTGTGTATGAACATACACAATTTTGCAAACATACAGGTGTGTGAACACGTGTTTCCATTTCTGTACTCATACACATATATGCTTTTATACCACTTTCCAAAGTATTTTAAATATTTCTCTGTGTCATCAAGTCTTTTTTTGAAAACCCTCTTTTTTTACGGCTGCTTAATAGTATAAATGCTATCATTTATCTAATAGGAATTAGATATTTGCTTAATGCTCATTTTTAAAGTTATTTTATTTATTTTTTTAAAAAGATTTAATTAATTTATTTATTTGACAGAGATTACAAGTGATTACAGAGATTACAGAGATTACAAGAGAGGCAGGCAGGGAGAGAGAGGAGGAAGCAGGCGCTCCGCGGAGCAGAGAGCCCAACGTGGGGCTCGATCCCAGGACCCCGGGATCAAGACCTGAGCCGAAAGCAGAGGCCTCAACCCACTGAGCCACCCAGGCGCCCAAGTTATTTTATTTTTTAATGTTTTAAATGTTTTTTGAAGATTTTATTTAGGGAGAGAGTGTGAGCGCACAAGCAGAGGGAGAGGGAGAGGGAGAATCTCAAGCAGAGTCCCCATTGAGTGTGGAGTCCCACGTGGGGCTCGATCTCACGACCCTGAGATCATGACCTGAATACATGAGCCAAATTCAAGAGTCTGATGCTTAACCAGTTGAGCCACCCAGGCACCCCTCAGCTGTTTTAAATAATGTTGAGATGAAGATCCTTTACACAATCCAACACTGATTATTTCTTTAGGATAAATTCCTGCAGTAGAATTTTTCAGTCAAAATAATCTGAACTTTCTAAATCCCATTGATATAGTCTCTCTCATAAGCTTATTTCAATTTCTGCTATCCCTCACAGAGTGAGGAGTGTCTTCAGTGTGATTACTAATGTGAGCAGGGGGAGGGAGGGGCAGAGGGAGAGGAGCAGATTCACCACTGAGCGGGAAGCAGGACATGGGAGGCTCAGTCCCAGGACCCTGAGGATCATGATCTGAGCCAAAGGCAGACACTTAACTGACGGAGCCACCCGGGTGCCCCTCTCTGCTTATTTTTCTATATGGACTGTTAATTGAATTACTTGAATATTAGGGTAAATTGTTTTTGTCCTACAGTGTGATTGATGTTTTCTCTGGTTTGTCATTTGCCTTTGGCTTAATAGTATTTCACCTAAAGAAGGTGTGTGGGGGGACGTCTGGGTGGCTCAGTTGAAGAGTTGAAGACGCTGCTGGGTATCCAGGTTATCTTTGCAATGCTGCAGAGAACGGCTCTACGTGCTTCTCCTTCTGCACATTGGGAGATCTTCTCAAAGGGCACCCCTACGAGTACGTGCTGGGTCATATGGGTTTTCATATGGGCTCTTGCCGAATTCTTCCCAGGGTGCTCGTGCCGATCGACACTCCCACCAGCAGTGGGAAAGGTTTCCTCGTCTCACACCTTGACCATGACATAGTACTATGGGGCTTAGTGATTTTAGTCCATCTGGCACTGAGACAGCATCTCCTTGTGGTTTTAATTTGCATATCCTGATTGCTGGTGGGATTGAACATCTTGTAAAATGGTTACTGCCTACAGTTTAGCAGATTTTCTCTTTGCATTTTCACTTCTTATCCTTCGCTTGCTTTTTCCGTCGGGTTATCTTGGCCGGATGGGTGCTTGGTGCTCTTTATGTTTTCGATGACTAGTACATGCATCGTAGCATCTTCTGGCCCCCAGCCTGCCTGCCTTTTTATTTCTCCAACTTGCCTTTATTGCCTGCAGTCAGACCACTGGCAAGCCATCCTCCTATGAGGCCAAGTTGAAGTTATATTCTATCCTCAAGGAGTGCAGCGTATATTCAGAATATTAGAAAGTTCTGTAGGAACCCATCAGAGGGTTGGGGAGACACTGAGATAGCAGTGGGTCTCCCAGCAACAAGCAGGACACCAAGAAGGGCAGGGGCTTCCTGGGGAGGGGGGTGCAGGGGCAGGAGTGTGGAGGGTCAGCCCCAGAGTCTTCGTCCTTCTAGGCTTCTTTCTGTCTTCCCTTTCTCCTTGTTCTCGCCACACGACCTCCAGTTGCCATCCTCTGACCTGCTCCTTCTCCCTCCCTGCTCAGAACCGTTTGGCTTTTCAACAGCTTTATTTTTTGAACTTTGTATATGTTGTTTTATGTTGAACAGAGTTTGGATTCTTGAGGTCCTATGGATCAGCCTTTACCTTTATAAGGTGTGCCTTTTGTATCTCACCAGAGGAATCCTGTGCCACGCCCTAGTCAAAGACAGTTGCTCACATTTTCTTACCATAACTTTTGTTTTTCACACCCAAGGTCTTTAATCTCTCTGGAGCTTTTTGCTTTTGTAGTTAAATTTCTTTTTTTGTGGCTTTTCCTCTGCACTGACTGATACTTTCCAGGCCCTCTCCCCTGCAGGTCTGTGTCACCAGGCTTTTCTCTGTCGCCTTGTGCTCTTGGCCGGCTCTGGGGGTCCCAGGCGAGGGTGCTCGGTGCTTTAATCAAGGTAGTTTCTCTGCCTGGACCCCCGTTAGCATTTGCAACATTTGGTGAGCTTGGTTTCATGTTGTGGATCCTGGCTCCAAGGGGCGTGATTCCGCTAGAGTTTAGAATGCATTCAGTTTTGGAAACTTGCATGGTCTGTTGCACACGTGGTGTGCCTGGTGCTGGAAGTGTTCTCAGATCTGGGAATGCCTTGGAGTCATGGACCCAGGGTCTCCTACAAAGATGCTCCTGCTTAACCTTGAACATGTGACCCTCTGTATTTTTTCATTAGGGATCAAGGGCATTGGTAAAGTGTGCTAGTCTCGCCAGTGTCCTAGCTTTATGGAAACTAAAGTTACACCTAAGCAGCCAGGGTGCTTTGAATTTCCCCCCCTGCCTTCCTCACCCTGTTTAGATCAGGGGAAAACAAGAAAAATCATTATCTGTCCAACAATGGGTATTTTCTGTATAGTTGAGATGGAAAGAGACATGAAAATAAGGAAAATAAAGTTGACCAATTTCTAGGACTTTCCTAATAGGCTGTCACCAGTGTCCCCTGGAGCACATGTCAAAGGTAACATCCCAAACACCTGTGGGAAACAGCTTCACACCAAACTGTTACCCTGTACACCCCCCCACCCCCGAGTGTGCCTCTGCCATCCCCTCACCAGATGTCTCAGTGGGCTCTTTCTCAGCAGAGAGGAAGTGGGAGAAGGGGGCGTAGGATGATTCCCAAGGCATCACTGGTGTCCCGGGCCACACACACCCACCAGGGGCCCGGCCGTCCGGCCTCCATCTGCCCATCGCCAGGGGCCGCCAGCAGCTCTCTGTAACCACACACCCTTAGTGACACTTGGCATCCTGTGCATGTTTGTTTCTGTTTAAACACACTTTGCCTTTCTTTTCTCCTTTTTTCACCGCACACATCATCTTTTCACCCTGCCTTTGTGTTTTTTCCTTAGGCCGGAAGCTGAGAGGAAAAGCCTTTTATTTTGTCAACGGCAAAGTGTTTTGTGAGGAAGACTTCCTGGTGAGTTTGTTACCCTAACCTCCCCTGCTCCAAGTCCTGACCAGAGTCAGGGGCAGGGGCCAGGCAGAAGATTGTGGTTTCTCTCTGTGATCCCCGGTGCCGGCAGGGAGCTGAGCGCAGCCAGATAAGGGGGTCCGGACTTTCCCTCTGTAGATGCCCCGGGTGGCCCTTGTTCCCGAAGCAAATGACAAGCCACAGAACTATGTGCTTGGAAGGGACTTGAGGGTCACTTGGCCTGGCCTCTCGTGTTCTGCCCATTTTGCCTACCCCACTGCTCTCTTAAACCTCCAGACCGGGGCTCAGTCTTGGGTGGAGCCCAAGAATTTGCATTTCTTTTTTTTTTTTTTTTTAAGATTTTATTTATTTATTTATTTGACAGACAGAGATCACAAGAGAGGCAGGCAGAGAGAGAGAGGGGGAAGCAGGCTCCCCGCCGAGCTGAGAGCCAGATGTGGGGCTCCATCCCAGGACCCTGGGATCATGACCTGAGCTGAAGGCAGAGGCTTAATCCACTGAGCCACGCAGGTGCCCCAAGAATTTGCATTTCTTACAAGTTCCCAGGCGATGTCTGGGAACTCCTCTTTGAGAACCACTGGCTTAGAGGCTAAAGCCTCTAGGCACAGCCTCTTACACAGAGCCCAGCGTGCTGTGGGTGCCCAGATATGGCTCTTGTTAGGGTGAGTGGTATTAGTATGTGTAACGGCTTCGTGGCGGAAGCTGTACCATGATTCATCACACAACTGTGTTGTCCTCTCGGAAACAATAGATTCCTGTATAGAGCGACACATCTTTCTGAAAAGTTCCTTGTCGTCCTTGTGCCTGGTGGGCACGTGGCTGCGTCATCTATCCTGCCTGGCTTTAACATTCTTTTCTTTTTCTCCGTAGTACTCTGGGTTCCAGCAGTCTGCTGACAGATGTTTTCTCTGTGGACATCTGATCATGGACATGGTGAGTAGGGTCCTCGGGACAAGATGACGGCCTGGCAGGAGGGGGAGGCATTCACAGAAATAGAAACTAACCGTTGAAAACTGTGTTTCCTAACCTGATTTGTGGTTGTGTCTGGTTTTATTATTTTTATGATTGATTGATTGATTGGTTGATTTATATTAATTTCATTTCTTTTCAGCGTAACAGAATTCATAGTTTTACACCACACCCAGTGCTCCATGCAATGCGTGCCCTCCACAATACCCACCACCAGGCTCCCCCAACCTCCCACCCCCCGCCCCTTCAAGACCCTCAGGTTATTTTTCAGAGTCCATAGTCTCTCATGGTTCATCTCCCCCCCAATTTCCCTCAACTCCCTTCTCCTCTCCATCTCCCCATGTCTTCCATGTTACTTGTTATGCTCCGGAAATAAGTGAAACCATATGATAATTGACTCTCTCTGCTTGACTTATTTCACTCAGCATAATCTCTTCCAGTCCCGTCCATGTTGCTACAAAAGTCGGGTATTCATCCTTTCTGATGGAGGCATCATACTCCATAGTGCATATGGACCACATCTTCCTTAGCCATTCGTCCGTGGAAGGGCATCTTGGTTCTTTCCACAGTTTGGCGACCGTGATACAGGTACAAATGTGGTGAAAAGAAGGGCCATCTGTACCCCAGTGCGTCTGGTTTTATTAAGAGAAGACCTGCGTAAGGCTGCTGCTTGCTCGACAAGAAGCTGTGTTGTTGGCTTTTACTGGTGTTAGCATCCTTAATCACGGAGTTCACACAGTGTTGTGCTTCTGATGATGCTCGTTTTTCTGGAGGGGTTGGATCCCACCGGCCTCCCTCTGATTTTCTGTGATCCCTGTGGTGTCCCAGGTGAGATGCCAAATGCCAAACTTCATCGCCCTTGGAGTTCGGTACGAAAAGTCAGATAAACAGAGTTGTCTGTGCCCCGTGTTCTGCCCGGCTCCATCCGTTCCTCAGACGCGGGCCTGCTGTTAGTTCTGAGACAGCCGAACAAGGAGCAAGTTTTATACATCCTACTCCTCACTCCGCCACTGGCCCTCTGAGCTTGTCTTGGGCCTCAGTATATTTATCTCTTCCAGTGTTTCTTTCCTGGCCTCCTTATAGGGTAAGGTTGTGAGGTTAACAAATGCTGAATACGTAGTCTGTCTCAGGGATCAACTGTTCACCATTGGAGATCAGGCCTTAAGAGTTTCTTCAATAAACTGGTCAAAGAAAATTATTACACAATATTCTTTTAGTTGGAAAGAGGTAAATCCCTCTCTAAGCTGACCCATTAATTCCATTCTGAAGAAGGGGATTGTTAATCATTGCTATTTTTTTTTCTTTTACCTTTTTTATTGAGAAACAACTCCTAGAGTAAAGGATGTACATCTTAAGTGTACAAGTGAATGAAGTTTTGCATATGCACATATGTAACGCCACCCAGGTCAAAGTGGGATATTTCCCATATGCCACACCCCAGAAACTTCCTTCTTGTCTTCCTCCCAGTCCAGAACCCCTCCTCCAAAGGTATCCTCTATTCTGAGCTCTGTTGCCCCTATTGGTTTTGCTGGTTCTGGAACTGCATATAAATGGAATTATATAGCATAGAGTCCTTTGAGTCTGTCTTTTCTCACTTAGAAAATGTTGTTGTTGTTGTTTAAATATTTTGTGTATTTATTTGGCAGAGAAAGAGAGAGAGCAAACACAAGCAGGGGGAGCGACAGAGGGAAAGGGAGAAGCAGGCTCCCCGCTGAGCAGGGAGCCTAACATGGGGCTCGACCCCAGGACCCTGAGATCATGACCTGAGCCACAGGCAGACATTTAACTGACTGAGCCACCCAGAAGCCCCTTTGTAGTTTTTTTTTGGGGGGGGGGGCAGGGGCAGCGGGAGAGGGAGAGAGAATCTTAAGCAGGCTCCGTGCCCAGTGTGGAACCCCGTGTGGGGCTCGAACTCACGACCCTGAGATCATGACCTGAGCCAAAGTCAAGAGTCGGATGCTTAACCGACTGAGGCGCCCCTAGCAAGCGTTCTTGAAGTTCATCCATGTCGTGGCCTGTGTCCGTACTTCATTTATTTTCATTGCTGGGTAGACTTCCGCTGGACGGCGAGAGCAGTTTCTGTATCTGCTGGTCTGCTGCTGGGGATTTGGGCGGTTGCCAGTTTGAGGCTATCTAGGAATAAAGCTGCTGTGACTATCGTTGCTGGACATCAACGCTCATTTCCGCTGGTTTCTTGCTAATGTGTGTGAAACAGCAGCGAGTCGGAGCCCGCCCTGTTTAAGAGGAGAACCCGCTGTTGTCCAGGCCGGGATACACCCCGGCGGAGCTTAGCCCCGGGAGGGCAGAGTCCTCCCTGGCAACCAAGGCTTCCCCCCATCCCCCCCAGGCAAGGCAGGAGGGAGCCACACCCCCTCACCCCTACCTGACGCCAGCAGACTCCACAGGCATCCGATTCTTTGGCGGAAGTGGTCCTCAGTTTCAGAGTCTTTCCGACAAACCCACCACGTGTGAGTCCACAGCGCCCAAACGTCCGAACACGATTATACGCTATTTTTATTTCCAGGTATCCTAAGCCTTCTTTGGGCCTCATGGTAGTTCAGTTACCTCCTGCTTCGTGGTACGTCACCGCCCAAGACGTAGTAGTTTAAAACAGCAGTGACTTCTTTATGGTGATTCGTGGAACTCTGTCGGTCACAAGTCAGTGGGATGATTCTTCTGTTCCGAGTGACATTGTCTGGGGTCTCTTGTGCAGCGGTTTTTGGCTGGTGTCCCAGTTGAGTGCCCACGATGGCCTCTCCCTTCCAGGCCTTTCTCCGTGTGACCACTGATCCCATTCAGTCGTCGACGTTGAACTTCCTACAGCAAAAGAGGGAGGGGGGCTGCCAGACTCCTTAAGTCCTTGACTCGAGAATCTCCCCACATCATTTCGTCCTCATTCTGTCGATCACAGAAGATCACAAGGCCACTCTCAGTACCCAGCAGGGTGGTAAGAGGGTGACTGTTCTCCATTTCTTGAAGTGAGGACCAGCCTCGCATGCGGGAAGTGAAGGAATGAAGCTTTGGAGACCATCTCTAGCCCACGAGGATAATGCCAGGTTGAACCTGGGTCCTTGCGGGTCTCCCCTAGGACTGGAAAACTTTGAGCAAACGTCTGTCTGGTAGTGACACCCTTAAGAAGCCTTAACTGCTGCCAAGAATTTTCATAATGCGGGAAAAGATTTCCCGCAGGCACCATTCTTGGTTCTCCAAGAAAAGCAAGCAGTTGTCCAGTTCTTTGTATGAATTAGCTGTGTCCCCCTGTCTCCCCGGTTAGTTCTGAGCATGCAGGTTGAAACTGGGCATTTTCCCCACATGAAAAAGAATTATCACAGCGAGTCGGCATGTGGCACAATGGCCTCGGTGTCCTCCCGTACCGTAGGCACACTGTGGGTGAAGTTCATTTCAGGGTCTCTTCTGCCAACCTGGCGTTTGCTGGGGAGCAAAATGCATTCTGTGGTCCACATTGCCACGTGGACTTTGGAAGCCCAGCTAGTTGTTTGCCCCATTTTGCCAGCTGACTGCAGAGCGAGAGGGACCTCACAGGTTAGTGATGCACCCGAGGGAGTGAGGAAGCTGGAGAGCTGAGTCCTCAGAGGAAGCTGGGAGAGCCCATGAAGCCGCCAGCTTGCCTCCGTGGCTGCCGCATGTGAGGTGTGGCATTGGCCTTGGTGGGGAAGCAGGCCTTGGGCGCTGGCAGGCCCACACCTTTCCTGCAGGTGTCCCATGCACTGGCACAGACTCGGACCGGTGGTTCTGCAATTTTAGCATGCCCTGGAATCATTTTTTGAACGCACCGACTGCTGGCCTTGACCCTAGCGCTTCCGATTCTGGAGATCCGGGATGGGGCCTGAGAATGCACATTTTTAAACAAGCTCCCAGGTGATGCTGATCCTGCAGGTCCGGAGACTACACTTTGAGAGGCACTGATTTAATAGGAAACCATCTAGCAAGCGGGTTGGCGGTAGGCAGTTCCGTTCTGCAGGGAGGTATTTGGTCACTCGCTGACGTCACCAAGGATGTTCCTCACATATCTTCTCTCCCCTCCCCTGCATGTCTTGGGCTCTGTCCTGGTTCCAGGACAGCTTTTTACCTCTCCAGGCATCACAACCTGACACTAAGAGGAAGAAGGTTTGTGGGACTTCTCCACTTTGTGTGTAAAAACAACAGCAACAGGGTGTCTGAGTGACTCACCTGGTCAAATGTCTGACCCCTGATTTCTGCTCAGGTCATGATCTTGGGGTCCTGGGATCGAGCCTCACATTGGGTTCTGTGCTTGGCAGGGAGTCCGCCTGGGGTTGTTCTCGCTCTGCCCCTTCCCCTGTGCGTGCGCATGGGGTCGTTTCTCTCAAATAAATAAATCTTAAAAAAAAAAGCGATAATAGCAACAAAGAAGCTTAGCTAATGCTTGGATTTGAAATAATCAGCGTTTGAATCACAGTGTCTGGATTATCAAGCTGAGCTGCGGAGAGAAAGCTGTTTAGGAGGAGGCACCTGGGAGGCAGAACTTACGAGGTTTTCTGAGCTCTGCCATTTCCATGTGGAATTAACTTTAATCCTTCCGTGGACCAGATGTTTCCTAAAGCTTGGACGGAGCCTGGTGTGACCCTGCCTGCTTCACACCATTTCCTGCAAGGAACTGCCAGAGAGCCTTCCAGATTCTCTCTGGGAGGCTGATGTCCAGGCGAAGGATGCCGTTTGGCTCCCTCCTGTTGACACATTCACCTAGATTTGCCATTCCCACCGCGTCCTCTCTTGACCTCCGTCCAAGTGAAACAGGGATGAGGGTGTGCCACATGGTGTGATCACGCAGGGGGTCCCTCGGCCTGGTGTGTTCCTCTCCTTTACGCCGTCCAACCCGTCCCCGTAACCGCCCCTGAGCCCTGGCCTCTTCCTTTCTGGCCCCAGATCCTGCAGGCCCTCGGGAAGTCCTACCACCCCGGCTGCTTCCGCTGCGTCATCTGTAACGAGTGTTTGGACGGGGTGCCCTTCACCGTGGACTCCGAGAACAAGATCTACTGTGTCCGAGATTACCACAAGTAAGGAGGGGCGGGGCGTGGGCAGCGTTGATCTCGCTGTGAAGGGGGGACACCCGCTGGGGTTCACCCGCAGGCTCTGCTTGAACCCTGAGTCCACAGTCCGGCAAAGGGTGTAGCGGGGCCCTCGGGAGGTCAGTGGACACCCGGACAGGCAGGAACTGGTAACAGAATCATGTTTCCTGAAAAATCAGACCCCGGATCCCTATCATCAGATTCCCGGCTAGGCCTCAGGAGGCCTCTGCCAAGCCTGGCGGCTCTGGCTTGACCTAAGTTCCTAAGGCAGAGACAGGGCTGGCGGCCGCCACCCTCCGTCTGCCTGGGCCTGTGCTGGGTGAACAAGGGGAGCGAACAGGTTAGTCTCCAGCCCTAGTAGAGTGAGAGGGTCCAGCCAGGCTTGTTACCGCTGGGCGATTATCTCAAAGTGCTACTAAAACACCTCCCAGAGAATGAGCCAGGCTGGTTTTTTAAAAATAAAGATTTTATTTATTTGAGAGAGAGAGAGAGAGAGAGAACATGCGCATAAGCAAGGGGAGAGGCAGAGGGAGAAGCCGATGCCCCGCTGAGCAGAGAGCCCGATGCAGGACTTGATCCCAGGACCCCAGGATCATGACCTGAGCCTCAGGCAGATGTTCGCCGACTGAGCCACCCCGGTGCCCCGGGGACGGGCAGGAGGCCAACTGTGAGGAAGGCTCAGTGTCGGCTCCAGGGCTTGCCTCCCAGGAACAACACCATACTCATTTTACTGCCTCTTTGCTTCTCCCGGCAGAGTGCTGGCCCCCAAGTGTGCAGCCTGTGGGCTTCCCATCCTTCCACCTGAGGTAAGATGCTTTTTCAGACCTGTTCCTGGCGTCTTCCATGGCATGAATATCTCCCTGGGTTCTTCTACGAGATCTGTGTCCTGTCCTTGTGCCTTTGAAAAAATCATTCTAAAATCTCACCTCTGACACTAATAGTGTCCTCACCAAGAAGCCCCTTTCTTCTTGGCTGGCTTCCCCAGGCCAGAGCCCTTTGTGTGCCCTATTCAGCCCTATAATCAAGTCATACTCCCTGACTTGATAGTGACTTCCAGATGAGAAGATGAGCAGAAAGTTTGCCTTTCATTCATTTTTTTTTTTAAATCACTCTCCACGGTGGTGGTGTTTTGTTTTGTTTTTTTCAGTGTTGACTCTGACATTCTAGAAGGTAGGACTGCTGTCCCTCCTACGTCCCTTCTCATCAGTTAAAGGTGTCCTCCTTCCAACCGGTGTGGGACTTCACGATGGATTTCAGATTTTCTGAGGTCACCACTTGCTACCTCAGAAACCCCCCACATCCATGGCATGCGGAGCCCGATGGGTCCCCCAACTGGCCTCTTGTTCTTCCTTTCATTCTGTCCAGGGCTCAGATGAGACCATCCGCGTTGTGTCCATGGACAGAGACTACCATGTGGAGTGCTACCACTGCGAGGTAGGCCCCTCCCTGCCCAGACACCCGAAAGTACGAGACAAGCGCATCCCCGGGATGACTGGGGCCTGAGATGGTCAGCAAGGCATGGTCCAGGGCTGCCCTCTAGGTCAAGGGGTGAAGCCTGCCTCGTAGGCGAGGTTGGAGGACATGAAGGTGGTCACTGTTTCCTCCACACTGGTTAACTGCCTCCCTGAGGCTGCGGGGTGGGAGGCTCGTGGCGAGCATGGGTGTCCCATGCCATGTTGTCAGGCAACTGTGTGATCTGGGGAACAGACTTCCTCCCCTCCAGCCTGTAGGCCATTCGATCTGCCAAGAGCCCTCTTCTGAGCCCAGAAATCATGAAGAAATCCATCCCTCCTTGGAAACAGGCATGGGTGGGGTGAATGTGGAGGGGGCCCATGCACCCCCTCTTTACCTAGTGTCATGCCCAGGCTGAAGGAGTTCTGGGTGCCCTGTGGCCATCAAGCAGGCCTGGGGTCACCCCTCCCCAGCCCTTGTGAAGGGTGCACACACTTTAAGTGCCTGTGGGGTTTCAGCCAGAATTAAGTGGATTTTCCCACGGAAGGAGAATAGATTTGTGACGCTGTGGGTGGGGTGAATGGGAGAGGGGTCAGGACGAGGGTGGGAGGCTTGAGCTCACTGCCAGCTGTGAGTTAGGTGGTACCCCAGGCACCAGAGAGAAAGGGGATGGGGCCATTTGCCCACCACAGCCCTCTTCTCTGCATTTGGGGCAGCGCTGTCCCATAGAAACCCGAGAACCGTGGGTTCAAGTCACAGGTGTCCTTTTGTTTTCTAGTAGTCACATTAAAAAAATAAAAAGAAACAGGATTCATTCTTACAGTATTTTTAAAAAGATTTTCTTCTTATTTATTTGCCAGAGATTGAGAGAGAGAGTACACACAAGCAGGCAGAGAGGCAAGCAGAGGCAGCGAGAGAAGCACGCTCTCTGCCGAGCAAGGAGCCCAATGTGGGACTCGATCCCAGGACCCTGGGATCATGACCTGAGCCAAAAGCAGCGCCTTAACCAACTGAGCCACCCAGGCGTCCCTCATTCTTACAGTATTTTATCCAACCCATATATCCAGTGTTCTTTCCCTTTCTTCCTTCCTTCCTTTCTCTCTCTCTCTTTCTTACTCTCTCTTTTCTCTCTCTCTCTTTCTTTCTTTTAAGATTTTTATTTCATTTTACTTATTTGAGAGAGAGGGACAGAGTGTGACCCGGGGGGGGGGAGGGGCAGAGGGAGAGGGAGAAGCAGTCTCCCCCTTGAGCAGAGAGCCTGACTTGGGGCTCAATCCCAGGGCCCTGAGATCATGTCCTGAGCCCGAGGTAGCCGCTTAACCGACTGAGCCACCAGCCGCTCCTCCAGTGTTATTATGCAACCAGTATGAGGGACTTCCCATGAGCGGTCTTACATTCATTTTTTTCCCGTAAGTCTTGGAAGGACAGAGTATGTATCCACCGACATCCCACTTTCATTCCAACCAGCCCCAGTTCAAGTGCACATTGGTGGCGTGTCATGCTTTCACTCAGCCCGACTGCTGGGTTCAGCGCCGGTGTGCGCTGCCCGCACAGCCCGCTCTGCTGGTCCCCAGGACATCGGCCTTTGGGTCAGTCTTGCCATCCTTTCCGTGCTGTTCTGCTACCGCTGGACCTTTTTGCCTCCCCCTAGGACTGCGGTCTGGAGCTCAATGACGAAGACGGTCACCGCTGCTACCCGCTGGAGGACCACCTGTTCTGTCACTCCTGCCATGTCAAGAGGCTGGAGCAGAGCCCCGCGTCTGCAGCTCGTCACCAGCCACGCTTCTAGCCAGAGCCTCTCGCGGACCTGCAGTGGGAGAGGAGAAGCGCAGCAGAGCAGGAGATCTGCCTGCTACTCCCAGCGGCCCCCGGGGTGGGGTGGGGGCAGAGGGCTTAGGCAGGTAAGTTTCTGCATCGACGCCGCTGGTGCCTTTCCTTGAACCAGGGAGCGGAACCCTGCCTGTCTGGCGTGTGTATTTTCCAAGTGCCTTTCGCCACCGCTGTGCCCTCATCACATTACTCAGGAAGACGCTCCAGCCGCGTGTGGCATGTGACAGGGGATCGCATCCGTGCCACCAGAGGCACCCACCTTCCAGCCCCTCTCGGAAGGAAAGGGTCACCCTGAGCGTGTTTCACAACATCCTCTGAAGAAAGACCTCAGTGGCCAATATGTTCAGCCTTTTCCTGTCCCTAGGGAAAACCCACACCTGGACACTACCCCACCACGTACACGTACACAACATGATTTAAGACTGTGCCCAGACACATGTGCGTGTGCATACACACACACACACACACACACACAGCATTATTTAAGACTTCCTTCCACCCCAGAGACTCAGTTCTCCTGTCGGCTGGCTGCACACTTCATTGCATTACGGCAAGAGGAAAGCTCTCGTGCATGCTGTGTATCTTGGGGAGGATTTGGTGGCTAAAGCAGAGCCAAGGTTTGAAATGAACGAGCCAGGCAGGGTTTCCTCCTGGTACACGGACTGTGTTTGGTGCAGCCCTGCAGATCTTCAGTCCCTTAAAGGCAGCTGGGAGCCCAATGGAGATTTGCCCTGTTCTAGCCAAGTGTGCTTTGGGACAAGGACTTGGTGCAGGCACCAGGCCTCCTTTCCCCAGCTGCTGGCCATTTCTTTCTGGAGCTCTTGAGAGTCTGTGACTCCGGAGTCGCTTCCACAAAGGCAGGTCTCAGGATCCCCCCAACGTGGGGCATGGGGTTTGGGCCGTCCTGCCCCGCTGCTGAGAGCTAGCCACCTCCCCCCCCCCGCCCCGTTTCCCCACGGGGAGAGTTAGTGTGTGTGGGTGAGCTCTCTGAGCAGCCCAGGAAGGGGTGCCTCAGGATAGATGAGTGTGTTCACCTCGCACATCTCTCCCTCACCCAGTTCTTGGCACAGGTGTGACGTGGGACGAGACCCGTATAAGGTACCCTGCTCTTGTCTGGTGTTTCTCCTTGTTTTTAATCATCTCTCCGCCCCACTCTCAGTCTTCCACACACACAGAATACCTCAAGATAAGAGCTTCACCAAACCGCAGCTAAGGAGGCACTCGGCCGTGGCACTGACCTCACACGCCTCCACTGGGGCTTGCCGAGGCTCTGTGTCCACGCAGGCCAGACGCCGGCCGCTCGGGGCACAGGCATCTCAACTAAAGGTTGGCTGGCAGTGGGTCAGCTCAGCCGTGGGGGTTACTGCCCGGATGCAGTTCATCGGGCTCGTGCCCTGGGGAGTGGGAGGGCAAGAGTTCAAGGCCACCTGTGCACTCAGGAAGCACAGTTGGCCCTGCGTGTCACACACTCCTGAGCCCAGACGTCCCTATCCCCTGTATTTCAATGAAAAGATGGTGTAAAAAGATAAAAAAAGCTGGCTGGCATTTGCTCTCTCAGCCCTTGGGGAGGGCCCGCTGGAGTGCAGGGGCGCATTTTCATTCATTTGGTAGCAGCTACTCTAAGACGCACAGAATTGGCCCCATGCATTGTCTCCTGCTTTTCTTAAATTCAGTCTGTTAGATGGCCCGATGTCACTTCAGCCCAGGCTGTGGGCTTTCGTTGATGCCGTGGCACAGGCCAAGCCTCCAGAAGCCCATGGATGCATGGGGCTGGAGGAATAAACCCTGGGGCTGAACCCCTCTCTTCCCAGAGTCGCCAGCTTGGCTCTGGCAAGGCTGGGGGGCCGTCGTCACTTGGCTCTGCCAACCTAGGAACATTTCTGGCCTGGCTGTCACACCTTGGCTTCACTTGCAAATCCAGCAAAAGTGCAGAAAATTGCCTGAGAGCCGCTGTCAGAGGCAGCGATTTGTTTCCAAATTGGGTAACTAAATCATTTTTTTAAAATATCTGTGATTAATTTTTTAAATGATATCTTTTAAGTGGCCTTGGTGGAAGTGATTCAGAGATCAGCACACATGGTGTTTTCTACTGTTGAGGAAAAAACAATAAGAGAATTTCCAGAAGCCCGAGAAATCAGAGCGGTGAGCTGTAGTAATCTCACGCCTGTTCTGTTTCTTGGTCTGTGGGGCTAAAGCCACGAGGAGAAGTTTACCTGCGTGGTATCTTAGACATTCTGGAAGCTGTTAGCCGAACAGAATTGTAATGGGGTTGTATTTATAGGCTCCTAGGAAGGAGACACAAGAACCCCGTAGACCAGGATGAATTTGTTTATTTTAAAAGGTAGAGCGAATAGCCCTTCCCGAGTTCCCTAGATAGCTCTTGGGCTTTAGATAAACAAGGAGAATGAAGGACTGATGGCAGACCCCAAGGCCAGCCTCCAGCCTTCTCTTCCCACCTCAATTGGCCCACAGTTCCCACCCTCCCCACCCCAGGTTTGGCCTGCCCTTCTCTCTCTCTGATGTTCTCCCTCCGCTGCTGGGGAAAGAGTGACACGTTCACCTCCCACCGTGGAAGCGCCTTACATCCTGTCTGGGTCATTGCCCAGACACGGCAACAGGACTTCCCACTTCTCTGTGATCGGTGCTCGAGTGAGAGCCTCTTTCGGCCAAGTCCAAAGGTGAGACCACCAACAACGTGTGCAGGACTTGACCCCACACCAGCCTTGTTGCGGGATGCTCTTGTTCCAACTCTGTCTGCCAGGAAACCCAGGTTCTTTGCAGTATCCTCCATGCTAGGAGTCAGTTCCCATTTCCGGTTATTTGAAGTCAGTCTTAAAAGGAATAGAATACAATAAATAAAATATGTTAGCTATTGTTCTGAGTCGGAACTGGACAGATGTGGGAAATTTCCGTATAGTGTGTGAAAAGTTCACCGTGGGGGGAATTGTTTTCCTCTGTATCTCTTCTTTTCCTATGCAAATTATTCAAAATCATACTGTTCCTGTAAAATTCTTCCAAATATTGTTACTACAAAATTACTCAGAATTGTACTGTTACTATAAAATTATTCAAAATATCATGCCAATAAACTGCATCAATTTGTAGACAATTAAAGTGCTTTCCAACACGATGATGCTTATTGGGTTTTCTTGTGTGTGTGTGTGTGTGTGTGTGTGTGTGTGTGGAAGTAAGCAGACAGCACTTTTTGCTAACTGGATTTGGTCGTCTTTTAGAGCTCTGGATCCTTAAGAGAACATGTGGGTGTCAAAACTATGAAAGGTCCCAGATTTTACCCTCCCTGCCAGCTAATAAGGTAGCATGTCGTGGTTTTGTGGATGGTGGATTCCTAGGTCAGAGACAAAGGCAGGTGGATACAGCACCAGGCAGGAGCGTTTCATCAGCATTTTATCAACTTTGTGGTTTCAATCAGCATTTACACGGACTCCCTGACCTGTCTTCCCTCCAAGGCCCCAGGAAGAGGGCCAGGTGGGGCCTGCCAATGCACCCGAACCTAGGGAACCTCCACCTTTTTTTTTTTTAAATTTTTAAGATTTTATTTATTTATTTGAGAGAGGGAGAGAGAGAGAGAGATGAGAGGGAAGGTCAGAGGGAGAAGCAGACTCCCCGCAGAGCTGGGAGCCTGATGCCAGACTCGATTCCAGGACCCCGGGATCACGACCTGAGCCAAAGGCAGTGGCTTAACCCACTGAGCCACCCAGGTGCCCAGGAACCTCTGTCTTACAGTGACAGGTAAGCCTGCCTGAGTGTTGCTCCAGAGAGAGGCTCTCTGTCTGCAGCCCGAGACTGTTCGCCACGCCAGCATGCTAGAGAAGACCGTCTGGCAGGAAAGCGGTCCAGCTCACAGGATGTGCAGGAACGTGAGCGACCCTTGGAGAATCATCTTCCAAGAATCAGTAGTTCCTTCCCCTGGGTTCTTAACATTGAGACACGAGGTTGTGCGGCAGGGGTGGTCATTCTTTCTTCTTTTGTGTATGTAGTTTTTTTCTAATGAGTTTCTGATCAGAGTGGCAGAGATGAGGGCTTGCAGAGGGAGGGGCTGAGTGTGTGCTTGGAGTCCCTGGGGTGGCAGAGGGGGTCCAGGGACTCCCCTTACCTTCCACCGCTCAGTCCCCGGGCTGCTTCCGGCTTCAGGTTAGTTCTCATGGCCGCCAGGGACGTGGGAAAGTTGAGCACAAGGATACTGACAGGGTGGGAGTGGGTGTCTTACTGGGAAAATAAAACCTCTTTATATGAAGAAAGAGCACATGTACCGATTGCATAAATCAGTTTTCCTGTGGTCCTGATTCCACAAGGGATGAAACTATATAGTCAAGGAGAAAGGAGGCCTGGGCCAAAGTGTGCTGGCCCAGCTTTGGGGTGGTAGGTGGGGATGAGGCTCTGATTTGTGGTGTTTGCTGGCTTCTGTAATGTAAATATTCCCCTCATGGCCAATTTCAGGCGATCCACATGACATCCCTGAACCTGGTCCCGGGACAAGATGGCACAGTCAGGAACAGACACCAGCCAGCCAGCTCAGGCCTTTGGGCCATTTGGGTCTGAAACAGTGAGGAAATCTGGTTTGGTCTTAAGTTCTGTGACCAAAGCAGTAACAACAGGCGCAGCTGACATTCATTGTGGGGTCAGCATGTACTCGGTGCTACTCTAAGGACCCTATTCTTTATAATCTTTTAGCTTATGGACAAGGCAACTGAGTCACAGAAGGATAAAGTTACTCTCTGAGCATCGAGGACCCGGTAAACCAAGCCGAGATCCTATCCCAGGCTGTCTTGTTAGAGCCATTTAGCCTGAAACACTCATGAGCGGGTTGGTGGGGAGAAGCCTGTCGCTGTTCTCTGCTGGTGTCTGAATTGGTTTCTTTTTATTTTATTTTATTTATTTATGTGAGAGAGAGAACACAAGCTGGGGGCAGGGAAAGGGATAAGCAGACTTCCCACGAAGCAGAAAGCCTGATACACGGCTCAATCCCAGGACCCCGGGATCATGACCTAAGCTGAAGGCAGACGCTTAACCAACTGAGCCACCCAGGTGCCCCTTGGTTTCTCATTGCTTCTGGGACAAATAACCAAATTTAATGGCTTAAAACCGCACATATCCCATGATGCTGGAGAAATGGGTCTTCTAAAGCTTGAATCAAGGTGTCAGTAGAACCAAAGTTCCTTCTGCAGGCTCTAGGGGTGAATCTGTCCCTTGCCGTTTTTCAGCTTCTAGAGGCCACCCACACTCCTTGGCTTACGGCTCTGTCACTGAAGTCTGTGGTCACACCTTCTCTCTCCCCCTCCTGCTTCTTTCTTGTGAGGACCCATGAGATGACACTGGGCACGCCCATGTGGTCTAGAATAATCCCTGGCTCATCTCAGGGCCCCTTAACTAATCACATCTGCGAAATCTCTTTTACTTTGTGGGATAAGCTATTCACGGGTTCTGGGGATTAGGCCATAGACTTCTTTGTGGGGGAGTACTACTCAGGGTTACTACAGAGTCCAACAAACCTTTAAGGTAGAATGAAAGAATATCCTGGGATTATTAAGTGCATTTTCTTTAAGCATTGCTAGAAGTGGGGTTCACATTTTCCCTGGATTGACAACAGAAATGCTTCATATATAAAAGTGATTTGAACCTTGGATTCTGGGTGTAAAAACAAATCAGAATAGGCCATACTCTGCAGTGGGGTGGCGGGAAGGGGGAGAGGAGGGAAATAAGCCAGCGGTCTGGTCCAAGAGAAGGTTCCAGGTATGTGACAGCCGCAGATGTAACACTTTTAGGAGAAGCCCTGGTTACCTAAGGTACTCCCATCACTTGGGTTATATACACGTCCCTCCAACTGACCCAAGCCCACAAGGGCAGGTGGCTGTGGGCCCTGAGTTGCCCATGAGACCTGGCGCACAGCAGGTGATAGAGGGGAAGTGAGGAAATGCACCCAATTTGGAGACTTGGCAGTAAGGCGGAGCCCCCCAACAGACATAACGGATCAAAAGTATGTAAGAGGGGGCGCCTGGGTGACTCAGTGGGTTAAGCCTCTGCCTTTGGCTCAGGTCATGATCTTAGGGTTCTGGGATCGAGACCCGCGTCAGGCTCTCTGCTCAGCGGGGAGCCTGCTTCCCTCTCTTTCTCTGCCCGCTGCTCCCCCTGCTTGTGATGTCTCTCTCTCTGTCAAATAAATAAATTTTAAAAAAAAGTATGTAAGATCTACATTTGGGAGCCACACTCCCGTATAGAAGCATGGGCATAAAATTGGGCAACAGAGATCATTTATACGGTGCCAAAAACCTCATTTGCAGCTAGGATTGCTTCTATGGGAAGCCCCTTGGCAGATTTTATAAAAAATTATATTTGTATTGACACAGGAAACATAATTTCACGATAGGAAAAACTTGGCTAAAGGTGTCCACTCATATTACTTACCCTTGCCTGACTTCTTATCCTGAACATTGTTCTCCTTAGATGGGATTTGGGCTTGCTAGGCACTGAAAAGCCCCGGAAGAATGTCTGTTTCTGCCTGGATTAGTTTCCATTTTCCATTCTCACTGAGTGCCCATGAAGGCCTTGGCTTGTATTACACAACTGGCAAAGAAAGTTCAACCTTTGTGTCTCTTTGTTCTGCGGTGAATAGAACTTCTATATGGTGACATGATTAGAGTCTGTCAGGAGCTCTCTGCAGGGTGGTGGCTTTTCAGCTGAAAGCAGTCTTTTCTTAAAGCCTTAAGAGATAGGCTGCAATTTATATTCCCATCTTATTAAAGGAGAGGAAATGTCCAAGAGCCCACAGCTGGTGAGTTGAAGCATCATCAGGACTTAGAGACATGAAATCTGATGGAAAGCTGAGGCACGCACGTGATTGTCATTCACGCCCAGATACGGAATGACCCTGAGTCCACTCACCTTGTCACCCTCTGGTGCACAGTAAGCTCAAGGCCAGGATGGCTTTGGGATCAAGAGCCCAGACTCAAGTTCTAACTCAGGCTCCACCACCTAATTGCTCAATAACCTTAAGCAAATTTAGTTCTGGCACATGTAAAAATGGGGATAACTGAACTTGCTTAATAGGATTGTTGTAGGATTGATTGAATTAGTCCAAGCAAAGAGTTTAGAGCTCGTAATTAAATGCTCAATAAGAGTGATAGGCTTTAAGACTTAATTCATCTTTCCATTGGGAGGACAAAAAATAATTACAAATGAATTAAATGGGAAAAACAATACAAACACACAAATTTTTTTTAAAAGACCCTCTATGCCATAGAAGATACCATAAAGTGAAATATTGGTAAATTGGAATATATAGTAGTGAAAATTCTGTTAGGTTCAAAAATATTATAAGGAAAAGGTAAATGATAAACTGGAAGACTGCATTGTGTTTGATAGCCAAAGAATTAGTGTCCTTTATATATTAAAAAACTTAACAGGGGCGCCTGGGTGGTTCAGTGGGTTAAGCCTCTGCCTTTGGCTCCAGTCATGGTCTCAGGGTCCTAGAATCGAGCCCCGCATTGGTCTCTCTGCTCAGCGGGGAGCCTTCTTCTCCCCCTCTCTCTGCCTGCCTCTCTATCTACTTGTGATCTCTCTCTCTGTCAAATAAATAAAATAAAAAACCTAACAGATCTAAGAACAACAATAATACACATACATCAAGAGAATAGATACATTAAGTAATGTATGTAAAAAGAAGTTCCATTTTCTATTATGAAAATTGCAAAGAAATCATAATGCAATCTATAATACTCAGTGTTGGTTAGCAAGCAAGAAAACAGATGCTGTTAATGGAAATGTGTCTGTTTTATTTTTTTGGAGGGCAATTTGAAAATATGTTCCAAGTCTCAAAAATGTCCACCTGATCATTCCAGAT
This sequence comes from Mellivora capensis, assembly GCA_004024625.1. Lineage (NCBI taxonomy): Eukaryota > Metazoa > Chordata > Mammalia > Carnivora > Mustelidae > Mellivora > Mellivora capensis. The sequence goes on along the minus strand of PISX010000419.1, from coordinate 59,535 downwards.
GTAGAAATTTATAAGCCACATCAGAGATAATCCAACACAGCATTATCTTTAAAAAGTGTTAAGCTGACAACACCCCAAATTCCCAACAAGAGGATAATGCTTAAAATTATCTAGTTCTTGGATGGGGTAGCTTTAAAGTCTATTTAATGACCTGAAATCTCAGAAATCAAAGGGGACAAAATGAGATCAAGTATTTCTTTATTTTACAGGGAGAGGGCAGGAGAGCACAAGCAGGGGAGAAGGAGAAGCAGAAGAAGAAGCAGACTCTCCGCTGAGCAAGGAGCCCGGATGGATGTAAGGTTCGATCCCAGAATTCTGGGATCATGACCCCAGCCTGAGGCAGTTGCTCAACCAACTGAGCCACCCAGGCGACCCGGAAAAAAAAAAAAATTATTCATAGCTGTGATCTCGGGATGGGAACTCACATTATTTTTATTCCAAATAGTTTTCTGTATTTCACAATTTTCCCTGAAAAGGAGGAAAAAGAACGTCATATTGGAAAGATGTCTTGGCCAGTCCGCGGGTTCGAGTCCGCTTTCCCCCGCAGAGGTTTCCTGCCTTCGAGGACTTTGAGCCAGACGTAATCGAATACGCCAGATAACCTAGGGGTGATCTCACCGTAAAAAGCACGCGTGTTTGAGGGCATCCGGGGAAATCTGGGGGCCAGGTGGTCTTTGCATGCGGAGCCCTCCGAGGACAGGGTTGCGGGGCCTGCACGCAGTGCAGCGCTCGGTCTCCGCTGCGGGAAGCCCACGCCGTCCCGGGGAAACGGGCTGCGCCGCTTTCCCCGTCACTACGGGGCTCTCTGCCCCAGGGAAGAAAGCCAGCACCGCGGTCGGGAGAGCGCTGCGGTGTCTGCTGGTGGCCACCCTCCGGCCACAGCGCGCCCCCGACTCCAAACGTCCGCCTTTCCGGGCATGTCTTCCTATATGTACCCCCTATGCAGGGACTCCTGCATCATGAAGAGGGAGCTCATCATCATTTACGAGCCACCTCACACAACTCCCGGTGCCAGACACAGCCGAAAAGATGACATTTTGAGCAAAGTGGCGGTAAAACTCGGCTATTTAACCCTCACACTGTAGCCGGAGCCCCTTCCACGGGAACCCTGTACCATTAAACCAGGTGGGGTAAAAAGCACAACCCGAGCCAGCCAGGAGTCGAACCTAGAATCTTCTGATCCGTAGTCAGACGCGTTATCCATTGCGCCACTGGCCCTGTACGAAACCGGCCCTCCCAGTGATGTAGATCAGCCCTGACACAGCTTCGGCAGGTTTCCCACAGCAGCGCCGCCTTTCGGCGCCCCCGCACCGCGGCTCCGGCTCACAGCTCCCGCGGTTCCGCCTTTCTCAAGCAAACACTCTCCGCCAATCCGCAGCGTGTACGTCACGGCGCTTTTCGGCGCGCTCCAATCCGCACTCCGGACGGCTGCTTTCGCGCTCTCTAGCGCGCCTACTAAGTTTGTCCACGGCCGCCTCCCGTCCGCTGGGGGCCGGGCGGGGCGGGGAGAGGGGTGGGGCGACCCGGGCGCTGCGGCCGCGGAGCTAGGCGAACGGTACCGCGGTGGCGGAGGTGTCGGCGCGAGGCGGGGCGGGCGGAAAGAGGAAGAAGGAGCTGGTGGTGCACGATGGCGGCGACGACCTACGAGCGGCTGAAGCTGTGAGTTCCGCGGGCCGGAGTCCGATGAGCGAAGGGGGCCTACGGGGCGGCGGGGCGGGGCGGCAGGTGCGGGACCCCGGCCTCCCGCAGGGCTCCCGAGTCCCGGGGCTGCGGGCCGGGTGTGGGAGCCCCTGGCGGTCCCCGCCCTCCTCTCCCGGCGTGGCCCGTCCGGGAGCTTGTAGGTCGCGGCCGCCCGAAGGCCCGGCGGGAGTCGCCACAGGCCGGGGAGCCTGGGAATGACAGCGTCGCCGGCCTTTCTTCGCCCTGCTCGGCCTCAGCGCCCACGGCGGGAGAGCAAAGCTGCAGACCGGCCTCCAGCGAGCCGGGGTCGGCGTTGCGATGCGGCAAGCTCCGGGCGCGTTCCTCCCCACCCACTTTGTTTGTTAGAAAGGTGGCGGCTGAATTCGTCTTTATTAGAGGAAAGAGAAGTTTGTTATTGTGGGTCCCCCCCGCCCCCGCCCTCTTGTGTAATGGACCCATACAGCACGTTAGAGTCCACATACAAATCGACGTACCTTATCTGGGCACCAAAGCCTGTCTGACCAGCTTTGAAGGTGCAGATAAAAAGAAGCGTCAATACTCTTGAGCTCCTGAAGGATTTGCTTGGTTTTAAGTATTATCCAACTTAAGCACAAAGCCGGTTAAGTTCCTGTTGACGGCCAGAGGCCATTCTCGAGAATTTTGGCACTGCAGATGGACTTCCTGGTAAAGCTAAGTTCTTGAGACTTTGAGAAATAGTCTCTGGTTGTTAGAATTGGAAATTGAGTAATTGTAGGTTCTTTTCATTTGTCCTGAATAAAAACATGCATTCGTTTGAGCATTACCATCAGCCCCTTGGTTGTATTGCTGCTGAATAACTTTGTACTACTTTGGGTTTAATACTTTACCTCTAGACTGAAAAGCCAGTTGCCCTAGTCTGAGAATGTACTTGGCCTCAGAAGCAAATGTAATTTTGGGGAAGCTTACCTATCCCTAAATGAGCTAAAATACCTTGGGACTTAGACAGAGGGATCGTATTTCCTTTGTAGGGATATGAGGACATCAAAATGTGGTTTGGGCACTTCCTGTGCTCTCTGGAACCTCAAACTCACTTAACTTTCTGGAAGGTTCAATTTAAAGTTCAGGTGCAAAATTGGGAGTGAGGTCATCTACTTGACATGCGATGTTTTGCAGAAAACATTATTTTTTTTTCAGCCCCCTCCTTTGCCACTTTTGTGTACTGTAATTGTCCTTGAAAGCCCCAGTTGCACACTTCCGTTCACATTTTCCTTTGCCTGGTTTCCTTCTTCTCTCCCAGTTTCCCCCTGCAAGGTGATCACCTTGGTGGTGAATGGATCCAGCAAAATGCCTTTGACTAGGGTACTGGCTGGGCCGGTGTCATGTGTGCTCTGCTGGCTGATTAGGTTATTGTTGACTATCTGATAGTCACTGAAGGGCTTCCTGCGATCCTACACCGATCCTACACCGAGTCTCAAATGTATTTAAGCAGTATGGAGCCTTGGCTCGATGCTGCTCAGTATTGGGTTATGGAATGCAGTTGAGTTTTCCTTGGATGTGGCAAAGGTGGAGAACTTGAGAATTCTCATGATTGCTTATACGCTGCTAGGGAGTCACTAAATTCATCAGTCTAAACCTTTAAAAAAAAAAAAAAAAAGTTCTGTATCCACAAAAGAGAAGGGCCCTTAAGTGGGGCGGTTGATGCTTTTGTATTGATTTTTGTAGAAGTGGAGACTATGAATCTGAGTTGACAAAGTATGTGAAAGCCAGTCTCTAATTTGTCAGTCCTTAACTTCATTCCCCCAGGTGAAGTTTTGCATGCCAGTGTATATGTGAAGAGCCGGCTTTTCTGTAATTTTGTTTTTCTTACCAAGAAGTTTATGAGTTGGAATCTCCCTTTTTGGGCCTTACTGCTCTGAGGCATGCTGTCCAAAGTTTTTATATGTGGCCTCTGACCTAAGGGGCGTTCTTTATTTTTTAGATGCATTTGGATGTAGCAGTAGTTTCTGACCCATGTCAGAATTAGTAGGACATAATAACCATTTTTATTTTATTTATTTTTAAAGGTTTTAATTTATTTGACAGAGATAGAGCACACACAAGTAGGCAGAGTGGCAGGCAGAGGGAGAGGGAGAAGCAGGCTCCCCGCTGAGCAGGGAGCCTGACATGGGGCTCTATTCCAGGACCCTGGGATCATGACCTGAGCTGAAGGTAGACACTTAACTGACTGAGCCACCCAGGTGCCATAATAATAGCCATTTTTTAAAAGATTGTATTTATTTATTTGACAGAGACAGCGAGAGAGGGATCACAAGCATGGGGAGTAGGAGAGGGAGAAGCAGGCCTTCCACTGAGCAGGGAGCCCCATGTGGGGCTTGATCCCAGCACCTTGGTCTCATGACCTGAGCTGAAGGCAGCTGCCTAGCGACTGAGCCACCAAGCACCCCAGTAATGGTCATTTTTAAAAACATGCCTAGAGATGTTTTAAGAGAGAGCCATCCAAGAGGCATTTTGACCATTTATTACAAAACTGCTGCTGCTACAGAGTGTGTTACAATATTGAAATGCCCGGGATGTTAAATGATAATTTGTTCTGCATTATGTCACCCATTTGCAGTCCATCTCTGTCCCACTGTGAAGTTCACCTTGCTCATTACTGCCCTGATTTCATCAGCTGCTCTCCTGCTTACAGTCTCCAGTTCCATCTCGCCAGTAGGATTGAGCCCACATTTCTTTGTCATCTGGATTCTAGCCTCTTCCTTTTTTTTTTTTTTTAAAGATTTATTTATTTATTTATTTGACAGAGAGAGATCACAGCAGACAGAGAGGCAGGCAGAGAGAGAGAGAGGGAAGCAGGCTCCCTGCTGAGCAGAGAGCCCGACGCGGGACTCGATCCCAGGACCCTGAGATCATGATCCGAGCCGAAGGCAGCGGCTTAACCCACTGAGCCATCCAGGTGCCCCTCCAGCCTCTTCCTAAGCTAACCCTTAACCATATTTCCTCTAACTGCTCAGTGCATTCTTTCCCCTTTCCACCGACTTGGCCACGCTCTTTTAGCCTTCAGCTTGGGATTATTTTATTTTGATCCTTCTACCAAAATGCCGCCTTCTCTCCCAACTTTACATGCTAATCACAATCGTGGACCTGTGGTAGAGCTGAGAGATGCAGGCATTTTTAGTCAGAGGAGACTTTGGTTCAGATCCTGACCTTGTTACTTGCTTTGTGTCACGGCCATGTTACTTATCTCTGAATCCGTTTTTCATCTGTGAAATGAGAACGGTCCTACTTCATAGGATTATTACAACGATTGAAAGAGAATGTGGAGGAGATACCCAGTGTAATTGACAGAGACTCACTTTCTCTGAGAAGCCTTTTCCCCACATCTTTCCCTTCACTGAGCTCCCAGAAGAGTTTACCGTCACAGGGACTGGACACCACACGTCCATCTGGTTTGCACATTTCTGTCTCTTAGGATTGCTGTGCAGTATAGAAGACTGGAAGTGGAATGATCAATTCATAGCACTGTTTGCCTTTTTAAAAAACATTAATTAGTTAGTTAATTAACTTAAGAACCAGAGAGAGAGAGAGTGCACGTCCATGCATGGGCTTGCAGGGGAGGGTAGAGGAGCAGAGAGCAGAGGGAAAGAGAAACTAGCATACTCTGTGCTGAGTGTGGGGCCCGATGTGGAGCTTAGCCTCCTGACCCTGAGCCGAAACCAGGAGTCAGACACTTACTTAACTTTACCACCTGGCCCCCCCCCCCTTTTAAGTGGGCTCCGTGTGGAGCCCCATGTGGCACTTGAACTCACTACTTTGAGATCAAGACGTGAGCTGAGATGGAGAGTTGGACGCTCAACTGACTGAGCCACCCAGGTACTCCTCCATAGCTCTGTTTGAACTACTCCCTTCGCCACGGAGAAATGATGAAAAATCATTACAGTGTAGTGCTTATGCTTTGTTTCTCCCACTAGGCTGCACGTGTGTAGAACATATTCCAACCATCCCAACATTGATTTCTTCTCTGTTCCTCCTCAGTACCTTGCATAAGGCCTTGTGCAGAGAGATCCTCGGTGAACCATCTAAGTAAATGCACTTTCCAGTGTAGAGATACCACCAGCATCTCAAAATGACACACCCCGGGGTACTTTGGAATGTATTCTTTTGTAGTAGCAGCTGCTTAAGTCCTTCTATGTAGATGATTGTCTTCCAGTGCCTCTGTGAAGTCATGCGTTGACGTATATCCTCCATCATTGTTGAAGACAGAAATAATTGCCCTTGGCCCCACAGGCAAGTCACACAGCCCAGCCATGGCAGAACTGGCCTTGGAACACGGCAGGGCCAGAGTCCAGAGATCTTTCCATTACACTGCGTTATTCAGACTGCTTTTTTTCTTATCTGAGTGCTTTCACCTGGGTCCTGGAATAGAAGCAGGTCACTTATATTTGAAAATAGTTGACACGTCCATATGGATCTTTAATACAGAAAACAGAATATTGATATGCTCAGAATTTAAAATTCTTCTGAAACATCCAGGCAGTTTGGAGTGCCTGGGTGGCTCAGTGGGTTAAGCCTCTGCCTTCTGCTCAGGTCATGATCTCAGGGTCCTGGGATCAAGCCCCACATCATCGGGCTCTCTGCTTGGCGGGGAGCCGGCTTCCCCCTCTCCCTCTGCCTGCCTCTCTGCCTACTTGTGATCTCTCTCTCTCTGTCAAATAAATAAATAAATAAAATCTTTTAAAAAAAATCAAGACAGTTCTAAATAATCTATTTTGTGACACCTTTTTTCTTTTTAAGTTACTTGGATAAAGCATAGAGCATGCCAGGCAATGATAAATTTGAAATTATGACATAATTACACCAGAAATCCATTACTGGAAATATTTAAAGGACCCCTGCTTTTAAAAAGTCAGCTGAAATAGGTGTTAAGATAGGAAGTCCTTTAGAAAGTGAATTGGGCTGCAGCTTGCCTCTGAAGCATTGTTCCTTGTTAGGAAGTCCCCTTTCTTTGTAAGAGATGGCCAGAGCTGTGAGGTCAGCGGGACGGCCATGATGCAGCCCTGACCAGATGGAAACTGAGTCACACAGTGACGAAGACATACGTGGTCTGTCCAGTACAAGCAACAGAAAGCATATTTATTCATCTCTTTGCAAGGAAGGATGGAAGGAAGGGAAGGTTATAAATATGGTACAGATAACGCACAGTTGATGTCCAAGGTACTGGTTGGCTTGGGGGCTCAGGCTAGAGCCTGGGTTAGTGCTGGGCTGCGTCAGATTACTAGCGGTGCTTGTGCATCTCCCAGAGCCTCCCGGGAGGCCTAGTCAGTGAAAAATCTCTCGGGGGAGGGGTCAGCTGGGAATCTGCGTGTTTAACTTGAGCTGTCCCAATGGTTCTTACACACTCTAGAGCCAAGTGAGAACCAAAGCATACTGGGGTAGAAGAGTAGAAGAGCATTCTGGAAGGCTTGGGGACCCTGGAGGATTTTGCTGTGGATTAGAGCTTCAGATTAGGTGGTCGTTAGACTTGGTCCTATTCTGGAAGAGTCTGGGTTTTGGAGGTAATGGGTTTTAGGAGGTGCAGAGAATAGGAAGTAGGTGGGACCTCAGGGTTTTGAGGAAGAAGATGGATTTAAAGTACATTAGCTTGGGCGCCTGGGTGGCTCAGTGGGTTGGGCCTCTGCCTTTGGCTCAGGTTGTGATCTCAGGGTCCTGGGATCGAGCCCCACATTGGGCTCTCTGCTTGCCGGGGAGCCTGCTTCCTCCTCTCTCTCTCTGCCTGCTTGTGATCTCTCTCTGTCAAGTAAATAAATAAATAAAATCTTAAAATGCATTAGCTTCCTGGAAATAGCAACTGTTTGGGATTGGGTTGCGCTCCTGGGTTGTCTGGGATGAACTTGGGCTGTACCAAAGGTACCCTAGCAGTGGCTCCACAAGGCTGGAACTCCTGGAACCCGGAGGGTGGATGGATGAGGGGTGGTGGGAGTGCCTTCTGGGTGGAGGTGTAGTGGGCTCAGAGGACCCTTCTTTACGGTCTGAGTTTCTACTTTTTGCTAGTCAGGGTTAATAAAATGTTACTCCTGTAGGATTTGAACCAGAGATAGGATAGGTTTGATTATTAAGACTTTGATTTAATTCTTACATAAGATTTTTTGAGGATACCTGTTTTTGCCAGAGTTTTGTGGCTCTAGCAAAAACTCCAGTTCTCCTCCCCCTAGTCCCGGGCAGCCACCATTCTACTTTCTGTCTCTGTGAATTTGACTCCTCTAAGTACATCATAGAAGTGGAATCATCTAGTATTTGCCCCTTTGTGACTGGCTTATTTCCACTTAGCATAATGTACTCAGTTCATCCATGTAATAGTAGGGGTCAGAATTTTCTTTTTTGTATGTTTTTGTATGAATTTTCATTTTATGTTTGTACTGCATTTTGTCTCCCCCGTTCATCTGTCGATGGGCGCTTAGGTTGCTTCCATCTTTCTGGCTGTAGTGAATGATACCACTGTGAGCATGGGTGCATAAATACCTCCTTGAGACCTCGCTTTCAGTTCTTTTGACCATATACCCAGGGGTGGAATTGCTGGATCATGAGGTAATCCTACTTTTAGTTTTATTGAGGACCCACCATGCTGTTTTCTTGCCGTGCTACACTTTACTATATTTTATGTTCCCACCAGCAGCGCCCGGTTTTCCAGTTTCTCTACATCCTCAGCAACACTCATTATTCTCTGTTTGTTTTTCATAACAGCCCTTGTGATGGGTGTGAGGTCAGCAGATAGTAATATTTTTCAAGTGGGTTAATTTTGCTCCCAGGATGGGACAGAATTTTGAAGAGGCGAGTTTTGTTGTCTAGAGATGTAAATGTTATATGGGGGAGAAAGGGATGTTTTCAGCCACTAGAAAATCATACTGCCAAGTCTGAAAAAATATATTTTGTATTTATGTTATAATTAAATATGTTGCTTTTCTTAAAATTTGACGAGGGTAATTTTAAAAAAGGTAAATAGTGAATCCCAGGTAGCTATAACATTAAATGCATTTCTATTAAGTATAATGGAATTACCTGCGTTGAGTTAAACTCCTCGTCCTCGGAATTTTCTTTTTTATCTCCTACTTGGTCAGCAGTCTATAAAAGCAAAATAGTCAACCAGATGAAAGCAGTCAGAGTAGGAAGTAGTTGTTATTTAACTATTCTGCTGTTTCAGTGTATCTTCCAGAATATGTGTCCTCTGAACAGAGAGCAGAATGCAGGTTTGAGAGAGACGAGGCTGTAGTCTTGTTCGGTTAGGGTTCATGGTTTCATGCCTGTTGGATTCGGACAGCCTCGCCAGTTTACATAGGACCAGAGCTCTTTTTACTGTTTGGTACCAGCATATTTGATATCGTTTGGTATCAGCAGCATTTAATGACCAAATAATCTTCTTGGATGGACTCTCCGTGTCTTAGCTTCTAAAATCTATTTCATTAAAAAAAGTAATGTGAGAGAATTTATTGAACTCAGAGACTTGACAGCAATTGAGGGCCATTCTTTTGGCTGTAGAGGACGGATTTCCTCCCAGATTCTTGGTTATCACGGAGGCTTCTGTCTTGGTTTCCCTGTATTTACTACGTTGAGAATTCAGTACAGCCCGTTGACTGGTTAATTTTGAAAAGCTCCAGGCGGAAATTGGCACCAGTGACACTTTGTAGGCTTTCTGATCGGAGAAGCACTGCTTTGCCTCTTTGCCTTAGGTACACCATACCTTCCAATCCAGTTAACATGTGACCGGCCGAGATCTTTCCTTAGCTAGGAGAAAGGAAAACAGCTTTTACATCCTTTATCCTTTGTCACTGAGCCAAAGAAAACATTAGTTAAGGTCCGTAGGAAAAAACCCAACTTAACATAGATATTTGCTGACTGACTATGTTGTATTCTCTAAGAATAGTACTTGAGCTTCTGCTGTCTTCTTGGGTGAGAAACACCAAGGAGGATGGATAAGCAGAGTCCTTGTCTACCTGGTAGCCTATTTGGTGAGGCTCCCCAAACAAAAATAACAATAAGACCATGTGCACCAGCAAAACTTACACCACTGGATGGCCTACTCCAGTGTTTCTGATGTTAAGTGCTAGAGAGCTGAAGCTAATTTCACTAGCTTGTTTTTTTTTTTTTTTAAGGTTTTATTTATTTGACAGAAAGACAGTGAGAGTGGGAACACAAGCAGGCGGAGAAGGAGAAGCAGACTCCCCACTGAGCAAGGAGCCCAATGATGCGGGGCTTGATCCCAGGTCTCTGGGATCATGACTTGAGTGGGAGGCAGACCCTTAATGACTGAGCCACCCAGGCACCTCTGATTTCACTAGCTTTTGAAATGAAACCCGGGGAGCATAAAACTTACAGAATGCAATTTACTGGGTAAAGTGCATATACTTCAGGTCAGTAGTAAGGGCAGCTAAAGAGTGGTGGGAAGAAGACGACAGCGAAGGGACTTGTAGATGACTCTGAGTTGAGAGGACACCTGCTGTGATCTTCAGTGGGATTCTGAGTCATCACTTACAGTGACTGCTCAGAAATGTTGATTAGGTGGCGGTCACTGTTCATATCTTCACTGCTCCAGTTCTTGAGCTGTTTTTCAACAGCATTAGCAGAACAGGCTGGTGGAGCACCAGCAGCCAGGATTCCAGCAGCATCTCTCTGAGCGGCAGGATCCAACAACCGTCCTAGAGCCTTTGTTGGGCCAGATCTCTCTATCTTGATCCACAGTTGGTCTTACTTTTATTTTTGTCATGTTAACACATTATGTATGTACTTATAAAAGATTTTATTTATTAGAGGTGGTGAGAGAGCAGGGGAATGGGGGGAAGGGAGAGGGAGAAGCAGACTCTCCACTGAGTGGGAGGGGCACCAGGCTGATCCCAGGACCCCAGGATCATGACCTGAGCCGAAGGCAGATGCTTAACCCACTTAAGCATCCAGGCACCCCTTAACATATTTTTTAAACTTCTTTTTTATTTTTTTATTTTAATATAATACCTGTGGGTGTTTTAAAAGTCATACAGAGCTTATGATAAAAGTGAACACTGTTCTGCACTCCTAATTCCCACTGTCCCACGAACATTGACTTTCAGCATTTTAAGCAGTTCCGTCTAGTATTTTATTTTTTCAATTAGCAATAATCGCGCCTCGGATAAACCTCATTGGCTACGATACTGCCACTGCGCAAAGCTAGTATTTCATTTTTTAAAAAGATTTTATTTATTTATGAAAGAGAGAGAGATCACAAGTAGGCAGAGAGGCAGGCCGAGAGAGGGAGACGCTCCCTGCTGAGCAGAGAGCCCCATATGGGGCTCGATGCAGGGCTCGGTCCCAGGACCCTGGGATCATGGCTTGAGCTGAAGGCAGAGGCTTAACCCACTGAGCCACCCAGGCACCCCTCTCTAGTATTTTTTCCTTTCTTCCTTCCTTCCTTCCTATTGTTTTAGAGATGATATTTTTTAAGTGATCTCTGTACCCAGCATGGGACTTGAACTTTAACCTAAGATCAGGAGTCATATATTCCGGTGACGGAGACAGCCAGATGCCCCTCTACTCCACGTTTCTGAACAGCGTGCTTATACTGCTGCTTCCTGAATTTTTTCAGTTTTAGTTATCTGATGACTTCTACTTCTAAGGATGAGACTTTAGCTTTTATACCTCTCCCTTTTTTTCTCCCTTCTTCTCTCAGTATATTTATAGTAAGATACTCAGTGTTCACATTGCTATGCTCATGTAGATAGAGTTCAAATGAAGTCAGTAAAAATGTTTGCTTTTCCAGGAATTGAAAAGTGCCTTTTTCCTTTTTATTTGCATGACTTTTTATTTTTTTATTTTTATTTTTATTTATTTTAAAGGTTTTATTTATTTATTTAACACAGAGAGAGATCACTAGTAGGCAGAGAGGCAGGCAGAGAGAGAGGGGAAGCAGACTCCCCGCCCAGCAGAGACCCCGATGCAGAGCTCGATCCCAGGACCCTGAGATCATGACCTGAGCCGAAGGCAGAGGCTTAACCCACTGAGCCACCCAGGCGCTCCTTTGCATGACTTTTTAAAAAAATGTGCCTGTTGCTAATGAATCTTCAGTGTCTGGGACAGTAGTAAAATTCCTCTGAAACATGTTGGGTAACTATGAATTCATTTTCTTCTCAGAGATTTACTTCTGGGAGTCCTGTACGCCCTGCTTTAATCCGTACTGGCTTTTCTTTAGGCTCATTGCATAGCTGTGGTCCCGGACAATCCCTTTGTCAGGAGAATATTTTTCACTTTTGTCCTGTTTTGGATTCTCAGTCTACCTCTTGATTCATTCCATTTTGGTGAAACAAGCTTTTCCTTCTTTCTAAGAAAGGTATCTTGAGATGTTGTACATCTGAAGGTGTTTTCATTCTATCCTTACACTTGGATAATGTGGTTAATAGAATTCTCAATTAGAAATTATTATCCTGGGGGCGCCTGGGTGGCTCAGTGGGTTAAAGCCTCTGCTTTCGGCTCAGGTCGTGATCCCAGGGTCCTGGGATCGAGCCCCACAACGGGCTCTCTGCTCTGCGGGGAGCCTGCTTCCTCCTCTCTCTCCCTGCCTGCCTCTCTGCCTACTTGTGACCTCTGTCTGTCAAATAAATAAATAAAATCTTAAAGAAAAAAAAGAAATTATCATCCTGTAGAATTTTGAAGACCTGCTGTTGAATCGTGCAGTGTGTGTTGTTCCTGGATAATCCAGTAGTGTGACTGTTGAATATTTCAATGTTTCTTTCTTTTGTATTTTTCTTTTTCTGGAAACTTTAGGATTGTCTTTGTGTGGTGTTTTGAATTTTAATGCTTAATATGCCCCTGTGTGTGTGTGTGTGTGTGTGTGTGTATGTTTCACTATTTTTGTTTTTGTTTTCTCTATTTCTTTGAAATATTTTCTTTCCTTTTTTTCTTGTGTGCTCTTTTGGAATTCCTGCTGAATTGATGTTGAATATCCTGGATCAGGCTCCTCTCTCTTTGCCCTCCTTCCCTCCCTCCTTCCCCCCTTCTCCCGTCCCTCCTCCCCTTTCTTCCTATGCTTTCCTGTTTTACAGCTCTTATGTTTTTATTCTGTTCTCATGGAGAGTTCTTCAGTTTTATCTTTCAGTCTTTCTGTCGAATAGTCACATTATTACTTCTGCTCTCAGTCCAAGAATACGTTCTTGTTTTCTGAATGTGCTTTTCTTGTTCTTATTTCATGAATGCAAGGTCTTCTGTCTGAGAACACATCAATTATAAATGTGTTTTGAGGTTGTAGTCTGTTCTCAGCATAGTTTTTTTTGTCCAGAGTTATTATTCTGTTTGTTTTAGACTTTCTCTTATGTGATGGAAGCTTTCCTAAGATCTGGTGATCCTTGGTTGTCATTTCATGTTGAAGAAGGAGGCACTAAAAATTGATCAGAAGGTCTGCTTTTGGGTCAGGACTTACAAACTGGTGGCGTTTGCTTTAGAAGGATCGCACAGGAACTCAGCTCTTTCTTAGAGCGAAAGGGGGTGCTGCCCAAGGTCAGCAGTTGCTGGTCTTTGCTTTCAGGACAACGAGTTCCTTCAGAGACGGTATTCAGAGCTTCTGTGAAGGCTCCAGGAGAGGGATGGTGTGAGCTGGGCTGCCAGCATTCTGGGAATCTAGCAGAGAAAGAGGGTTGGATGAGTTTTCCAGTCTCTAAGTAGACCTTCTTTGTCTCTTGACTTGACTTGGCTCTTTCCTTGGCCCTCAGCTGTGCCTCATGTCTGGAGGCCTTAGAGCATCTTCTGTTCTAAGCATTAAATCCCAGGGTCGGGGTGGGGGCGGGGCGGCGGTGTGTGGGCAGGTGCTGCTGTAGGTTTGGGTAGGGATCCGAGCGACTTACACAGACTGTGAGCCACCTAGCCCCTATCTACCCCAGTCCTTATTACCTTTTCCTTCTGGTCCTTGAGGCTTTTCAGCATTCTGCCGCGGGAATTGGCTTGCTTCGTTGGCTCTCATCCCACAGGCGATGAGTCTCTGTGGTGACTTAGTGAGTTAGCCTATTTCCAAGCACTTTCCCCCTTCCAGACCTGCATTTGAATGACTAGTGTCTGCCCCATGTGCTGTGCCCTCCTGTTGGTACCCCCCAGATTCCATGTTCTGAAAGAATATCAGAGCTTTTTTTAATGGATGGAATTTACTCCTGGAAATGCATTTCCTTCTACTTCAGTTAAAATTTTAATTAGTTGATCTGTCATTTCAAATGTGTCTGTCCAGACTAGAAGTGTTATAGCTGTGTCATCTTCTTCTAAAGGAAATTTCAGTTTCTAACTTTATAGTTTTTAGGGTTCTACTAAGGACATAGTGAAGTCACTAACTTTGTGATTATCAGGAATGTGACAATTAGTAAAGACTTAGTTTAACAGCTCTCTACTTTTTTTGTATATGCTTGAAAGTCTTAATCCAAGATGTGTGTATTTAATCAGTGTTCCCACAACTTTTCACATCAGTTTAAGTTTAAATACCAAGTGGGGAAAAACTTTAATTGCTTATAATAGGGATACTTTTTATTTCATATATAATTTAAACCTTTTGTTTATTATCTTATTTTATTTTATTTTTAGAGAGAAAGAGAGAGTAGGTGGGATAGAGAGAACAATAGGGGCAGTGGGAGAGAGAGAGGGAGGGAGAATCTTAAGCAGGATCCATGCCCAGTGCCTAGCCTGATGTGGGGCTCTGTCTCATGCCATTGAGATAATGACCTGAGCTGAAATCAAGAGAGAGAAGCTTAAATGACTTGAGCCACCCACGCGCCCCTAACCTTTTATTTTTTTAAAGTAATCTCTATATACCCAGTATGGGGCTCACACCCACGACCCTGAGATCAAGAGTTGCATGATCTACAACTGAGCCAGCCAGGCATTCCTATTCCATATATATTTTCAAAAGATATGTACATGCACATTTTATATAACTTTGTATATATACATACATACATAAATTTTAATAGACTCTTCTACTTCTATAAACACTGGATTTTACAATGTATACTTTATCAGTAACGGAAAGGTCATCTGTTAGGTTACACACCACAGCTTGTATATGGAAACAGGTGTGGCTTTTAAGTTGATTTCATTCAAATAATTTCTTTTCATTATAGAAGTTTTGCAGGTGAGGAGCTTAAATGTATTTATGTAGATAAAGGTAGTTAGGGGCGCCTGGGTGGCTCAGTCAGTTGGGTATCTGCTTTCGGTTCAGGTCCCAGGGTCCTGGGATCAAGCCCTATGTGGGGCTCCCTGCTCAGTGGGGAGTTTGCTTCCCCCTCTGCCTCTGCTTCTCTCCCTGCTTTTGTGTTCTTTCTCAAATACATAAATAAATTCTTAAAAAAAAAAAAAAGAGCTCTAAAGGTAGTCAGAGTATAAGAGGGTGAGCCACTGAGGGAAAACACTATGCCTTTTTCTTCTTTTAAAGATTTTATTTATTTATTTGACAGAGATCACAAGTAGACAGAGAGGCAGGCAAAGAGAGAGGGGGAAGCAGGCTCCCTGCAGAGAGCCTGATGTGGGGCTCGATCCCAGGACCCTGGCATCATGACCTGAGCCGAAGGCAGAGGCTTTAACCCACTGAGCCACCCAGGCGCCCCAACACTATGCCTTTTTCTGTTGGCTGTTTGTTGAGCTGCAAGCTCCGTGTTTTGTGCATTGTATTAAAATGTGGAGGAATCTGATTTCTGAGATTCTATGTCCATTAGTCATCTTTTTGTACAAAAAGGAACATTGGTTATTCAAGAAGTGCCACACCCTTCACGGGGAGAATTGTGCCAACCCTGTGCCCCCAAACACAGCTGTGAACGGAGAGGAGCGTAGGCCCCTAAGCAGGATGCAGAGCATAGTTAAAGTAACACTCAGGGACTGTTGTGGGACTGAGGTCCCTGTTTCCTTGCTGGCTGTCAGCATGGGACCACTCTTAGTTTCTAGAAGCTTTTCTGCTGTCCTTGTATGTGGCCGCAGCATCTCAGGAGCCATCAGCAGTTGATCAAATCTGTCTCCTGCCCGAACTTTCTTGTTCCCCTTCTGCTGCACCTCTCTGACTGGCTCTTCTTTCCTCTTCTGCTTTTATGGGCTCCTGTGATGCCTGTGATTCCACTGGGCCCTGACTACCCAAGATAATTCTGTTTGAAGGCCAGTTGATTAGTAACCTCATTCCATCCACAGGGCAGTACCTAGAGTGAACGAGTAATCAGGAGATGGGAATCTTGGTGGGGGAGATCTTTAGGACGCAGCCTACCACAGACACTTCTACAATACAGTTTAAATTCCAGGACATTCTGTATCCGGTTTAATTGTTCAAACTCAATATTTAAAAAATATTTATTTGAGAGAGACAGAGTGAGAGAGAGGGAGAAGCAGACTCCCTGCTGAGGGGCTCGATCCCAGAACCCTGGGATCATGAAGACACTTAACAGACTGAACCACCCAGGTGCCCCTAATTGTTTAAACTCTTACCTATGCAAAGTAAAAATGATTACTGGAAGAAGTAGCTAGGGATAACCAGCGTTTCATGCTGGCTTCTTAGAGCTAACATTGTCTTTTGTACTAAAAGCTTTTTTCTTGTTATAGAGTCATATTTACAAATAAATCAAGAAAGACATTCATTCATAATTTTTGTTCACATTATTATTCTGGAATATTTGTTTTTTGATAAATCAGAGCTCTGTTTCATATGGTTTTGAACTTTAGGGATATATATTTAGAAGATAAAGTATGATTCCAGAACCTTCCTTCTGATCCAGATTGTTCAGAGGTAGCCCATGTGGCAAAGATATCAGAACCTTCAACAGTATTATTTCTTTAAAGTGTGAAGTAAATAACTTTTTTCTGGTCCTGTCATGAAAATTTGCAACTTTTCTCCCTTCTTCTCTGTTAAAGGATGTTTTTGTTAATGATAGAGTTATTACACCTATGAGGCAGACCTTTTGTTCTTTGCAAAAGTACTTCATAAGTGCTCATTTAGTTCCCGCTGTCTGTGAGGCAGTTAGGATGGGCAGTCTCGTCCCCAGGCTTAATGAAGGGCTGTGACTGTGGGGTGTCCACATCAGGTGGGGCCTGGCATTGGGGGGCAGTGAAAGAATTCACCCAAGGCAGAACAAAAGAGAGAGAAGTTTATCGAGTACACCACAGGGAAGTGTGAGGAAGGGAAGGGAGGACAGGGCAGTAGAGGAGAGGCTGTTTGCCGCAAGGCTGGGGTGAGGGCGGAGTGAGGGAGTATAGGGATATCACTGTGCCTGGTTGTGAGTAGCTCAGTGGTTAGTAAGGCCCTATGGCTATTTCAGACTGGGTCGTTTAATAAACCTGTTTGCATTGCGTCTTTGCATTTGGCTTGATGGTCACTGTAAGCTCTTTGTCTTGGTCAGGTTCCAAGCCTCTTGCTTAAATGCGGCCCTTTATCTCTTACTCTCCCCTCCCCTGCCCCCAAGATACAGCCTTCAATCATATGACCCACCAATATACATCTGAAGGGTCTCATGACTGAGGATTTACTAAAGAGTAATAGACAACTTTTCCCGACAAGAACTAGCCCCCTCAGGATCCTGGAAACCATGCTTCCAGAATTCCTTAGAGACTTACACTGTCCTAACCCGCTCCCCCCTCCTCTTGACCCCAGTGCAGCTCTTTCTGCTCACGGGTCCTGTCCCCATGCTTTAATAAAACCACCTTTTTGCACCAAGGACATCTCAAAAATTCTTTCTGGGCCTTCGGCTTCAAACCCTAACCATCATTTTCGATTTCCCATCTAAACAAGGTCCCCATGTGTTTGTTGACTGACCACGATCGTGGGTGGTTGCTTTGGCGCTCACTGCTGGGCCTAGAACACTTTGGGGGTGGGCCTAGAACTCTTTGGGGGTCGACTTAACACTGAAGCAGCATCGGTAATGGACTGCTCTTTAGCAATGTTGTAATCATTATTTTAGAAGTAAGAGAACAGAGGATAGATTCTTTGTTATTCATTTGAATCTTGTGAAAAGATCTCCTGGAGTTTCTTCAGACATCAGAGGTGGGACAGGATGTTCCCATGTAGCTCCAGCCACGGGCACTCTTTCAGGTCCTAAGCCTGTTTCAGCCTCAAAGAATGCCGCCGGGCATCTATGCTGCCTGCCTCTCTAAGATGGGGGTGGCCCTCAGGAGGGGGCTTGTCACAATGGCTTCTACTTGGGAGACAGCACTTTCTTTGAAAGCTTTTATAGATTATAAAGAAGTCTTGGTTTTGAGGTCTCTTTTTTTATTGAACATTTTTTCCTGTTGTTATTTTTTATCTCTCCCCTGCCTCCCAGTCCCTAATGCTTGTGTAATGCTTCACACATGGTTAGCTTTTAGAGAGCGATTCATGCTGGCACACGACATCTGCAGACAAGGACTGGCATATTGGTTTGGTTTTGTTTTGTTTTCATGATTGAAGACTAGAGATAACTACCTTATGAGTTGATTTTCTGGAAATTTGCTTTATTCGTTTTTGTTGGTTTCGGAACCTCTCAAAAAAAAAACCTCTATTGGAAGTATATTTGGGCAGACAGTAAACTCCACATATTTCAAGTGTACAGTAGTATTAACACATGTTGATGTATTTTTACACCCACAAAACCATCACCCTTACCAAGATGGTGAACACCTCTGTCACCCTGGAAAATTTCAGCAGCCCCGCCCTTTTCCCCTCTGTGGAAGTTAAACCCATAACTCCCATGAGATCCAGCCTTTCTACCTCCAGGGAGTCTCCCAGGAGAAGTGAAGGGGTACGTCTGCCTCAGACCTGTACAGGAATATTTGCAGAACCTTCATTCATAATGCCCTAAACCGGAAGCAGCTCAACTGTCCAGCAGCAAGTGAATGGATAAACAGTCCGCCAGAATGCTATTGGGCGTTATAGAAAGAAAAGAACTCTTGTATTTGGTTTGAGTTGAAGACTCCCATATATATATATATTTTTAAGATTTTATTTATTTGACAGACAGAGATCACAAGTAGGCAGAGAGGCAGGCAGAGAGAGAGGCGAGAGCAGGCTCCCCGCTGAGCAGAGAGCCCGATGTGGGGCTCGATCCCAGGACCCTGAGATCATGACCTGAGCAGAAGGCAGAGGCTTAATGCACCGAGCCACCCAGGCACTCCAAGACTCCCATATTTAAAGCAGATTTGTCTTTGTTGTATTTTGCTTGACTTGTATTAAAACTGATGGATTTTCATTCTCTTAGCAACCCACCCCCCAGCCCCTGGAGGAAACTAGCCCCATATTAAAGAGTTGCTTATAGATGAACTGTAAGAGGATGTAAATTGCATTTGGATCCTTAAGAGTTGAGAGCTTGTCCGAAATGTTCAGTGCCGTCTGTTCCGCTGTGGGACTTGTTCCTGTAATCCCAGGTAGTGGAAATGCCATCTGTGTGTAGGAAACAATGTCGGTGATGGTTGTGGGGATCCATGTAAGATTTTTCACAGGCAGGGCCAGTGGAATAGAGGAAGTAGAATTTAAAAGGAGAGGAAAAAGCCCTCAGATTGGTTGCTGCACAGGCAGAAATTTTTTCAAATGAGGCTTAAGACAGTAAATATTAGTTCCTGGAAAATACAAACAAAACAAAACAGAAGACCCCACAGAAAGAAAACTGGTTCCTTCCCCAGACCTGGTCAGCTCCTGGAGTATCGCAACAGCCCCAGCTGGGCTGCGTTGTTTTCACTGTCTTGTTTGTGCAGGGGGTTACTGTTGCCAGAAGCAGCCCTGGACCTTGGACCTCAGGCACCCTGCTTGCCTGAGTTATCCACGCGTTCTCCTGAGGAACCAAAAAGTGTGGTTTTTGTTGGACTCTAGTTACAGAGTTGCATCTGCTCCAAGTAGTCTGTCCCAATCCTGATTTTTACCCCCTTTGTTTCTTATTTTGCAGAATGAGTTTTCTTCCCCCCTCATTCTTGTTTTTTTATATGGCATTCTAACAACAAAAACAAAACGCCCAAATGTTAAAGTAGTTTATTTTAAAATTTTTTTATGATTTTATTTATTTATTTGATAGAACAATAAGTAGGGGGAGTGGCCGTCAGAGAGAGAGGCAGAGGTAGGCTCCCCGCTGAGCAGGGAGCCTGATATGGGGCTGGATCCTAGGACCCTGGGATCATGACCTGAGACGAAGGCAGAGGCTTAACCCACTGAGCCACCCAGGCACCTTTATTTATTTTTTTAAAGATTTTATTTATTTATTTGACAGTGATCACTAGTAGGCAGAGAGGCAGGCAGAGAGAGAGGAAGGGAGGCAGGCTGTGCAGGGCTCTATCCCAGGACCCCTGCTGAGCAGAGAGCCCGATGTGGGGCTTGATTCCAGGACCCTGGGATCATGACCTGAACTGAAAGCAGAGGCTTTAATCCACTGAGCCACCCAGGCGCCCCTAGGCACCTTTAAAGTAGTTTACTTTAAACAATTTCCTGGAAATATTTTATTTGTATTTCTTAGTATTTTTACCTAATACATCTTCCTTACTATGTGTCAGATGTTCTTCTGAGCTCATTTTATCCTCACAACAATGTTGTTCGATTATCTGATACTATCCCTGTTTTATGAATAAGGGAACTGAAGAACAGAGAGGATGAGTAACTTGCCTAAGTTCACACAGGACAGGTAGCCTGGTTCTACAGACCGGGTTCCTGACTACTGTGCTACCTTCTGCACTGTGTTGAATGTAGTAAGTTAGAATTTCGTATGGTTTTCTTGTGTAAGTCAAACTGCTTTTACAGCAAACCTTGTGAGCTTAGTGCACCAGTGAAAACAGTTGCCGCGAATGTGTCAGGACAGCAAAAACATCTATTCAGTAGCTGGGAAATCAATTTGATGTCAGATTTAAGCAATGCGGAAACTGTTACAATAAATAGTTTTTTGTTTTTTTTTAAGAAGCCTGTATTTGGGGGACGCCTGGGTGGCTCAGTTGGTTGGACGACTGCCTTCGGCTCAGGTCATGATCCCGGAGACCGGGGATCCAGTCCCGCATCAGGCTCCCAGCTCCACGGGGAGTCTGCTTCTCCCTCTGACCTTCTCCTCGCTCATGCTCTCTCACTGCCTCTCTCTCAAATAAATAAATAAAGTCTTAAAAAAAAAAAAAAAGATGCCTGTATTTCATCTGCTGTGGTTATTTATGGTTTTTAATTTCTTCTTAGGCACGTCACACCTGAAAAATTTTATGTGGAAGCCTGTGATGATGGAGCGGACGACGTACTTGTCATTGACCGTGTGTCCACGGAAGTTACCCTGTCAGGTAGCTCTCAGCGGTGGGGGGAAAGGGGGCAGGGCAGGAGCAGCCCAGAGAGACTCTGTACTGTGGCTGCAGTAATTCAAGTAAATGGATCGGGGGTATATCCGTGTGTGGCTCTGAGTCTCATCTTATACATTTGAATTCCTGCCACCTCATTTGATTTTTATGCCTTTTGTTTTATGCTTCCTCCTTATTCTAAAAAGGAGGAATGATCTCGAAAGTTTTACTATCCGTAAGGATTTAAAAACATAATTATTTCTTTTTTTCTTCCCTTATCTGTACTTTAACAGCATCGGTTTTGTTGAGGTCAGTTCCTTTCTAGCTGTGAGACTTAAGGTATTTGAGGGTGAGAAAGTTGTTTGAGCATTAGGTGTGTGGACTTTTAACAGCTGCTTTAGGCTTTGAAAATATTCATGACTGAGTATAATTTAATAAATGAAAAAATATGTATATGTATATATCATTGACTAAACCTTGTTTTGTAGGCAAGTAATGTTCCTAAGCTTTATCTGTCTATATCTTGTCTGTCTCTCTAGTTATATTTTGGTTTTGCTTCTCTGGTGTGTGAAAAACAATTTTTCCCCCCAAATAAATGGCATACTGATTTCTGATTAAAAGTGAAATAATTTTGGTGATAAATCAGTGTACCACGTGATACAACATTTAGAATTTCATATTTCATGTGTTTAAATAGTCACCTCTAGAAAGAGTTTTCTTTTTTTTTTTTTTTAAAGATTTTATTGATTCATTTGACAGAGAGAGAGAGAGAGAGCAAGCACAAGCAGGGGAAGCAGCAGAGGGAGAGGGAGAAGCAGGCTCTCCACCAGGCAGGGAGCCCAATGTGGGGCTCGATCCCAGGACCCCGGGATCATGACCTGAGCCTAAGGCAGACACTTAACCGACTGAGCCACCCAGGCGCCCCTCCGTCTTTTTTTTTTTTTTTTTTAAAGATTTATTTATTTATGTATTTGACAGACAGAGATCACATGTAGGCAGAGAGGCAGGCAGAGAGAGAGGAAGAAGCAGGCTCTGCTGAGCAGAGAGCCCGATGCGGGGCTCGATCCCAGGACCCTGGGATCATGACCTGAGCCAAAGGCAGAGGCTTTAACCCACTGAGCCACCCAGGCGCCCCTCCTCCGTCTTTTTTTTTAAGTACAGTATTTGAGTAACCACAGAGTAGGAATTCAGTCAGTGTAAATATCCTTTGAATAGATAAAGTAAAATATGAAAATACTTTGAATAGGATAGGAATATATAAGAAGGGGATGGCTCTAAATTTCTATTTTCTTAGTTATCTGGTTATTCTGGGAAGTACCATATATAGTTTTCCTTTGACCCGATGGAATTAGAGGTCTGTTTTAGTTTGATAATTTGGCATTTCCTATGTCTGTTGGTTGGTGGCTGTTTTCTCAAGAGAGCTGATTGGTTTTGACCAATGTTAGGGCACTTCTAAAGTCTAGTAACACTACTTCTTTAGACCGTGTTGCTACAACCTGGTGTCCTATAAAAGCTTTAGCACGGATGTGCTTTCAATTGTTTTTGACCTTTCAGTGACATTTATTTGTAGGTAGAGATTGCAGACCCATTAGACGGGACAGTGCTAAAGGTCACCAGTAGTTTGGATGTAAAAAGGACACCAAGTAGTCATCAGTAAACACTTGAAGAAATACTTTGACCCGAGGCCAGTGGTGATGAGGGGCTGACTCACGCAGTTCTCACAGTTGCTCTGCAACTTTTTTCTTTTTCTTTTCCTTCTTCTTTTTTTTTTTTAGCCATTGGGAATGCAGACCGTTGCCACGGAAAGAGGATTCTTTTTTGTTTTTCCTTCCATGAAAAACTAGTATGTATTCTTAGGAATTATCAGTTTTATTGTTATTATACGCCAGTTAGTGTAACTTGGAGCTCCGTCCATAAGTAGTACGTTCAGGTTTATCAGACGATCTCGGTATATTCAGGATTTTCTCTAAGCTTTTTGTTGCGCCGACATTCCCATTTGTCATGTTCATTAATTGTAGCATAGCGTTGCTAGGTAAATTGGATCAGTGAGAGAAACAGAAGTGAACTTCAGACCTTATTCGGAATTACTTTATGCAGAGTGACAGCACTGCCTTTAAGAAACAGCACTTGGATCGACAACAGTGTTTCAGAATGAGTCTAGGATAGTTATGAAACTGTGAAAGAAAAATTAGATAGCCACATGAGTCTGGGAGCTGTGAATGAAACCACGGAGCAGCTTTGTTCCCCTGTAGGCCTCCTCAGAGACCCGTGCCTTATGACTCTGGGAGAGGGAAGAGAGGTGACGCGTATGTCTACAGCAGAATGAGCTCATTTGATGGGGACCCTTACCTCCCCCTCTCTGGGGCATTATTCCCTGGAGTTCTGTCGATGTGTTTTATGAAACACGTTGACTTAAAGTTTAACCATTATGAAATGAACCATATAATCAAAGACACTTTATTATTAAGGGCATTATTGGTAAAGTCACCGTTAAAGGTGGTGGCTCCCTGCACACCTGCGTTTCCTTCCTCCTTCGTCCCTTTGGTCTTGCCTTCGTTTCCCATATTTGTAGAGGTGGATGGGCAAGTCTCTGTTTGCGTTCCATAAGTCGCATGTTGGTATTAAATTCATGCCTTCTTTGCCATTAACTTTCTAATTCCCTTAAATGGACATGGACTTAGTTTCTGGCAAGAGGTTGAATAAATTTGGTTAAAAAATGACCATAGAAATATATCATGATTTATTTGATGAAGATTCAGAAGCATGTTACTTTGAACACCTTATTCTAGACAGGCAGAGGCCTTTATACATCACATGGACATCTTTATATTTTGCCAAAATGGAGGTCTACCACTCATGTAGGACTATTGCTTTCTTTCTTTTTTTTTTTTAAAGATTTTATTTATTTATTTATTTATTTGACAGAGAGAGAGAGAGAGAGAGAGATCACAAGTAGGCAGAGGCAGGCAGAGAGAAAGGGAGAAGCAGGCTCCCCGCTGAGCAGAGAGCCCGATGCGAGGCTTGATCCCAGGACCCTGGGACCATGACCTGAGCCGAAGGCAGAGGCTTAGCCCTCCGAGCCACCCAGGTGCCCCGGACTATTGCTTTCTTAGAACAAATCATGCGTACTGATTTTCAAGTAACTACAGAAGTCAAACTAGATCTCCTTTTGTACCGATGAGCTTCTTCTATGTGATTTTTTTCTTTTCTCGTTTAAAGTCAAGAAAGATGTTCCTCCTTCAGCTGTTACAAGACCAATATTCGGTATACTGGGCACAATCCATCTGGTGGCAGGTAAGAAAAAATAAGCTAAGATGGGCAAAGAAGTTAATTAAATTGACACAGTATAAGATGAAGGCATACTTCCTATAGTGCTTGAGGCAGTAAATCTGTAGGTTAGATATTTGTCATTAATTTCTAAAAGTGACAAACTCCAGATGACAAGTGGTAAAATCTATCAGCCTGAAGGTTCTGTTGAAAAAAGTTTCGTTTTTGGTTTTATTTCAACTGGAGTTGAAATCTCTAGTCAATTAGACATTTTTCATAAATTCTAAGAGTATTTAAGTAAGTAAACATTTTAATGCACTGATGAACCAGAGTATCCTCTACCGTCAGCCCCATATTGAGGTTGGATATGACCTAGTGCGGGTTGGAGAACGCTTCCTCGTTCTGAGTTATTAAGAAGGAGATTTTGTTTACCTAAATTTCGTTTCATTGAACTTAAAAAACATTCCTGTATTACCAGGCAGTGTGCTAGATGCTAAGTTATAGAAGATGCTAGAAGATGCCAGGCCCCCTCTTTTTTTCCCTGCAGTATACAGTCTAGTGAGAGATGATTTTAAGTAGTAAATCATTGTAGTACAATATGACAGGTTCCAGGAGAGAAGTGTTCACAGAAAGACTTTCTGGAAGGACACTTGTGCGGGGAGCCTTGAATGGAGCTTAAGAATTAATTTAGTGGCAAAGGCTTACCCCGTTTTATTTGTGGGAGGAGGCGGTGGCAGGATCATGGTTAGGGTCTTATTCCTGGTGCCGTGATGCCTTCTTAATTCTGGACTGTTCATCTTTGTGATCCTGCAAGGACCAGTTAGTCATATCGCCCCAGCACATTTCTCTGCCATTTATAATGACACAGAGGCCATAGGGGTGGTGTAGATGGGACATTACCCCTCTCCCGGAGTGGTCAGATTGCATGACACATGATGCTTTAAGCTACACGCTGGGAAACGCGTTAGCAGAGGCCCATATGCCAGAGAGGGAAAGAAGCGTTTTCTGGCTTTACTCTCCATCTGGTAAGATCACTGCTTTTACTTTTATTTTTTTGAGAAAAGATTTGAGCTTTCAGTAGGATCTTTTCTAAATAATGCCCTGTTCTTTCTATTCACAAATCCTATGATTTCCTTTAAAAAAAAAAAGTCATAGGCCTTTCATCTGTGCGGCCCCGTGTGGTCTGACTGCTGGCCTGTGGGGCTTAACCGTGTGGAGTGCTACTATTGGCCTTTGAGTCGCCTCCTTTCTAGTCATGTTGTGTGTGTTTTTTGCAGGTAACTATCTAATCGTTATTACCAAAAAGACAAAAATAGGGGAATTTTTCAATCATGTCATCTGGAAAGCAACAGATTTTGACATCCTTTCTTATAAGAAGACGATGTTGCACTTAACTGATATTCAGGTAAGAACTGAAATCACTTGCTCATTGCAAAAGCTGACTTCGTCCTGTTGGGGCGATGCTGGGGGCAGTGGGACAAGAAATACCGGATGGATTTCTTTTAAGCCTAAGGTTTTCAACAGTCCAGCAAGCAGGGTTCCTCTACACTCGTGCTTTCTAAAAGTCCTTTCTGTATCTTACTGTTCTTGGTTTGTTTTTTTAAAAAAACTGACTCACGTTCTTGAGTTTTGAAATTTCATATGTAGAGAAAAGGACAAACAGAAAAAGCTCCTATAGCCAACAACCAGAATTAACTTCATATCCTTTTTGCAAAGAAATAAAATGTGAGATGCCTTTGAAGTTCTGCTGACCCCATTTCATTCCCACCTTGTCCGGAGAAAGAATTTTCTTTGCGTTTGCTGCATGGGGACAGCAGCGTGTGGGTGGATGTCCCAGCGGCACCCCTTTAGCACGAATCATGTATGTGTGTCTTTCAGTTAGTTACCCTGCTTCAGGTATTAGAGAATGCAGTCCTCCAACAAAGCAGTTTAAATTTCAGTTACCATGGTACATGAAATCAAGCACTGGCGCAGCAAGCTGGAAGCACAAAGGAACGAAAAAGCAGCAGCTCTAGGAGGGAAGTTGGGGTTGAACCTGGGTGGGGTAGAGAAGTCGTGGCTGACCCTGGGAATGCCTGTGCTCGCCCTTCACGAGGCTCTCGGTCTGCAGCCTGGGGTCTTAGTCAAGGTGAACTCGACATTCATAATGAAGTGGTTGTGATGAGAGAGTTGAAGGTGTCCCAGAGGAAGTGATGCCTGTGATAGACTCCCCAGGAAAGGATCTCTTCAGGGTATTCCATGACCTGGAGAGTGTCAAGGATAAGGTGTCAGGGTAAGATAAGACAATTAGGGGCACCTGGGTAGCTCAGTTTGAGCAGCCGACTCTTGGTTTTGGCTCAGGTTATGATCTCAGGGTCCTGGTATTGGGCTCTGTGCTCAGCAGAGAGCCTTTCTTTCTTTCCCTCTCTCTTCTCTCTCTTTCTCTCTTAAATAAATGAATATATCTTTCTTTTTTTTTTTTTGAGATTTTATTTATTTATTTGACAGAGATTACAAGTAGGCAAGAGAGGCAGGCAGGGAGAGAGAGGAGGAAGCAGGCTCTCCGCGGAGCAGAGCCTGATGTGGGGCTCAATCCCAGGACCCTGGGATCATGACCTGAGCCAAAAGCAGAGGCTTTAACCCACTGAGCCACGCAGGCACCCCAGTAAATGAATATATCTTTAAAACAAAAAAGAAAAGAAAGGTGTATGACAGGGTGTAGAAAAGATACTCCATAGATCAATATGTTCACCCCTATAAGACATGGTGTTTAAGGCAATAAAAATGGTTGTATTTATTTAATAGCCCGGTGATATTTACCTGAACAGTTTTTTCTTGATTGCTGTACTCGGTTGTCAGGCCATGCAACTTATTTTAACATTGCCCACTGCATGTGCTTTGCTGGTACCTTTTGTTCTTTTAAAAAAAAAAAAAAAAAAAAAAATATATATATATATATATATATATATACACACACACACACACATATACATATTCTAAAAAATATATGTATATATATCAGACATTTTATATATATATCTGAGCCAGAATTAAACATTTTGTAATATGTAGATTTGTAACAGGTAAATTAACTTGTTAATCATTTGATAATCATTAAACATTACCAAACATTATCAATTATTTCTTAAAGTCAGGATAAAAATAAATGTCCCAGTATTCAGCTAAAGTGATTATCAGAAAATAAAGCTAAGTATTATTTTACTGGACTTTTCTCTTTAATTTTTGCATTTTATTTCATTTTATTTATTTATTTGACAGACGGCGAGAGGGAACACAATAGGGGGAGTGGGAGAGGGAGAAGCAGGCTCCCCGCAGAGCAGGGAGGCCGATGTGGGTCTCGATCCTAGGACCCTGAGATCATGACCGGAGCCAAAGGCAGAGGCTTAACGACTGAGCCACCCAGGCGCCCCTAATCTTTGCATTTAAAAAAAAAGAATTTAATTCCCATCCAGCCCAGTAAAATTTCTTAGGAATGAGGATAATACTACTCCCTTGTTATTTACTTGCTGTGTTATTGGGCCTCTCATGACTTTATGTTTTTCACTTGTCAAATGAGAGTAATTACACTAATCTGCAGGGTTTGTTGTGAGGATTAGAGTCTCTAAAGGGTCAGGCATGTGGGAGGTCATCACCTAAGGCGGTGATGTTCTGTTAAAGTAACTTCTGCCCATTAGAAGTTAAAGTTTTGCCCCTAAAGGGCAGGAGACGCAGCCCATCAGTTAATGTAATAATATCCCCATGCTGTTCACTGAGCCTCCTCCGTGGGCAGGAGCTGGCCTAGGTCCTGGGGAAATGGTGAGTTTCTCCTGTCTTACCTGTGCCAGTGGCATTTAACAGGGCTGGTGGGCTCACAGATCTGGACGGATTCCGTTTCAAGTCTGAGGCACGCTGATGTTTTCCTCCCCTTTGTTAACAGTTACAAGATAATAAGACTTTCCTAGCGATGATAAACCATGTCCTGAATGTGGATGGGTTTTACTTCTCAACGACGTATGATTTGACCCATACTTTGCAGCGGCTGTCTAACACTAGTCCGGAATTCCAAGAAATGAGTCTTTTGGAAAGGGTAAGCTTCATCTTTATTTTTCCTTATTTTGCCTTTTTTTTTTTTTAAAAGGGATATAGCTCTATGTCATCCATAAAAATATTTATCCCTTTTTCGCAATCCTGGCTATGTCAGACTCACGTGTGGGGTTGAAAACACACCGTGTTCTCAGTACCCGTCACAGTTGCAAATTCAGGATCCCAGAATTGGTCTGTGTGACCCAGACAGGACTGAGAACCAGTGGTACAAGAATTGAGAAGTACAGTCTCAACAGACGTGCCGGGAGTTTCCTGAGTTACTGGTGTTAACAACATAATTGTCCTTATAAAATGAACATGCCTGCGGGTGATATTCTTTCTGCAGTGGTGTTATTTATAGTTTTTACAACTAGAAAAGTAAGAATTTACTAATAGAAGAACTTGAAAAATACTGATTTAAGGTGGGGTTTTTGGTTGTTATTTTGCCCTCCCCCCCTTCTTTTTAAATATGAGCATATCTTTAAAACTAGGTCCTCAAATGGTATCATCCTAAAATTCCTGCTGTTCAGGAACCTGGATGATTGCTGCCTGGATATTTTAGTAACAGACTTTAGATGTGTTTAGGGGGCAGACCGAATTGTAAAGGTTGCTGTTACTTGTTAGGCTGGCCCCTATGAAATTGCCAGGCACTGACCATTTTTGACCAGTGAGAATGATAATTTCATATGGTCTACCCTAAATCAATATTTTTGTTGACTGGCTCTTTTAAGATTTTGTACTCTAATCTAGGAAAATTATATGTAGGCTTGGACGTAAATTTAGATGTAAGCTAAGCAATCAAGCAGTTTGTCTTTTAACTGCAGAGACAGTTGCTTTTAAAAGCAGTTGCTGTGCTGTGTTCTCCATTTGTTTACAAAACGTCTCTCAGATGCCTGCTGTGTACTAGTCACTACACTAGCCAGCGGGGACACGGAATGGAAAGGGTGGCCCCTGTGGAAGCCTGTGGCCTCTGGGGGAAGCAGAAGTCTGGGCAGTCACAGAATAAGGGACCATTGCTGTGATGAGGCCTGTACCAAAATGGAGTGGGATCCCAAGGGACACTTGGGTCTCACTCGGTCCGGGGGAGCTGGGGATGACTTTACAAAGGAGGGTGCTTGTGAATGGAGAGCGAATGCTGTTCTGAATAGGCCATGACGGTCAGGGACAGTGGGAGAAGGAGGGTTCCAGGCGGAGGCGGTGGCAGTGTAATGCAGAACTGAGACGGCGTCCTGCACGCTGGGAAAGGAATTTGACAGCTACTCAGGAGTCGGAGCTAATGTTGGAAATCGTGAAGGTGACGGATGAACCATACATGTCTTAGACATTTTGTTTGACTAAAAACATAAAATTCGACACCGACTGGTCGTTTTTTTGATTGAGGACTAACTGTAAGCTTTTCTTTGTTTTGGGTTCCTTGATCTCCGTGGAAAGTACATCCCTTTCACTTTTCCAGTTTGAGCCTGTAGAGGTTTGGACACCCACAGAGCGGTCTGTTGGCAGAGTCCTGTAGATTTTGACCGTTTCTCGGGCCTTCCAGAGCTGCCCCTACTCCTGCGGCTCCAACAGCTGTATTGGTTCAGCAGCTTGCCTTTAATTGCTTTAAGTTCTATTATCATTCAGCTCTCCAAAAAAAGGTCGTTTGTTTTTAAGACCTGTCTCACTGGTGTGTACGAACCTGAGCTTGGTATGTCGTGATGGCTACCAAGTGCAGCTGGCGGCCTGCGATTGCGAGCGCGCTCCTGAGCGGCAAAGTGTGCCCCGAGCCCGGTTGTGGCCTCTCCTGGGACTTGGGGGAGTGGTGGACTGGCGGTCTGTAGGTGTGTTTTGTAAAAAGAACAGAGAGTCGGTCAACCTCCTGTATTGTTGAGGGAACTTCTCCTGTATTTATAGTGTGAAAGTCAGAGCGGCCAGGGATGCCGGCAGGCGGTTCCTGGAGGCGCTGCCAAATGCCAGCGAGGGTTCGGCCCTGCAGAGGGGTGTTCTTTAGGTGACAGCGAGCCCGTGAAGACTCCCCAGCAGACAGGAGACAGGTTGTGTTGGAGAGCTTCTGCCAGCAGCATGTGGAGGGGTGGGTGGGAGGGGCGAGGCCGAGACAGGAGGCCGGGGAAGCTGCCCACAGTAGTTAGGCCGGATCAAGTGCTAGCCGGGACCAGTGGGAGCAGGGATGTAGGAGAGGAGGCAGATTTGGAAGGAGATGTAGGACTTGGCAGTTGACTACAGATAAGAGAAAGACCGACCCCAGAGGACTCCTAGGTTTCTGCCTGAGCCAGTGGGACAGGGCACCCTGAGGAGGGGTGGGCTTGAGGGGAAGACCTGCCCGTAGCCGCCAGGTGGAGACTCTGATTGTGGAGAGTTTTCGTTTTGTAGAAACTCAGCTTGGCAGGAGCTACTTGATTACTTTTATATCTTCCTTCACAGGCAGATCAGCGGTTTGTATGGAATGGTCATCTTCTAAGAGAACTTTCTGCCCAGCCAGAGGTAATGGACCCTAATAAAACCTGCTTATCTGTTTCAGTCCAAGTTCTAATTGACTACACATGTAAAATGGCTGCCTAACCACCAGGGATTTTGGTAAATACTTCTCATTTAACTCAGTTTATAACTTAGGAGCTTTGATGGGTCTGCCTCCTCGAGTTGTTCTGGTTTGAAGAAGCCCGATGATTTTATGCTGATCTCCCATAGGAGTCCTAAAAAAGAAGAAATACTTACATAAAAGAACATTGCTTTCTGTGAATAAGAGAGAAGGGGTCCTGGTGGGTTAGTAGAGGAGAAATGAGGGGACCCAGGAGGTCCCCGGGCAAATGCAGAACTCTGCATTTGTCTTCAGTCACCCGAGAGAGACACGCACGGATGCCATCTTCCTCTGTCCTTTTTGGTACAGATGATGGGGGAGCAGGGAGGCCCAGCCAGGAAGCATAACACACCACACCTAGGTTCATAGATTTGCCTAGTGTCTTTACTTCTTTTCTTTTGTTTTGCTTCTTTTGGAAAAGTAGTTTGAGCTTCAAGCCTTAGCACGGGTGTCTCTTTTCCCCAGAGCAGTGAAGGTGCTGTAGGCAAAGACTGACAGGGAGGGAGGTCGGCGTCCGGCGGCTTCATGCAGTTTGATTAGTGTTCCGGAACCTGCACACTTCAGCCCAAATGATTGTATCACATGCTTAGAGATCATGTTTTAATTGGAAAGACAAGAGTATGTGAGAGACATTTTTTAAAAAGTAACCCATAAGTTTGATACCTTATTTGTATGTTATCTCCTTAACACCCGAATATTGTTACATAGTGTAAGTATGTTTTGTGGAGTGTTTCTTTTCATTCGAAGAGCATGTGTTTTCCTCAGCATCCTGTCTCTCTTCATTTCAGGTCCATCGGTTCGCGCTTCCAGTGTTGCACGGCTGTATCCTCTCCAGTTGTCTGCCCGTCCTCAGTTCCGTATTAGTATGAGGCCGATTAAGGAACAATCCCAGTTGGATGAGGAGAGTGTTTTAGAATGAACAGAAATTGCTTTTGATAACAAAATCAAAGCCATTACCATAAAATTTTAGAATACTGGTTGTAAATGATTCCTCCCTCCATTTTTTAAATGAACTTTTTTTTTTTTTTTCAAGATGTTATTTATTTGACAGAGAGAGAGAGATCACAAGTAGGCAGAGAGGCAGGCAGAGAGAGAGAGGGGGAAGCAGGCTCCCCGCTGAGCAGAGAGCCTGATGCGGGGCTCGATCCCAGGACCCTGAGATCATGCATGACCTGAGCCAAAGGCAGAGGCTTAACCCACTGAGCCACTCAGGCGCCCCTTCATTTACCTTTAATCTAATGCTTTAAATAAGTTTCTGGGTCATACAGTTTCAGTGTTTGAAGTACATACAGCGAGCTGGGCAGGAACAGCAACTTCGAGGTAGGGCCATACATAGGCGATGACTGTGGATGGACAGGTGGGATCCAGCTCAGGGAAGGAGCCAGGTCTTCTGGGGCATCTAGGGCCCTGCAGGCTCTTTGTGAGCTATAATGGTGATCCCAGTGGAGGATAGGCGTGATAGGACAGGCTCACTGTGACAGCGGTGTGGAGAGCGGGCCAGAGGTGAGCGTGGGAGGGTACCAGGCTAACTAGAGGCAGTTGCAGTAGTTCAGGCCTGGGGCCGGGATGGTAGCAGGGATGGTGGTGGAAATGATCAGGTTCTAGATCTGTCTTGAAGGTAGAGCTTACAGAATTTTCTGACAAATTGTATATGGGCTATGAAAGAAGGGGGTTCAGTACGAATATAAGATTTCTGGCCAGAGTAAGTGGAAGGAAGTCAGCCAGCCAGCTGTTGATGCGTGGAAGCGTCTGGAGGTGGGGGTGAGGCCAGAGTACCCAGAGTTCCATCGGGACATGCTAACCTTGAGATTGCTCTAGCTTCCAAGTCGAGATGTCACGGAAGAAGATGCAGTAATGGGGCGGGAGTTTACAAGGGATGGTCATGGTGCAGACCTTGAAAGTCATCTGGGCACAGATGTCATTAAAGCCATGAGGCTGATGAGCTCATCAGAGGAAGGAATGCATCTAGAAAAAAAGCAGAGGCTTGGAGAAAGAAGATGGCCTGAGGGAGTTCTAGATGGTGAAGAATTGCTGAAGCCACACACTGCAGGCCTCAGTGAGGATGGGGGTGGGGGGGAGTGCTGGCGCGAGTGAGCTGAAGGGACAAGAGAAATGAAGGTGACCCAACGAAGGGCAGCGAGGAAGAGGGGAGCCACACAGGTGAGTGTGGTGTCCCCCAAGCAAATGAAAAGACTGTTTGCAGGTGCAGGGGGGGTAATCAGCTGATCGGGTGCTGATTGGTTCAATGTGAACATTCGAGAGGGAGATTATGTGCATGCTCCCCTGACTCTCCTCCCCAAATGGGGGATATGACAGATGAGAAGGTTTCTCAGAAGGGGAAAGCACAGTTACATGCTGGAGTGACGTCCTCGTGGTGTGTGACAGGTGCACAGGTCCTCCACTGCTGGGAAGGGAGGCAGACAGGTGGATATGGACGCCAGGTGGTAGAGAGCTGTGGCGAGAGGACAGGGGGATGGCTTTTATTTCCGAAGAGGACCAGGAAACTGTGTCAGTTGGGTGAGTGGGATGAGGCAGGAGTGTTGGAGGCTGAGAACGCATGGCAGGGGCATCCAAGGGGGAGCATGTGGCCCTGGGCAGAGCTCACTGACCCATACCGGAGGTGTATCCGTTCTGTCACGGTGCTGGGCTGCTCTGTGGTTTTATTTTCTTCTTATTCCTTCCATGCTTTCTGGATTCTTTAAAGTGTGTGTGTATTTCTCTTGTAATCTAAGGAAATGATTCATAAAGCAGTCACTCATATTCTGTGCTATCCTTAGTTCTCTAAGGGCAGGCTCATACCTTACTCATCTTTGTGTCCTGACCCAGAATAGGTATTGGGTAAATGAATGAATAAATACGGCCTTAGGTTCTTCTCTAGAGCTGTGGGTTTTAAAGAAAAGTGAATTGGGAGTTCAGGATGAGTCATCGTTAAGTCTGATGGTCCCAGGTCAAAGAGAAGGGTGACTCATTGGAAATTCACATGGCTAGTGTCCCTCAGGACCATCACTTTGAGAATGATTTGGCATTCTCTCGTGAATTTACCAGAACTTCCCCTTGCACACCCAGTATGTCCATACGACATACTCTCGCATTTGCGAGAGTGTTCACAGCACCATCATTGGATGGAACCAGCACCACGAGTTCCCTCCAAGGAGAGTCAGGGCTCTCGTGGTGTGGTCCTTGCACATGGCACACGGCACTGGGGAGGAGTGGCCTACTGGCTCGTGCTGTCCAGGCATGAATCTTAGGAACTTACTGGTGGAAATAGACAAGGGCTGAAGTTGGTCAGGAACGTGGTGCTGTTTTTATAAACTCACACCTGAGCAAGCCACATGTTTTTAAGTCATGGTTGCCTGTGGTGATTTAAAAAGGCTGGAGTATGGTCTCTTGAGAATAGTTGTTGCTTCTGGGCAGGAAGGCACTTGGGCGGAGCGTTTTGGTACTGTTCTGAAGTGGGGGTGTGGGCCATAGATACCTAATTTACTGTGCTGTTATGCTCTAAGATGGATGATTCAAGTTGTGTTAAGAAAAAGTGTTACACGTGAAAGATAAGATGAGGGCACACCCAAACAAATGAGACAGTGAAAGAAACGTGTCTTTCCCTTACGCTATCAAGCGGTAAAGATGACAAGTCAGAGTAATTCTTAGGAAAGTTTGGCATTTCTTTATAAAATCAGATGATGATCTGCCCCGTGACCTAGCAGTGCTAGCTCCTTAGAGCCACTTCCCCAGGATGTTTGTTTGCAGCACTTTTCTGCTAGCGGAAACTGGAGACAACCTGGACAGTCGGCTGGACAGACTAGCGTAGCCCGTCTTCACCCGGTGGAATAGAATCCAGCCTCAGCAGCGAGGGAGCCCCAGGCATGTGTTAGCCAAAGACATACACAGTATAATCCCTTTTAGGTAAAAAAGGTAAACTGTCCAGTCTAACCAGCAGATTGCTCAGCAGCAGAACTAGAAAGACCAGCGAGGGATTGGTAAACTGAGAGGCTAGCTGTCTGCCCGTGGACTAGATACGGAGGGGTTCCTGCGCTCGGTGCTTCAGAGCTGCCGGGGTTGTGTGGGGCAGATGCGTGAGCGGGTTCAGTGATGTTTGTTACAATCAGACAATATTTAACTGAAACATGTCATTTTAACCAATTCTGAGTATATAGTTTAGTAAGTGGCATTGCCTTCCTAATGTCAAGCCATCTCTCTCTCCCCAGTGGGAAGCAATAGCTCCCCAGACATGGCTCTTTTTGCAAATATTTAGATACACTGTGTATTCTATTTGTTATACTTTCTAATAACATTGTTTTAAGAGATCTGCGGTCTCCAGAGGCTTTCTGCAGCCCTTCATTCTGGCAGGGAGGTAGAGAGGCGGGGCCCTGAGGGTTCGCCCTGTGCTTTGAGGAGTGGTAGTGAGCCCGTGGCTAGTGCGTACCCTTTACCAGTTGTTAGGGAGGTAGTGTTAGATTAAGAAAAGCTTTTGGGATGGGGCACCTGGGTGGCTCAGTGGGTTAGGGCTCTTCCTTCAGCTCAGGTCATGATCCCGGGGTCCTGGGATCGAGCCCCGCGTCGGGCTCTCCACAGCGGGGAGCCTGCTTCCGCCTCTCTCTCTGCCTGCCTCTCTGCCTAATTGTGATCTCTCTCTCTCTCTCTATCAAATAAATGAAATCTTTAAAAAAAAAAAAAAAAAGAAAAGCTTTTGGGGGAGATACTGTTTTTTTCTTACTCAGTTTGGCTTTTCCTGTTTCAAGGAAAAAGTAGAGTCAGAATTTGTTTCTGGATAATCCTTAAATCACAGTTTGATCTGTAAATCTGCAAATGTGTACCAACTGTTATCACTGATTTATATTTGTAATTATACATATATTTCTGTGGTTTTTTAAATTGCAGTAGCCTAACACCCTGCCCTTTTCCATTTCTTATTTGAAGGCAGAACTACTTTATGTTTTTCATTCTAAGCAGGGTCTTTTGTTGATGTAGATAATTTACTTTTCGAAAGTGGTTGAGGATAGCAGGGAAAGGAAATAGTATTTTCAAAATACAAACAATATAATGAACCCCTCGAATATACTGTCTGCATGTCATTATAGGACTACTGACTTGACCAGACTTCACAATCGAATATTACAGTACTAAAGGCTTACGAACATTCCTGAAGAAACCAAAAAGATTGTACATTCTTGGTTCATTTTTCTCTTAAAGACAATGTCGTTCTTGCTAGGGTAAATAGGTTCAGATGTCCTCTGGAAACTACCTATGATTTCTATAAATGTTAATATTTTTCTTAACATAGCTAAGTTATTACTATGCACTCGTGTTCTATTAATGGAAAATACTTTGACTGGATTCTCATCTCGAGGAGGAGTTGTTTCAGAGCCGGTGTGCGCTATTACGTAAGAGGTGAGATTACTATTGTCAGCGTGATTCAGTACTGGGTTTTATCTGTCACCAATTAATGTTTTGTCATACAGTGACATGACTGTGACCTTTTGTATTTCATTTGTTCTCATTATCATTTGATAGCCTCACTAAGTATCATCTCCTCCATTATAATAATTAGGTAGGTTTTCTGTGCTTTACTCCAGCTACTGTAGTTAATATGGCAAATGTTAATGAGACCTTATAGGTTGCTTCTTACTGCTTTAAGAGGAATTATTCATGTTGTTCGCTGGATGTCTGAAAGCCCGTTGAACTCAGTGTAGTTTCAGCAGCATAAACTCACACCAGAAAGTATTTTCTTTTATTACTCTTGGTTTCTTTGCATGCATAAAGCTAGACATTTGACTTTATGTCTTCAGCTGTAAAGATTGACGTTTCGAGCATTTATTCCCTAGGATTTGTACTAGCAGCACGCTAATTGACTTAAACCAGGCTTTTTAAAATCTGCATTAAAAATTACTGGCTTGGGGCGCCTGGGTGGCTCAGTGGGTTAAGCCTTTGCCTTCAGCTCAGGTCCTGATCTCAGGGTCCTGGGATCGAGCCCCGCATCGGGCGCTCTGCTCAGCGGGGAGCCTGCTTCCCCCTCTCTCTCTGCCTGCCTCTCTGCCTACTTGTGATCTCTCTCTCTCTCTCTGTGTCAAGTAAATAAATAAAATCTTTATTAAAAAAAAATTACTGGCTTTATAAAAGAAGTTTTTTCTAACTCGTCCTATTTTCTTTCTGTCTTTTCTTTTTCCTTTTTTGTAAGCCAGGTGTATCAGAATAAAATCCTGTGGGCCATTAAATCAGCTGTAGACATTTTGGGCCACGAAGTTGTAAAGGTTATTCCCTTATTATAGGTGATAAAGCAGAAGAAAGGCATTTAGTAAGTGACCTGGCCCAGAATCACAGAACCAGAATTGGAATTCGCGACTCCTTCATAACTAGATTTTCTTGGATGGACATACAGTCTTCATTAAATTTTTGAATAGGTAATGCATTCACATAGTTCAGGTATCAAGAAATGTAAGCAGATACACAATAAAAATACTTCTCGGCTTTGAGGCCATCTGCTGCATCTTACTTAGTTGTTAGCTTCTTACTTATCCTTCCAGATCATTATTATTATTTTTTTAAGATTTTATTTATTTGACAGAGAGAGGGAGAGATCACAAGCAGGCAGAGAGACAGGCTTGGGGCAGGGCGGGTTGGGGGGAGGAAGCAGGTTCCCCGCTGAGCAAGGAGCCCAATGCGGGGGTCAATCCCATGACCCTGAGATCAAGACCTGAGCAAAAGGCAGAGGCTTAACCCACTGCACCACCCAGGCGCCCCCAGATCATTATTTTATGCTGTTACAGTTGTGTGTTCTCTTCCCCCTTTTGTAGACGTCGTTTCTATACTGAGCACATTTTCTTGCACCTTGGTTTTTCCTGTTTTTTTAAATTTCATGTATCTTGGAAATAATTTCATAAAGGTCTGCCTCCCCGCCTGGCCCCCGTCTCCCCTTCTGTCCTTCCTTCCCTCCCCTCTTGCGCCCCCCACCCCCCACACCAGTCTTACTCTAATTTCTGAAAATACTCCTTAATGAGAATTACGGAAAGAACCCAAGTAGAAGATGCTTCTGACAAGTAATCTTAGAAGGTTTTGAGGAAGCTTTTCATTTCCGATTTGACTCAGTAATTTTGTCCCTGTCACTATTAACAAAACCATCTCCCTCACCTTAAAATGTTATATTTGAGAACTAGATAGAAAAGTTGTTAAGAAATATTTGAGTTGGTTTAAAAAAATCTGTTGATTTCTTTATGATAACTTGGTAATTTGAGTCAGGGACCAGCTTGAAAGTTGCCTCCGCAAGCTTCTCGTGTAAACGTGGATTATGTGAACAGATTGTAGAGGATTGCTTCACGTGATTGAAAGGACTAACCAACATTAAGACTGAACACTTGAGAGCAGTGCTTTTCAAATGAGGCTTTGTGGGTATGTTCATGGAGTTACAAGAATTTTAGGATCATATAATTTTTGTGGTTTTATTTTGATAATTAAAATCATTATAAGCATCTGCTGGACCATTTGCCTTATTACAACAAAATACTGTTAACATAATGACACATATTTACATTTAATATTGTGTTTAATGGTTTTAACTTTCAAGATAGTGTTTTTCAAACTGGAATCTGTGGGCATACTGTCAGGGGTCCTTGAGAATTTGACTTTTCTTGAAAATATTTTTCAAGTTTGAGAAACACTGTTTTAGAGGAATTTTATATATCTAAACAATTGATATATCAAACAGCAACCAACTTAATGTTTATTAATAGGTCCTTAATACACTGCCTTAAGCCTGTTGTAATGAGTGAGCTTCTGGTAGCTTTCGGATGGCATACCATGCATTTGTCTGAAATTGATTTTTACAGGTATTTTCCCCCTAATATGAACTGACTTAATTCTTTCCAAGTTTAAATGGAATTGCTGAGTTTTTGATGTGTTTCTCCTGTAAGAAATCTAGTTAACTTTGACTTTTTTTCAATTTAGGAATTGATTCTGAAGGCCATGCTGCTAACTTTGTAGAAACAGAACAAATTGTGCACTACAACGGGAGCAGGGCCTCATTTGTACAGGCAAGTGGCCGTGGCCGTGACGCGGCCCGCCAGCCCTCCTCTGCTTCCATTGGACTTTCTGCCCTATTGTTGAAATTTCCCTCTGCTCCCCTGCTTCTTAAAGTAATACTGTTGTCTATGATGTGGGAAACGTTCCCTCAGAACAAAGCTACTCCCATCACCTGGCACTCTCCTGCCCACATTTCCTGCCCTTGAATTAATTAAATCCCTACAGAGAGGGGATGGGAGGAGGTCCAAGGGGTGGAGCTACCTCCCCGCTCTCCACTTCTTCAAGGCAGCGATGATGGGACAGAAGGTAGCTGGCGAGGGCGTTACGTGCCTTGTACATCTTTGGGGGACAGTCTGTCCCCTGTTGCCGCTTTACGGTGCCGTGGGTCGCCTGTTCTCTAGAACAGTAGTGGCTCAGCGTATTTGTAAGTTCATGAACATTCTCATTCGAGCACCAATAAAGCAGTTTTTTAGTGTCATCATGTCCGACTACAGGACAGATACGACGTAATAATTGCTTGTAGATAAATTCATTTACTTTGGAGCTTAGGGGAAACACAGAACCCTTTACAACCCAGGTAGTAGACATGTATTAGAGCTGGAGGAAAAGCCCCTTCCAGATGTGTTCCCACGGAGGAGGGGCTGTAGGAGTGGGTAACCACCGACTGCTCTCAGAGTTGGTAGATGGTAGTCAGGCTTTTCCCTTTGTGGTCAGTGATGCACACGTACCCCAGACAGGAGATAAGCTGAGAAAAACAAGTTTGTGTGTATGTTTCTCCTCACATCTCTCTCTTCTTTAGACTCGAGGATCCATACCCGTTTTCTGGTCTCAAAGACCAAACCTCAAGTACAAACCCCAGCCGCTAATCAACAAAGTAGCAAATCACGTGAGTATCTTTGTGCTTTTCTCCTTGGCTAAAAATAGGAGCTTCACGTCCTTGTGGTTTGCTTGTGGAGCGCGAATCCGAATCCTCACCGGTCAGAACCCAGCACCTCTGCAGCCGTTCTCCTTGGTTCCGGCACCTGCTGAACCTCTGGCCCAGAGGCTGCAGAGGTGGCACGTTGCGAATGTGGAAAACTCGCGGGTGATCGGACGGCACGGCAGATTCAGACTGTAGAGATCCTGTAAGAGTTGCAGCTTCGTGGCATTTTAGAGTCCTCGGTGTGTTCTGTTGGAGGCTGTGCTCAGAATTAAAGTACGATACTGTAGCTCAGAATCCAGTGGCTTGTAATGGCTGCCTACTACCTGCTGCTTAGAACGCCTTGAAGACCTGGTCCCAATCCTAGCGTCATTCTCTCGAATGTACAAACAGGACATTGAAGGAGATACTTTAAAAAGTTTTATAAATATAGTGTAATTTGATAAAGCGTATAACTCTCTTTTCTCTTTCTAGATGGATGGTTTCCAAAGGCATTTTGATTCACAAGTAATTATTTATGGAAAACAAGTAATAATCAATCTGGTAGGTTTCTTACTTGTTTCTTGGGGGGAACAAAAGAAAAAACTTCACGTTTGAAAAAATACAACCTGTACCATTTTATGTTTATGCACAAAACAAGTACATTATGTTTTGAAGTGTGCGGTTCGGAGGCATTAATGTGCGTTCCAGTGTTGTGCGCCTGGCACCATGGACCATTTCCAGGACTTTGCATCACACCACACAGAAACCCAGTGTCCGCTGAACAATAACTTCCAGTTATCCTTCTGCCCACAGCCCCTGGTAACCATTCTACTTTCTACCTATATAAATTTTCCTATTCTGAGTTCCCCATGTAAGAGGATCATAGAATACTGATTCCTTTGGGTCTTGCTTATTCCATCAAGCATGATGTTCTTCAGGTTTGTCTGCGGTACAGCATGTATCAAAATTTCATTCCTTTTGAGGACCGGATAACATTCCTTTGTATGTTCTATATTTGGTTTATCCATTTATCTGTCGACGGACGTGGGGTTGTTTCTGCATTGTAGTTACTGTGAATAATGCTGCTCTGAACATTGGTGTGCAGGTATCCATTTGAGTCCCTGCTTTCATTTCTTTTAGGGCCATACCTAGAAGTTGATTGCTGGATCACATGGTGATTCTAGGTCTAACTTTTTAAGGAAGCACTGCTGTTCTTCACGGTGGCTACGTTGTACGTTCCCACCGCAGTGTGGCAGGGTTCCGCTTTCTCCACGTCCTTGCCACCACTTGTTATTTTCAGGGTTTGCTTTGTTTTGTTTTTTGAT
Organism: Mellivora capensis; assembly: GCA_004024625.1. NCBI lineage: Eukaryota > Metazoa > Chordata > Mammalia > Carnivora > Mustelidae > Mellivora > Mellivora capensis. Next base: position 18,509 of record PISX010000419.1, on the reverse strand, counting down.
TATAGCTGTCTTTAGGGTCGTGGAGTGGTGTGTCATTGCGGTTTTGATTTGCGTTTTTCTAGTGACTAGTGATGTTGAGCTTCTTTTCATGTGTATATTGGATAGCTGTATGTCTTCTTTGGAGAAAGGTCTACTCAAGTATTTTGCTCATTTTAAATCTAGGGGTGGTGGTTTTTGTTGAGTTATGGTAGTTCTTTATATATTCTGCAACTAATCCCTTATTAGATGTCCTTTCCAAATGTCTTCTCCCAGTTTTTGGTGTTTTTTTTGATAACTGCTAGTTACAGGTCTATTCAGATTTTCTGTCTTTTCATGATTAATATTTTGGTAGGTTGTTTCTAGCTAGATGAAATGTGTCCATTTCATCTAGCTGGCCTGATTCATTGACCTACAAATGTTCATTGAATTCTGTTATAATCCTTATTATTTCTTCAAAATCAGTAGTAATATCCCATCTGTCATTCCTGATTTTTTTAAGATTTTATTTATTTACTTGACAGAGATCACAAGTAGGCAGAGAGGCAGGCAGAGAGAGAGGGGGAAGCAGGCTCCCTGCTGAGCAGAGAGCTGGATGCAGGGCTCTCGATCCCAGGACCCCGGGATCATGACCTGAGCCGAAGGCAGATGCTTAACCCACTGAGCCACCCAGGTGCCCCTGTCATTCCTGATTTTAGTATATTGAGTCTTCTCTTTTTTCTTGGTCATTATAGCTAATAGTTTGTCAGTTTTGATCTTTCAAAGAACCAAGTTTTGGTTTCATTAATTTTTTCTCTATTTTTCTATACTTTGTTTATCTCTAATCTCTATTTCCTTCCCTTTGCTAGCGTGGAGTTTCATTTGTTGTTCTTTTTCATTCCTTAAAGTGTAAAATGAGGTCCTTGATTTAAGGTCTTTTTAAAAAAGAATATTTTATTTATTTATTTATTTGAGACGAAGAGAGAGAGAGAATGTGAATGTGTGCGAGCAGGGGGAGAGGCAGAGGGAGAGGTGGGAGAGAGAATCCCAAGCAGACTCCGCTGTGAGTACAGAGCCGGAGGTGGGGCTCCTATTTTACAGCCCGTGAGATCATGACCTAAGCCAGAATCACTAGTTGGCCATTCAGCTGACTGAGCATCCAGGTGCCCTGGTCTTATTTTTGAATGTATGTGTTTATGGCTGCAAATTTCCCTTAGTACTGCTTTGGCTTTATTTCATAAGTTTTGGTATATTGTATTTTGTTTTCATTTGTCGCTGTTTATTTTCTAATTTCTCTTGTGATTTCTTCCTTAACACAATGATTATTTAAGAGTGTGCTGTTTAGGGACTCCTGGGTGTCTCAGTCAGTTAAGTGTCTGTCTTCCACTCAGGTCACGATCCCAGGGTCCTGGGGTGGAGCCCCATGTCAGGCTCCCTGCTCAGCGGGGAGTCTGCTTCTGCCTCTCCCTCTGCCCCTCCCACCCCCACTTGTACACACGCTCTCTCTCTCTCTCTCAAATAAATAAATAAATAGACAAATAAATAAATAAAATCTTCAGAAAAACATGTGCTGTTTAATTTCCTCGTATTTATGAAATCTCTAGTTTTTCCTTGTTATGGAGGGTTAGCTTCATTCCACTGTGAGTAGAAAAGATAGTTTGTTTGACAGCTATTTTGAATATTATGAAGACTTGTTTTGTGGCCCAACAGCGACTCTGTCTTGGATACTGTTCCATGCACACTTGAGAAAAATGTGTATTCTGCTGTTGTTGGGTGGAGTGTTTTGTTTATGTCTGTCAGGTCTGATTTGTTCGTGGTATTGAGGTTGTGTTTTCTTACTGATCTGTCTGGTGGTTCTGTCCCTCACTGAAAGGGAGCTGTTGACATCTCCAGCCATTGTAGAATGTTTCCTCTCCCCCTTCAGTTCTCCCAGTGTTGCTTCCTGTATTCTTGGGCTCTGATGTTTGGTGCGTGTGTATCTTCATTGTTTTACCTTCGTGGTGAGTGGACTCTTCTATCACTATATAATGTTCTTCTTTGTCCTTATAACAGTTTTTGACTTGAAGTCTGTTCTGTCTCATGTTGCTAGAGCTGCCCCTGCCCTGTTTTGATTACTAATTATTTGCATGGAATATCTTTCCATCCTTTTACTTCCAGATTACTTGTGTTTTTATTTTTATTTATTTATTTATTTATTTAAGATTTTATTTATTTGACAGAGAGATCACAAGTAGGCAGAGGCAGGCAAAGAGAGAGGGGGAAGCAGGCTCCCTGCCGAGCGGAGAGGGGCTGGGATCCAGCCCCACATCAGGCTCTCTGCTCGGCAGGGAGCCTGCTTCCTCCTCTCTCTGCCTGTGCCTTTCCTTAGACACACATACCTATGATTGTGGCTCAATCCCAGGACCTTGAGATCATGACCTGAGCCGAAGGCAGAGGCTTTAACCCACTGAGCCACCGAGGCACCCCTACTTGTGCATATGGTTGGATCATGTTTTTTAATTCATTCTGTCAAACTGTGCCTATTGATTAGAAAGTTAATCCAATTATACTTGAAGTAATTACTTCTTTGTAGAGACTTAGTTCTGCCATTTTGCTGTTTGTTTTCTGTACGTCTTATAGTTTTTTTCCCCCCTTGTCTTCCTCTATTACTGTCTTGTGTTGAATTTTTTTATAGTTATATATTTTGATTACCTTCTCATTTTCTTTTGTTTATATTCTGTGGATATTTTCTTTTTGGTTACCATGAAGGTTACATATAATGTTTTAATTAAAGTTGTAATATTTGGGGTGCCTGGGTGGCTTAGTTGCTAAACGTCTGCCTTCAGCTCAGGTCATGATCCCAGGGTCCTGGGATCAAGCCCTGCATCGGGCTTCCTGCTCAGCAGGTGGGGAGCCTGCTTCTCTCTGCCTCTGCCCCTGCTTGTGTTCCCCCATTGCTGTGTCTCTAGCTCTGTCGAATAAATTTAATTTAATTTAAAAAAATTTAAAAAAATCAATAAAGTTGTAATATTTAATTTGAATTGGTACCAACCTAACTTCAGTTTGCATACAAAAACTTGATTCCTTTAAAGCTTTGTCCCTCTTTATGTTATTAATGTCACAAATTACATCTTTATACATTTTGTTCCCAGTAACGTAGATTTATAATTTTTTTTTAAGACTTTATTTATTTATTTGACAGACAGAGATCACAAGTAGGCAGTGAGGCAGGCAGAGAGAGAGGAGGAAGCAGGCTCCCTGCCGAGGAGAGAGCCTGATGTGGGGCTTGATCCCAGGACCCCGGGATAATGACCTGAGCCGAAGGTGGAGGCTTTAACCCACTGAGCCACCCAGGTGCCCCGATTTATAATTTCTTAAATGCATTTGACTTCTGAGTCCTATAGAATATTAAAAAATGGAGGTATGGATCAAGATTATAGTAATGCTGCCTTTTATATTACCTTCACAGGAAATCTGAATACCTTCACATGGCTTCAGGCTGTTTATAGCATTCTTCATTCCAGCCTGAAGGATCCCTGTTAGCTTTCCTTGTAGCCTGGGCCCAGTGATAATGAGCTCTCTCAGCTTAAGAATGTCTTAATTTTTCTCCTTATTTTTATTTTATTTTACTTACTTACTTATTTATTTTAAAGATCTTGTTTATTTATTTGACAGAGAGAGACACGGCAGGAGAGGGAACACAAGCAGGGGGAGTGGGAGAGGGAGAAGCAGGCTTCCCGCCGAGCAGGGAGCCCGATGCGGTGCTCAATCCCAGGACCCTGGGACCAAAGGCAGACGCTGAACTGACTGAGCCACCCAGGGACGCCATTCTCTCTCATTTAAAAGGACAGTTTTGCCAGATACAGAATTTTTGGTTTAGGGTTCTTTTCTTTCAATGCTTTAAATAGATCAGTCCACTGCCTTCTAACCTCCAAAGTTTTCTGAAGAGAAACGGGCCTGTAGTCCTATTGAGAATACTTTGTATATAATGTGTTTTTTTCCTTCTTGTTTAAGATCCTCTCTGTCTTTCAGTAATTTGAATAGAATGTGTTTGGTATGGGTTTCTTTTATCATACTTGGAATTGAGTGAGCTTCTTGGATTTGAAGATTTATGTCTTTCATCAAATTCAGGAAGTTTGGGGGCTTTTTTTTTTCTTCTTTAAAAAAAGACCTCTATCCTTTTCTCTCTCTCTTTGCCTTCTGGGACTCCCAGAATGGGTGTTTGTTCCCTGGTGATGTCCCAGATATCTCCAGGGCTCTGCTCACTTTTCCTTATGCATTTTTCTTTCTGTTCCTCAGACTTGGCTAGTTCATTTGTCTCATCTAGAAGTGGCTGATTTGATTTTCTTCCTGTACAAATGTGCTCTTGAAACTCTGCTAGTGAATGTTTAATTTCTGTTTGGTACTTTTCAGCTCCAGGCTTACTTTTTAGTTCCTTTGAATGATTTTTGTTTGTTTGCTGGTAATCCTATTTTGTTCATATACCGTTTTCCTGGTTTCCTTTTGTACCCTGTGTTTTCCTTTAGTTCTGAGCATATTTAAGACACTCGTTTTTTTAAAACCCTTTTTCTGATAAATCTTCTGCAGGGATGGTTTCTGTCAGTTCCTGCTTCTCAACTGAATAAGCCTTGTTTTCCTGTCTTTTGTTATGCCTTGGTATTTTTGTTGTTGAAAATCAGGCACTGGGTGGTTATGATACGGTAACTCTGGAAGTCACATTCTCCTTTCCCTGGATTTTGTGGTATTTTTGTTTCGATTGTTGAAGGCTGTAGTAATCCATTTGTTTTTAGATGTTTCCCAACCATTTTTGTAAAGGGTCCCTTGTTTATGCTCACTGAAGCCTCTGTTCTTTGAGCTCATGTTCAGCTAATGTTTTGACAGAGATTTCTTTGAATGCCAGGAACCAAAACCAACAAAGGCAAGAACCAAAACCGACAAAGGCAAAAACCAAAAAAGAGAGAACAGCCCCATCTCTAAGCCTCTGCAGATGGTTCTGTGCTGGAGCAGTTCTTCTCTGGGTGGCCAGGCTAGCCCGACCATACCGCTCAGCCTGAGGGGAGGGCTCCAGGTCTTCTCAGGAACTTCCAGACGTGCTTCTTGCCTGAGTGTACATGTGGCATTCTAGAATCCTCCTTATACGTAGCTGCTTCTGAATGTCCTCATTTCCCAGAGTATCACCCTGGCTTCTCCTGTAGCCTGAAGATGGTCTGTTTTATGTTTCCCAAGATCCTTTGCTCTAGGCAGCTGTTGGTTTGTAGTCCTCTTGTGGCGTGTATGAGCCGTGTCCACCTCGTGCCCTGCTCATGGTCAGAGTTGTGCGAGGCAGAGACAGCCAAACCCATCCTTCGGGTCAGAACAAAACATGGGCAGTAACTTGCAGATAAGGCCTGGGGCCCTCTCTCCTGTTTGAGGAGGTGAACCGAGAACCTGGTTGTGGCTTAGGACTGAGACCGTCACTGCTCCAGGGACTGGGTGGGGTAAGGGCAAGTCAGAATGTCACAGAACTGTCCTACAGTTTTGAAGATAGCTTTTTTTTTTTTTTTTTTGGTCGGGCATTGCTTTAAATCTTTGATTGTTTTCCAGAGCTCCTACAAAGGTGGCTCAGATAGCTTCTTTTGTTTTCAGTGTTTCTGTGAAGAACGAGAGCTTGGAGCTTCCTGGTCCACCATTTTGCTGATGTCGTTTGCTCCTTTTAAAGGAACTTAAAGCTGTGGTGTTTTTCATCTTTTACAGGTGAATCAGAAGGGCTCAGAGAAACCACTCGAACAGGCGTTTGCAACAATGGTATCTTCCTTGGGCAGTGGAATGATCAGGTACCTCCCTAGAAATCAGGTCTTTTCGGATTAGATGTGCGCTTACATATCTGGGGTCCCTCGTCACCCACGGGCATCCGTACCCACACCCCCAGTGGATGCCCAAAACCACACATGGTCCTGAAGCCTATGTATACCGTGATTTTCCTTAGACACACATACCTATGATAAAGCTTAATACATAATGTTGGCCCAGTAGCAGATAAACTGATAATAGAATAATAACAATAATAGTAGAATAATTAAAACAATATACTGTAGGAAGAGCTGTGCGAATGTGGTCTCTCTCAAATTACCTTGCCTCACTGTAGTTGTGCGTGTTGTGATGATGTGAGGGGCTAGGTGCCCACGTGATGAAGAAAGCCCAGTGACGTGGGCACTGTGATAGAGCGTCAGGCCACTGGCAGCCTGACCTCATGTTGGGAGGAGACCGACCGCTTTCAGACCATAGTTGACCGTGGGGAGCTAAAGCTGTGGGAGGTGAAACTCTGGATAACGGGAGACTACTGTATACACCAGTACATAGATCTCACTAGACATATGGTGTCCCCCACTTCCCAAAAATCTGCGTCACACTGCTTCACTTTTACAAAAGACCCATGTTGCCTCCTGTTGTCACTAACTGAAAGAAAGCCAAAGACGATTTTTTACTTTTTTTTTTTAAGATTTTATTTATTTATTGACAGAGAGAGAGAGAGCACAAGTAGGTAGAGCAGGAGGCAGAAGTAGGCTCCCCACTGAGCAGGTAGCCTGATGTGGGGCTTCATCCCAGGACCCTGAGATCATGACCCAAGCCGAAAGCAGAAGCTTAACCCACTGAGCCACCCAGGCGGCCCCAATTTTTCACTTTTTTGAGAAGGTCATTCTCAAGTTGATGGAGGGGGAGGTCTTTGTAAGAGCAAGGGTGGCCTGTGTCATGAGGCAGACGTTTGGACAGCAGGGGGCGCTCTTTGCTTTATGTTATGTTAGCTCATGAAAAGTTCCATTGGAACACTCCACCTTTCGGTAGTAGTGGGGTCCTAAATTGTAGCTCAGCTTCCCCCCCAACAATACTAGATCAAAGCATGATTCTGCTGGCTTGAAGGTTTTCTCTGGCACAGTTACATTACCCAATAACTTCTTAAGACTCAGATTTTAATTTGAATTTTGTGAAAGTTTAGTGCCCGATCAAAATCCCCTCTGTGAGGCTGTGTGTCGCGTGGCCACTGGGTCATGAATTTTGGCTCCTCGTGATCATTTGGTGTGATCTCTGTGGTCCTGACCCCCACATGAGCTGGAGAAGTTTACACTGGTGTGGAGGCCTTGTCGGGAGCGGCAGATGTGCCTCTGTACATCACCAGGCTGCACTTGCAGACTCTACGTGGCCTTGTCAAAAGAGGGGAATCCTAGAACATCCCCCAGCTGCCCTGTGGAAAGGTGCGAGGTCATGAGTCAGCCCGTTTGGAGTTTGCTGCAGCAGGAAACTGGGCAGGAGGTGAGGTGCTGTGGCAGGAAGTGGTCACAGGCTCTGGGGGGAAACTTTCCAAAGAAATAGTTTGGGGTACTTAGGGAGAAATTTTTTTAACCTATGAGAAATTTTAAGCATCCACAAAAATAGAATGATATAATGAACCTTTGGGGAAGAATTTAAGTGTCTTTCCTTCAACTCAGAAGCTCTAGCAAATTCATCAGATCCCCACTCCATGCATACTTCTGCTTTCTTTTTTTTTAAAACATTTTATTTATTTATTTGAGAGAGAGAGAGAGAGAGAGTGAGAGAGAGCATGAGAGGCGAGAAGGTCAGAGGGAGAAGCAGACTCCCCGTGGAGCTGGGAGCCGGATGTGGGACTCGATCCTGTGACCCTAGGATCGTGACCTGAGCTGAAGGCAGTCGCTTAACCAACTGAGCCACCCAGGCGCCCCTATACTTCTGCTTTCTCACCGTGGAACTTTCTTAAACACTCTCTGGAGGACTTGGAGGAACTCAGAATATACCTTAGACCTGAAAAAAGGGAATCTCCGGGTTTGGGGTCCAGCGTGCGCACTCTGAGAGCAGTTTGTCTGCTGGCTGCGTGTACCCCCTTGTGAAAGTTCTCTGTCTGCTCCAGGGGCTTCTGAGACACATTTGCCTCCAGAGTCGTCTTGGGTTTGTGGCAGCCGCTGACTTCCAAGAACGTGCAGTGTCAGAGTCTAGAGTTATGCCCTTGGTGTTTCCAGAAACTTGGAGGCCACACACAGCCCTCCCCTAGAGGGTGACCACCCAGAGCTGTTGTCATTTTCCTTCTGTGAGCTCGAAAGACCGTCAGACAGAGGAGCATATTAAAGAAGTATATTTGAATATTTTTAAATTTCGTAAGTCCATGTTCTAGAGGGCAGGGGGAGATATCAGTCTGTCGGTTAAAGGGAAATTAAATGGTAGACTTACTGTCATGCTTCAGATATCGGTCTATTGGATTGATGCACTTTTTAGTGGTTCAGTGGTTGTTGCTTTGAGTAAATTAAGTGAGTGACCAGAAGGAGAGAGGTTGTGTGGTTGCGCTTCTGAGGAATGGTGAGCCTCGTTAGCAGTGGGAAGTTTTCCTTTTGGGAACTGGATGAGAAAATGAGCCATGTAAGCTGACCTATCTCTGAGCGTTTCTTCCTAGAACTTGGAAAGAAGCAGAACTGCTTGACTGTTGGGGTCAGAAGCAAAATAATATATGTATAGTCCTGCATTGCCAAAATTTAACTCTGCAGTTCAGTCTTAGGAGATACCAGTGTGATTTTAGAAGGATATATGCTAAGAATCCCAGCGCATTTAGGAGCTGGCTATCTGCTTACGTCCTTCAAGCCAGCCTAGGGTTGTCGCTTCTGTGGGAGTACCCCAAAGTGACTGTGCCTCAGTCACTCTTGTGGGAGTGGCTTCTGGAAGATCTTGCCCCACTCCTCGGCTTCACCAGGTCTAGCCTCGGGGCTCGCTAACCCCGGCTTTTGTACTGATTTCTAAGGAGACTGTTCTCACTTCATCAGTGAGATAACCATTAAGAGGTGGCAGGAGCTACTGGACCTGCTTAGAAGCCCACACCCTCCTGATGCTCCTTCAGTCTGTTGGAGCCTCGGGAGTGATATGGGGAGTGACGCGAGGGCAGATGCCTCCTCTGAATTTCACTGTGTAGGCCAGAGCTCGCTGTCCTTCCAGTCCTCCTAGTTATGACCTGACCTGGTTCCTGACTTCCTTGACTTTCAGGAATGGGTTCATGATTTTCTTTCCTTCCCCTCTCAGTTGGCAACATTTTCCAGCTCATGGTAGGACACCTTCATTGTCAGATGTGTTCTAACCTTCAGAATTGGGCCTATTAAATACCAGATAACTAAAAACAATTAACTAACCCATTGCTGATGGGCAGGAAGAGTCCCTCTGCTGCATCTATGTGAGATGTACACATAGTGCTAAAGACAGCGGATGTTTTGATTTGTTTCCTCGGTGCTTCTGACAAAACCCAGTACAGATCCGACACTTGTCGAGTCCTCCTCATACTGATTGGAGTTTGACCCTTTTGAACATTTTAACTGATTTGAAAAATAATAAAAAGGGACCTTGGGGTCCCTGGGGGTAGGGAATATACCCTGGTTCTGCATTTGGCTATGGCTTCTTTATATTATATACCCGATTGCTGTACCGGAGTTCACTTCTGCTTTGTGCTGGGCTTCTTCTCTACTCCTGTCTCAGGGCATGTAGGAGAACACGTGAAGCTAGAAGAGTGTGTGTGTGTGTGTATGTGTGTGTAAACCCCACACGCAGTGAAGAAGAAATCCGTATGCTCAAACAGAGGCAAATCAACTTATGAATGTAGTAGTAGAAGGAAAGTGACTAATCTTTGGTCAGTTTCTGCATATTTTTCTTTTGATAGATACGTTGCCTTTGACTTCCATAAAGAATGTAAAAATATGAGATGGGATCGACTAAGTATTCTCGTGGATCAGGTAGCAGAAATTCAAGATGAACTAAGGTAAGCTATATCATTCCCCGGTGAAGGTCAAGAGAAGAGGGTCGTGTGTGTATGAGTCATGGTTATTATGCCTTATCTAGCTGACTTACACAAACACAGTTCCCCAGGTTGACTGCACTTTGTACTATGATTTTTCGTTTTTTTCATTGTGAAGATGAGACTTAATGATTTAAAAATATTTTTAAATTCTTAAAAGCAACCCAAAGCCAGGTATTTTCACGTTTTTATGAATCAGCTGCCACTTATTTACAAAGCTTTACATAATTGAAGTTCATGTACTAGTATGTTCATATTCAGTTGTTTTCACTGAGCATTCTGTCGCATATCTCTGATTTTGTCTCTGTAAGGATGGTGTTTAATGGCTTTTCTGTGTCATAATACAGGTTCAGTTAAGTGTTCTTTTTCATACTATGCATCTGGCTTGTTTTCTTTCCTCTTCCTACCACAAAAGATTGAGCCACAGTGAATCACTCTGGGCATATATATTCTTACTTCTGTGAAAATTATTTCCTAAAATAAATTCTTGAGAGTAGGATTAATGGTTCAAAGGGTCTAAATAACTTTATGGTACTTTTCGTGCGTGTTTACCGTGTTATTTACCATGTTGGCTACCATATTTACCTGGTCGCCTCAGCACATGTCTTCACTTACTCTAAAGCCAGAAGAAATCATGTTGTTCTGCCTGTGTGTAGTTCTATCCCTGGCAACCCCCGGGCACTTTTTCATGTTAGTTGCACGGTAACATAGTAGAGCTTTTTCCCTAGGCATTTCTGTTTTTAGAAATAATATTTTGTACATATTAAGTAGTAGACTACAGTTGGTTAAATCTGCTCTTTTCCTACGAGGTTTTGTCAGGAGCAGCTAGTGAAGGGGGACTGACAAACTTTGTTACTGGGCAAGAGTGACACCAGCTGGACTTGGGACACTGTCAGAGGAGGGGGCTCCTTTGGTTTGCCCCTTAATTGCTGCTGTGCAAGAGTGTGAGAAAGGAGGGATTGACCCCAGGATTTCTCTCCCTCCCCACCCACTGTGTTCCATGGGGACAGTGGAGCTTTCACCAATGACCTGCACATGACCTCTCTGGACATTTTTCTCAGGGGTTTTTGGGGAAGTGGAAAGAATCTGGGCTTCAGGGTTTTACACATCTCATTTTGAAATTTGGTGCCTTTTTAATTTTTTTTTAATTTTTTTAAAAGATTTTATTTATTTATTTGACAGAGATTACAAGTAGGCAAGAGAGGCAGGCGGGGAGAGAGAGGAGGAAGCAGGCTCTCTGCAGAGCAGAGAGCCCGATCTGGGGCTCAATCCCAGGACCCTGGGATCATGACCTGAGCCGAAAGCAGAGGCTTTAACCTACTGAGCCACCCAGGCGCCCCTGCTGCCTTTTTAAAAAAAAGATTTATATGTATTAGCACATATGAGCAGGAGCAGAGGGAGAGGGACAAGCAGACTCCCCGCTGAGCATGGAGCCTGACTTGGGGCTCTGTCTCATGACCCTGAGATCATGACCTGAGCCCAGGTCAATGGTCAGGCGCTTAACTGACTGAGCCACCCACAAATCCCCAAAATCTGTGTGTTTCTTATTAGCTGTGTGACCCAGGGGCGAGTTAGTTACCTTCAAACCTTGGTTTCTCCATTTGTAAAGTGGAGATAATATTACTACCTTATAGGCTCAGTGTACAGTTGAAGAAGTAACATTTGTAAAATACCTAGTATGTAATTTTGAGGTCCTCATGGTGTGCCAGCGCCCCCCTGCACTCATGGCCACAAACGTTCTACACACACCAGCTCCAGACGAACCTCACCAACTCTGCGTGACCCTCATCTAGATTTTTAGCCTTGGCATTTTCTTGGGGGCCCTTACTTTTAAGCTCATGATTTTTATTTGGCCCCTGGTAAATCTCTTGTGTTTCCCTGCCCATTTTGATTTTGGGGAGTAATTGCAGTAAAACTACTTACCTGGTGTTCACGGCGGGCTCTGTCCCGTGCACTCTGCTGAGCACTTGCGCATAGGGCATGACCTTATTCCGACCTTGGGGCAGCACCACCTCGGGTCTGTGGATGAAAACTTCGGTTCAGAGAGATGAGGATGATGATCTGAAGTTACCCAGCTGCTGAGTTGCCTGAGGAGCTAAGGCTCGGGGCCTTGGCTCTTCCCCGCCACAGGGTGCGTTATCCAGTTTTTTAGTTCATAGAATTATCTGGGGAAATGTTAAAAATTAACAAAACACAGGAATTGGTGACCATGGTTGGCTCCAGTGCGGACACCTGGGTGGTGAAGGGGAGAAAGGAAACCTGATTTTTCAAATACCCCGTTGAATCTTTCCAACTTCATAGTATTTGCATATATTGACCCATTTTAAGAAAGGTTTTAAAAGTCTTCTTAATGCACGATTTCCAGCCCTTCCTTGCTTCAGAGACTCTGACTTGAATTAATCTCAAGGCCAAGTTTGTTCATTTCTGGCAAACAGGTCAGGGAATTCTGATACGGACTCTGTAGGGTGATGCTTCGAGAAATCTCGATATACGAGGCCATGATGAACAGCTGTGGTAGAGGGCGTCCTACTTCTGGCCTCAGCTCTTCCAACTTCTCTTTGGCCCTCCTGTCATCCTGCACTCCTGGGCCATGCGCTTCCTGTCGACCTTTGAATGCGCCGGTTTCCCTGATGTTCCGACGGGAGCCATGATGCGAGAGGTGGTCGTCGGTGCGTCAGACTGACTGGTATGAGGGTGTTTATACAAATATGTTGTAGTTATTTTCTAGTGGATGCGGCCGGCATGGTGGTGACAAGCCAGGAGGGCGTGTTCCGCAGCAACTGCATGGACTGTCTGGACAGAACCAATGTGATCCAGAGCCTTCTGGCGCGCCGCTCGCTGCAGGCCCAGCTCCAGGTACGCGCGCTCTGTCTCTTCTCAGTCAGCAGTAGAGCCCAAAATGAAAGAAGGCATCCTTAAAATCCTTAACAAGAACCATTACAGAAGCAAAGGACAGAAAACATTCACAGTGCTGCCCACGCTGACCCAGCTTTTGTGTTTTTGTCTTCCCATCCGTAGGTGTGCACATCTCCACACCTGTGGTCAGCGTATGTGTACGCCGTTTGGGGGCCTTTTTTTTTTTTTTTTTTTTTTTTAAGATTTTATGTTTAAGTACTCTCCACCCATCGTGGGGCTTGAACTCACAACCCTGAGATCAAGAGCTGCGTGCTCCACCGACCGACCAAGCCAGCCGGACGCCCATTTCCAGGGTTTTAAATTCTGCCTTTTCTTGCAGGATTTTGAGGAGCCATAGTTGTTTTAAGAGTTGCACTTACTAAGTTGCTACACTTTTGGCTTATACATTGCACTGGAGAGACCAAATCCGCATGTTAGAATTAACATGAATTCTTTCTTCCCTTCGGGTTAACGGCTAGAAGTGGCATTTACTGTGTTGAAGGAATACACTCTCCAGGAGGGTCGTAGCAGTCCTCCCGACACCAGCGACCACGATAAGTGAATCCGTTTCATCGAACTCTGGCCCGCTGAGCTGGTTTTATTTAAAACTTTCTTTGCTGTTAGCACAAAGTAGCACCTCAGGGTGGTTTTCGTGTGCATCCGTTTTATCACTGGCTAGCAGTACTGACCTTCAGGTAAGCAGTTTCCAGCACAACTCTGCTTTACCACCGAGCCTGGGCTATTGAGAAGAGAGGCTATAAATATTTTCTTGTGTTTATCCTTGGAATTGAAAATGTAAATCCCGGATTTTCAGGTCACATTGGCCTTTATCACGAGGGGCACACAAAATGCACGCCAGGTGGTTTCTTGCCTGAATGGTAACCTTTGTTTATGACAGTTCAACTTTGTTTAGGATCATTTTGTGACACCAGGAAGGCATTGCGGAGGTAGAACACCTCCTTTAAAATGGAGTGCCCTTGAATCCTAAGCAACCCAAGCCAAACGAGCGCTTCCCCTGCTTGAGCGCGCTCTGGTTCGTCTTGTACCCGTCCTCCTCGTGCTGTGGGACTGACGTCAGGGTATATTTTTTTAATAGAAGTGATAGTAGCAAAAACACCCCGAACCGTTTCCAAGTCCAGTAAACAAAAGCCTATTGAACCGGGTTCTGTAACCTATACTTAACTCTTCCACGGGCTGAATGTGGTGGTGTAAAATCTGAGCAACCTTCTGAGAGTCTTGGGGTGTCGGTGCCAGCTGGTGGGGGACCTCCAGCCGCGCTCTCCCCCTGCCAGCTGAGGGTCCCTACGGGGGTTCCTGCGCTGTCTGGGGTGGGAGCGCGGCTCTGAGGTAGAGATAGTGAGCTGACACCTGAGGTGCACAGGGACGATGGGGACTCTGAGGTGGATGAGGTCCATGACGAGGACCCAGGCAGGGGCTCCTAATCTGTCCCCAGTGACCCCTGAAGGGGAGTCCGCAGGGGGATTCAGCGTGTCCGGGAGTCCTGTGAGGTCATTGCAAGGGGTGTTCTTTGTGTGCAGTTTGTGGGGAGGTGGGTGTGTGGCATGAGGCCCCAGGAAGGGTGCGGCTGGGGCTGAGGGAAGCCTGGGGCCAGGAGTGGTAGGGACGCTAGAGGGTGGAGGCAATGAGAGGTTGGGGGCGGCCGGGAAGGAGGAGGTGACGGCTGGGGTCCTATCACCGCTCTCCCTTTGGCCCCTCTGTTCCTGCGGGGCTGGGACACAAGGTAGGCACAGGGGGAGGAGTCCTCAGAGGGGAGGCCGTGGTGAGCTGCTGCTCCCCCCCGCCACCAGTCATAGGCAAGGACTGTGTCTCCTGCCTGCAGCCAGGGACCGTGTGGTACCGTGTGGGACTGTCTGCTTTGGTCCTGAATCACGTGCTCTGCAGTCGGTTACACTTGCGTATGGTGTGCTTCTTATTCCAGAGACTAGGAGTTCTGCATGTGGGACAGAAGCTTGAAGAACAAAACGAATTTGAGAAGATTTACAAAAATGGTAGGTAATTTCCTTGATAGAGGCAAAGTTGCTCAAATGGTGAAATAAATTAATAGTTTGGATTTAGGAATGCCGGTTGTCCCGTAAATCACTGCCCGTTGACTTTTCCGTGTTTTCACAGCCTGGGCTGACAACGCAAATGCTTGTGCCAAGCAGTACGCAGGCACCGGTGCCTTGAAGACGGACTTCACCAGGCAAGCCAAGCTTTTCTAGTAGCGCTGCAGGTGCACAAGCCTCAGGTCCCATCAGGACGCCCCGGCAGCCTTTGGACTGCAGCAGAGCCCCAGTCCCTGGGGCCGTGGGTCACAGCGGTCAAGTCAGGCTTGCTGGGTGGGGAGGCTCGGGTGCTGGAGGGTTCCAAGCCTCTGTGGGTGGTTATGCTGTGTGGGAGGCACCCAAGGCCCCGCAACCCCTCCCAGGGCTTGCGGTGCACCTGGGTCACTGTGGTCCGTGGCGGGGCTGAGGCTCTAAACTTCGAGGAAGCAGCTAGGTGATGCCCCTGCAGCTTCCCAGCACTGGACTGGTCAGGGAGAGGTCAAGGCACTGGGGATTTGTTACAGGTATGGGTCTTTCTCTGCCATAGGGATTCCCTGGGAGCAAACTAGGATTCCTAGTCTCTGCTGTGTTCTGAGCACCTAACCTGGGCTGGCTGTTTCTCTTCGCATTTCTTACCTTTGCAGCAGGCCCCCGAGTGTTTCTCTAGTTGTGCCTAATAATAGGTAATATTTTAGAAGAAGAATGTGTATTTCTTGGACCCGCTAGAGGTTTCCTTTGTGAGGTGTCTCCTTTATACTTTCAGGGCTGATTTTTAAAATCTTTGTAACTCACTGATCCCCATACCCCATACTTACTGGCCACAAAACCGTGGGAGAATTTAATATATAGATCTGTAACTCAGAATTCACGTCTTTTAACCAGAACCGGGAAGAGAACCCAGCTGGGACTTCTGATGGACGGTTGGAACTCCCTGATACGGTATTACAAGAACAACTTCTCGGACGGCTTTAGGCAGGTGGGTTTGTGTTTGGTGCTCATGTTTGTGCCTCGGGTGGTCCTATCTTTGTATTTTTCTTGAGTAATGGAATTACATCACACTGGAAGTTACTGATTTTCTTCCTCTATTCTAGGATTCCATAGACTTATTTCTTGGGAACTACTCAGTGGATGAATTAGAATCTCATAGTCCTTTAAGTGTTCCACGGGATTTGAAATTCCTGGCTGTAAGAAACCTTTGTTTTTCAAGCTTTTTTTTTTTTTTTTTTTTTAAGATTGATTGATTGATTTGAGAGAGAGAGAGAGAGTGTGAAAGCTGCTGTGGGGAGGGGCAGAGGGAGAGCGAGAGAGAATCTCAAACACACCCCCCGCTGATCATGGAGCCCGACTCGGGGCTCCATCCCACGACCTGAGAAAATGACCTGAGCTGAAATCAAGAGTTGGATGCTTAACTGACTGCATCAAGTAGATGCCCCCATTTTTCAAGTTTTTAAAGCATTATGTCTGAAGGTGTAGATGGTGCCGACTCCCCTTGATTGAAAACTTTATACATTGTTCTAAATGGACTGTAAAAACTTTGTTTCCTCGAGGAGAAGATGAGGGAAAGGAGTGAAATAACTGTGGGGCGTTTGTTTTCCGCTACACTTCATTGTCTTGCTTTTCGAGAACACATGAGCAAAAGGGAGCATGGGGAGTATGGAAGGTTTCTCGTTTCTAGAAGACCCCACTCGCCATCACAATCAGGGGTTGCTGGGGGCCCAGTAACATGGAAGGCACGAGTGTGTCTTTGACACGTCTCTCCTTTTTGACTCCTCTGCTCACCAGACTTTGCAGGAACCCCTCTGAGGTCTCATCCAGCGGACATAGTGTCCCCGAATGGAGCTGGCTGGCGTCCCGGCCTCTCACGTGGGCAGCCCCCCTCACTTAGCCCTCCCGGGTTTGGGCCAGAGCCAGGCTTCTTCAGATGTGTCCTAATCAGTCTGAAGACTCAGGCAGCTGTGATTGAAGCCCCCCAAATAACGAGGTTTTGTTGGGAAAAGATACCGTGTGTATCGGGTTGCAGAAGGGTTTTATTCTTTTTCAAGCGCAGCTGACTTCACAGCCTTCGAGCAGCGTTCTTAAGTGATGGCTTGTCTCTTCATTTCTCTTTTCAGTTGCCTATTATCATGGTTGTTGCCTTCTCCATGTGCATTATCTGTTTGCTGATGGCCGGTAAGTCTGCTCTTTCTTCACAGCCTCATGCTGGGTTCTGAGAATGTGGCACTTCCTTGTACGGGGTCTTGAGAGGGCGAGTTCACTCGGCACTTGCTGTTTCCCTGCTAAATTTCATGAGCAAAGCGAGCAGATGTGATTAGTCCTTAGATGTGACAGGAGGAAGAACGTAGGCTCACAAATACTGATAATCATTTTTTGTTTTTTGTTTTTTAACCTAACGTTTAAACTTTTGTTTCTTACCTCTCAAGTGATACATAGGAATTATAGAAAATACGGTTAGGCAAGAAAGAAGAAAATACTATTCATCATCCTGACTTCTAGAGATAAGCTAACTACTCTTAACATTTTGACGTTTTAATCTTTGTAAGTGTGTGTGATTTTTTTTCACAAGTGAGATACACATTTTTGTAATGTTTTCACTGAACAATAAAAACATTTCCCCATGTTCTTTACTTGTAATGGCTGCATTAAAACCCATTTATGGATATAGAGTTTATCTAACCAGCCACCTGTTATTGGACAAATCAGTGCTGTTAGGAGAGGAACATACTACTTACCATCAAATTTTAGTGGGTTGAGGGGCGCCTGGGTGGTGCAGTCAGTTAAGCGTCTGACTCTTGATTTCAGCTCAGCTCATGATCTCAGGGTCTGGAGATCGAGCCCCACACCTGGCTCCATGCTGAGCACAGAACCTGCTTAAGATTCTCTCTCTCCCCATCTCAAAAAAAAAAATTTTTTTTTTAGTAGATTGATAAGAACTTGTGTTAGCAAGGTCTTCACTGTTTTTCTGTTTTTCTCTCAGTATTTTCCTATGTTACTAAGCTAATAAGTATTTAGGATAAATGTGTCTGTGTTAAGTACTTCCCAGGGCTATGGGAGGGGAGTCTGTGAGTTGGCTGTATTGTGCACTAGGGGCTGTCTTGTCTGAGCCCCACTCATTGGCAGGGCCCCATTCCCATGCGCCCCTCTCACCATGACCCTTTTTTCTCCCACATGGGCCTTACCCCCTTTTCATCTCCATAGCATTGGGTCCCTTTCTTACAGCACTTTGTCCTCTGACCGCATAAGCACCTGGGCATCTCTTCTTTGGAGGTGGTGCCCCTCTCCGGTGTCCCCAGCATCCCCCGTGGGTACTTCTCCTTGTGTGTCATGATTTGCATACTCGTTTGTCTTTCCCACTGGATGAGCAACTCTTTGAGGGCAGAGACCATGTCTTTCTCATTGTTTTGTCTCCAGTGTCCAGGATATAGTAAGCCCTCGGCGCAGGTTTGCTGAGCTAGGGACTCTTTTTTTTTTTTTTAATTTTTATTTTTTATAAACATATTTTTATCCCCAGGGGTACATGTCTGTGAATCGCCAGGTTTACACACTTCACAGCACTAACCATAGCACATACCCTCCCCAATGTCCATTACCCCACCCCCCTTCCCAACCCCCTCCCCCTAGGAACCCTCAGTTTGTTTTGTGAGATTAAGAATCACTTATGGTTTGTCTCCCTCCCAATCCCATCTTGTTTCTTTTCTTCTTTTTCTGCCCCCCTAGTCCCCCATGTTGCATCTCCACTTCCTCATATCAGGGATATCATATGATAGTTGTCTTTCTCTGATTGACTTATTTCACTAAGCATGATACCCTCTAGTTCCATC
>PISX010000418.1:148735-288684 GCA_004024625.1 Mellivora capensis | reverse complement strand
TACCAGTTGCTGGGCTCTGTCCTTAGAGTTTCAAGGATGGGGCCCAAGAATGTGAATTCCTAACAAGTTCCTAGATGGCATTGATGCCACTGGTCCAGACATTACACTTTGGAAGCTGGAAGTATTCCATCTGGAAGGGTGGGAGATTTCACGCAGAGCTTGAAGAATTGAAAAGAGTTTACCTAGTGGAATGTCTGCAGTGGCATTCCGGGTGGACAGAATAGCATGCATAAAGGTATAAACAGATAGAACAGTGGATAGGGGATCCATAAGAAATTTCACTTGGCCATCATCCAAAGAGAAGTGGCTCTAATGGGAAGAGATAAGCCTGAGCTCATGCAGGCCTTTATGTGCCCTGCTAAGGCTTTGCTGCGTAACCCATATGAAACAGAGAAGCAGCTTAGTCAAATTTGCATTTTAGAAAGCTAATTAATTCTAGTGCAAGTATGGAAGCCTGGAGGAAATTCCCACTTAGCACCTAACTATGAAAGAGCTCCTTTAAACATCTATAATATTGTGCGCAGGGATTAATCAGACATGTGCTTGTCTTGATATTTCAAATAGTTAATAAGACACTGTTCCTTGCATACCTGCAAGTCAAAGACCCCATCCTTTCCCTCGGGCACTTGGGGGAGCCAACACTAACACCTAGGAAACAACCGAGCGCAAGGAGAGGCAGTATTTTACCAAAGGCAGAGAGGAGTGGAGTCTTTCAGTGCTGAAGCAGTTAGCTAGGGCTTCATGCAGAAAGAACACCAGCTCTCCTTACAGAGCAATGGCTTTTGCCTGGCCACCAGAAGGCTTTGCAGGCAAAGAGGACCCTGGAGTAAAGGTACAGAAGGTGGAACTAAACGTTGAAGGCACGGGGTCATTGAAGAAGCAGAGGATTTTCTTGAGACATGATAGAGGCATCCAAATGAACTGTGGTTCACAAAGCCTATTTCTATGGGAATAACCTCTGGAAGCCTTTTTTTTTTTTTTTTTTAATAAATCAGAGCAACATAAAGTAGGAAATGTGTTGCTTCTCAACCATCTGCAGGCCCCCTCTCTTTTATCACCCAAGGATAATAGCTATCAAGGGAAGAGAATACAAAGGCATGGGTTGGGGGCAAGGGACAGGGAAGGCACATTGGGCTTTGGTTCTGGTAGGGCCAAAATGACAGTAGTTGTTGCCCAGGGAGTAGTTGGCCGTTGTCTGGGGAATGAGGTGGTTTGGCGATCAGGCAGCTCCTAATAAAAGGCCATCTGTCCTTTGCACTGGGATGAGGGCCTGGGAAGCCCTCCCTTTCAGCTCCCAGATGGTAATACAATGTGCTTGTATAAGGGAGACTTCCTGGGTCATTTGCTTATTCCCGAATGTGCACATATGAAAATGTTTTTGCATGTTGGTTTTGTGAATTGTGTGTTTCCTCTGCTACTCTCCCCATCATGACCTAACCATACAGCCTTCTGTCAGGCTTTATCTTCTACCCGAAGTGCAGTGTGTGTGCTTACTGAAACAAATACACAAACGGATGTTTTCCTTGTGCCTTTTTTAAAGGGTGGTGGGTTTGTTCACAGTGTAGGTTGGAGTCTTTGCTGAATTTGACATTCCATATACCCTGACAGTTATCCAGAACTTTGGTTTTCTGGCCAATGCATCGTCCTCTTCTCAAATTGCTGTACTTGTAATTTTCATTACCAGGAGCAGCATATGACTTTTTCTTCAAGGTCATTATTCCCAATGAATTAAGATGTCTGCCTTCACAGGCGTGACTTTCTGCATGCCAGGGGTGGAGAGGCAAAACTGCCACGTGGGATGGGGGTCGAGGCAGTGGGTGGGGTTCAGCGAGACTCCTTCTCTGCCTGTAGCTCTGTCCCCACACCAGCCAGGCCCCCTGCACTGCTCCAGTTTAAACCTCATTACATTAAGAGTTACTGCACACTACGGGCCTTTGAGGTCACATAGGAAGAGCCGAAGGTACAGCTAATAACTCAGAGATTCTGACATGCCTGACTTTGAGGTGAGAGGATGCACGTGGCTGAAAACGCAGAAAGCAACAAACCCGATTTAATCAAATACATATCATTAAGCTCAGGGAGCGACCTTACTGCATTTATCATTAACTATATTTCAACACGATCCACCTTAAATTCCCCCTTTCAAACATTTCGCCTTGAAAGAAAAACAGAACAAACCAGAAGGAGAGGGGGCGAGACTTTGCCAAGGGGGGCTTCCCTGGGGCACATGGCAGCTGAAACACAAGGCCTCATTTTAATTGAATTATAAACTGTGTAATTATTTAACCTGTACCAGCTGGTCTCAAGAAGCTACCAGATTCCTTAGAGAGCTTGTACTTGGCCAGGAGCATAAGGTACCTTATTAGTAACAAGAAAAATGCCTTGTGTACCTATGTTAACCCCAGCCCCCAAAGAGCAAACTGTAGAAGGGGGGAAATGCTCGAGGTTCATTTTTGGTTTAAGAGACAGCCCTCTCTCCTCCTGAGTATGTGGTAGATTGAAGTCCCTGTAGTCTCACAGGAACGGGCACCATAAACAGGATATCATTGCATCAGACAGGTAAGAGTAATTTCTCTAATTAGTCATTTGAGATTTCATTTTTCACTTGGAAGAACTGGAAATGTAATTTGTTTGTGACAGGCGGTTGGCGAACTAACAGTAGCTACCATTGCCCCCCCCCCGCCCCCCGCCAGCCCATCTTGCTGTCCTGACGTCATCGTGGAGAAAGCATTGGAGGTGGGGGTGGTCCTCGATGTAAACACTTGGCTTCATCTGTCTACATCAAGCTAACTAAAGGACCTTCTTATTGACAGATGTGCCCTAATTACACATTCCTCACTTGTAATGCTAGAATAATCTTAATGAGTTTCCCGTGATCATTTTTCTTTCAGATTAAAGATTGTTTTCAATCCCCCCAAATTTTGCAGCAGTCTAAGTAATTTATAATACATTCACATTGCCATAAGAACATTGTTCCCAAAGGTACAGAGCAAGGTATTTTTAGGGAGCCGTCGTTTAGGAATTAATGTGTGATTGAAGACAGTCGTTTGGTTAAAGAAATAGCTCATCCTATCTATTTTGTTTTAAAACATCCTTCTCTGAGGAAAGATGGAGTGGCATCAGACATAGTGCCCATAAATCATAGCTATTGATTTTACATTTGTTTTGGCTCGTCTGATTTTATGCCCTCTCGTGTTGTAATTTGTTATCCTGAGAGCTGGTCCCTGAGTTGGTACTGGGTTGATGCTGGGAGGTGGGATTTTTTTTCAGTTTGGATTAATCTGTACATGAAACAGATTAGCCTGCAGACACAGAACGACGGTCCTCTTGCTTCTTGTAACATTTCCCCTGGGATTTCCCATGGAGCTCACAGATGCCACCCAGTGACATCTCTGGCAGGTGACAACGTGAAGGACGTTTGCGTAGTCCAGCCAGTGTGGGCACGGGTAAAGCTCCTGGCAGCCCTGGGGGCTGCCAGAAGCTGGGGGCTTCTTCCCTCGGCCCTTCACACCCGGACTCAACATGCACTTATTCTGGACACCTGGAGCTTCTCGGGGCCAGAACTTCCTTCCATCCTCCACCAGTAGCAGAAGTAACAGGAGGGAGAATGTCTGCTTAGCCACACATTGCGTGTGGAAGGGGGGGCCTCGGAGCCCCTTTTAATGTGCATCTGCTTCGATGCTTCTAGGTGGAGCTGGGGCTGCCGCCAGGTCCCCAAGCAGCCCATTTCAGATAAAATTAGACAGACTTTCTGCATATATACGTGTTGGACTCAAGTATCACTTCTTGTGTTTTGCTTCTTCTGGCCAATTTGAGTGAATGTCACGTTCTCGTTTTAAAATACTGTTTTCTTCCCTTTGTCCTCTGGCTTCCCATTCAGTATTCGGTCACGTCGCTGAAGACCATCCCGGAACTGTGCCGAAGATGTGACTCGCAGAGCGAAGACAGATCAGGTACGGCTCGCTCCTCTGCCCTCTCCTGCCCCCGATTCTTAGAGAGTGGAGGACTCCGGGGAGCTGTTTCCCCCTCACACTCGTTGCTCCTGCCTTCTGTCTTTCTTTTACAGCCTCTCACTTCCTCCCCCCATACACACACGCCCTCTGCAAACAGATGTCAGGTCATCCTCCAAAGGCTAACGGGACAGGGAGGCCCTAATGAGGACACGGCTGTATATGGCTCAACAGGGGCTGTCATCCCGGCAGCTCCAAACCGCAGTATACGCAGCAATTTACTGAAAACCCGAGAAACCATTGGTGACAAAATATAATGATGCAGGCGCCAACGAAAAAAATGTTGGATGCATTCACTACCCATATGGCCGGGACCAGCTTGGGGGATGGGGCTTCGCCAGGGTCTGAAACCCTATCAGGGATGCGACATGATAGGATCTGCAGGAAGGCATACTGGAACAGTTAAGATTAAAGCAAAGCTTGGGAGTTTAATAGTGTAAACTAAACAGAGAATTATGGCATATAGATGAAAACCAGCTGGTTGACCTTTTCTCCTTGCAGACGCCCCCACCCCGGCAAAAAGAAATAAATTAATAAAGGACATTCAGCGTTGTTTTTCCCCCCTCTGTAAATCAAATTAAGCCTCTCTCCTTTTCTCTTTGTGTTGGGCAAAAATGAAAATTAAAAAGGATGTCGATGGGCACGATACCATGGCATTAAATGATGAAAGGATGTTTATTGTTTCTCGGAGTAATTACTGTAAGGCATTGCCATTAATCGTGCTGTAGCTGCATCTGATGGTAGCTCGAATCCTGAGAACCATGGGCTGTGGAAGGCTCAAGATCGTCGTCCGATCATGTGTATCATGTTCCAAAATAAATAGATGGCCCTTGTCTGGACAGCTACTAGAGTTCTAGGCCATTCTCACTGAAAGGACTTGCACAAAGCTCATTTACTTGTCTCTTCAACTGCTCGTTCACTTTTGACATTTCGCTTAGATGAGATGGGGCAAATAATCAGTCCTCCAAGGTTCGTTTATCTCTGTTTTTGTGAGGGAGAGTAATGCTTCAGGGTTTGGGTCAAAAACACAGAGGATAGTTCCTAAGTTCTCATAAAAGTTTTCATTCACCTTCAGTTTTGGGGAAGGGGTTCGGTTTTTGTTTTTTAAATTGCAAACACACTCAAGTTTCTGTCAGGTGTAACAGAGGCTTTGGCCGTGAGGCTCCAGGGGCGTGCCTCCTGACAAGGCGTCCCCAGGTTCCAAGTTGGATCCTTGACTGGGGGCAGTGACGTGGGCTCAAGTTGGGGTTCAGTCAGTTATCAGCTGTACAACCTAGAGCTTGAGAGTGATTGTCTACAAAATAAAGAAGACATTTGTTCTGCCAATGTTACCAGGCACCATTAGGATGAGATTAGATGATGTATCTGGAGTTACTTTGTAGACGCAGGATTTTCTTCTTTAACTAGAGGTGGGAGTAAGAGAGAAGAAATAATAGCAACCACTTGCATCGTGCTCAGTGTGGGAGGTTCTGTTGTAAGCCCTTCAAGCACGTTAACTCAGTTAATCCAAAAAATGCTCAAGAGCTGAGTACTTAAGATGTTTATGTTATAGGTGGGCACACGGAGGCACAGAACACAGAAGTCAAATATCTTGCCTAGAGTCACAGGGCAGTTAAATTGCCGAGCTGGGATTCACACCACAGCAAGTCCGTCCTGGAGTGGGTTCTCTATCCTTACACATAAGTACCCTGAGATACCTTGACTTAGTGACATTCATTTAATTTTAGGAGATTATCCTTTTAAAACTTTAAAAATCAGCATTTTCCCTTATTGATTAAGTGGTGAATTTCCCTTCTCTGTTAAGTAGCTATTCTTACTTACCAAGGTAAGTGAATTAACCCAAGTTTTCAAAAATAATTTTTCCTGGGACAGGTTCATCCCATTTTCTCCAGGGCATGTGATTTCTCACCGCTTGCACAATAG
Source organism: Mellivora capensis (assembly GCA_004024625.1). Taxonomy (NCBI): domain Eukaryota; kingdom Metazoa; phylum Chordata; class Mammalia; order Carnivora; family Mustelidae; genus Mellivora; species Mellivora capensis. Next base: position 282,751 of record PISX010000418.1, on the reverse strand, counting down.
GTGAAATTGGACATTTCTTCTCTGGTTGAGAAGGACGCCAGTTTCATGAAAGTTCAGAATTCTTTAAACTTCACCCAGAGCAAAGACCCAATGCTCAAGGTCATTGGCAATAATTAGACCTGATAGGAAATGGATGTCTATGGGCAAGACTCAGGCCTCTTAATGGAATCACATATACACCTCATTTGGAGGGTGTCAAACCACTTTCTAACAGAGCCAGAGTGATCCTGGAAAAAGAACACATAGAAAAATCCATCTCTCCATAGTAGCACTGTAGTTTATCTGTGAGCTCCCTTAAAAGAAATCTCAACATAGTAAAGATTTTTCACAGCTAGTTTCTGAAAGAATTGAGCCATTCTTGATTCATTCCAAGAGCATCGAGCTCTAGAAACATCCTTTGCACCCCTCTAGTCTTCCTGTGTCCTCCACCAGGAGGAGCTTGCTCCAGGAGGGCTTGCCAATTTCCATCTTCACGGTAATCTTTTCAAACAGGTGGCAGCAGAAGGTGGCAGCTGGCCTCTGAGAAGAGTCCACACCTTCTCTTGGGACAAGGGCACCTGCTGGGGAACCATTCCCCAAACTGCCACCAGATGAAGGCTCTTTACCGTTCTTAAGTTTGTTAAGCAATTTCTATTTTGTGTAGGTTGTCAAATGCTACCGTCCATCCTTGCATTAACAAACCCTTGATCAGATGTTCTCGGGCCCGTTTGTTCTTTTATTTATTCATTCAGCTGATAACTGAATATTTTGCTGTCAAAGGCACTCAGGACATAGTAACAAATAAGACACAAACCAGGTCCCCGTTCTTGTGACATTTACATTCTAGGGAGTGACGAACAAAAGACAAGCAAACGAATACATAAACCAGATCATTTCACCCAGTGAAATGAAGAGGTGACTCGAAGCGACATGATAGAGTAACTTGTAAGAGTTGGAGGGGGGCACTTGTGGGGGTCTTGGGAGAGTTAGCAGGACCCAGCCAGTTGATAACAAGCGAAGATCACTGAAGGCAGAGGAACTAGCGAGTGCAAAGACCCTGAGCCAGGAATGAGCTTAACATGTATGAGAAAGAAAAAGAAAACCAGTCTGCAGCAGGGGGCTCAAAATGAAGATGAGAGCTGGGAGATGGTCAGGGTCGGATTCTGTATGGCCCCAACGATCATGTGTGCAGACGTGGGTTTTGTGCTAAGTGCCATGAGAAGCACCACCAGCAGGATGTCAGATTTTCTAAAATATTACTTGGAAAGAAGCCTCAGTATGTAGAATCATAACTCTCAACAGAAGAAGGGACCCCAAAATCATCTAATTGGAGGGAGAGAGAGAGAGAGAGTGAGCATGTGAAAGTACAAATAATAAAGCAAATGGATAAAATGCTGAAAACTGAAAAAGGTCAAAATGTATACAAGTGTTCTTTGTTCCAGTTATATATTTTAACACTTTCATAAATTTATTTACAAATGAAAAAAATATTTCCAAATAGAAAGTTTTTTAAAGTCAAAAAATAATAATAATAATCACTTAGTCCATAATCCTTTGGATCTTCAACGAGGATCCTTATTATCCTGCTTATACGTCATGGCTCTGGTGACAGAGAGTTCACAGTCTCATGAGGCAACCCGTCCATGAATGCTAGTATCTTCATTCAGTCAAAATCAATGTCCCTCAAATTACCATCCCTCGTCCCTGGTTCTTCTTTGGATCCATGAAGAATAGCAACCCCTCCTAGACAAGGTGCCACTAAGTGTTGAAAGATGGCAGTCACCCTTGGTCTTGTCTTCTCCAGGTTAAAATTTCCCTCCATGGCTTTAAGTCTATCCTGTTCTTCTTTCTTGCTCTCTTGTGGATGACTGCAAATCACCAGCACCCTCCTTAGAGTGGAGCCCTCAGAACTGAACCCAGTGGTTGCTCCCCACGTGGTCTGAGGAGAACCTGCCAGCCCCACTCTTCAGCCTCCAGGACTCCCCACCTAGATGCCTTGCCTTCCCAAGTATGCTCCAGAGACAGTGCTCATGCCTGGCCTTCCTGCCTGTTTCTCAAGTGTCCTGAGAGGAGCAGGAATGTCAGAGGAGCCTGCTGGTGGCCTTGGAAGCCCCTCTGTGAGACACCCAGACCAGAGCTCACCCTTCATCCCTAGACCCTGGGCCATGCCATGGTAGGGTCTGAGAAAGGCAAATGGCAGTGTTGTCAGAAGCCTGGGGAAGCATTCCATTCTCCTCCATCAACTGTCCCACGTCCCACGAATGTGCCGTAGAGGTGTCCTTCCTCTACCTGAAGGCTTTGACCCCTAGTGGAATCTGCACTTTCCTCTGACAGAAGCAGTAGTTTAAACTGTCCTCTACCCTTGACACTGCACTATGACCGAACTTCCCATTTTTGTGAGAGAGGTTTTGAAAAGATGGTGAAGGTATTGCAGAGACAACAACAAGGCAAGAGTGAGGCAAAGAGGTAGAAACTGGACCCTTGAGAATAAACCTGGTCTGTCTTGAGACTTTCTAGTTATCTCTTAGGTGTTCTTCTGGTCCTCTGTATGCAGCTTCTTTGTCCTCAGAATGATTCTCTGAGGGAGGACCATGAGTATGCCCAATTTATTGATGAGGTAACCAAGACTCCTAGAAGATCAATAATTTGTCCACAGTTCTGGAGCTGGCAAGTCTTCTAAACCAGCTGTGTTGATTCCAGAGCCCTGTGGAGTTGAACCAACTGAGTAACTGTTGCCCGAGGAGCCACGTGTGGCTACTAGTGTGAATCAAGGATTAGCAGCAAGGAAGTTATGTGTGAAAAACTTGCACCTCTCCAAGGAAGTGATTTGTGGAACATTTGCACGTGTTCTCTGCTTAATCCCTGCTGCTCGCGTAGGAGAAGGGGCCGGAGCAAGGCAGGGAGTGTTAACTCTGCCCTACGTTCTTTGTCAAATAAGGGCTAAAATAGGCCAACATATGGTCTTCAAATCAGACATATTCAGTTTCATTGACTTCGAGTTTTCTTACATTAATTGGACGTTCAAATACACGTTCGTTTCAATTCACAGTGCTTTAGGGGTCTTGTGATTCTTTCGAAATACGTATCTGCTAAGCCCACTGGATAGTTTTCTCATGAAAGAAAGCAGATAAAGACTAATGCAGCTCTGCCTCCAAGAACAAGACACACTGAGGAGAGAAAACTCAGTTATAGAATAGCAATAAATGGCCCCGGGATGGGTTTGAGAAGAATCTTAATACCCACATAATAGGGACCATAATTTGCGTGACAGGGAGAAAAGGAGAGCCATTCTTTTTTAAACTTAGTAGCTGATATCTACCTGGTAAAATGCATTTTGGTTGTCGATGTAAAAGCATTGCAGATTGGCTCTATTTTTAGCCCCTCGGAGTGCAGATTTTGTAACAAACTCTGAACCCTTGAAAATACGTGGTTTCTCCAAGATGTTCAAGGATTTCAGCCAGCACCAAAAATAGTAAACTGATGTGAAATTTATCCCCTTGACCCTTCTGTAACATAGCTGATGATGCTAAATATGTAAACCCCCTATTTTCGATTTTATTAAAGTTTCATGCTAAAAGCTTGCAAGCAGACGTCGGTAGGGCAGTTTAAACGAGAAGCCTGCTGGTGACTCCAGCTCACATGATGTATTGACAAATGGACTCCAAAGAATAGGGAAACACATTTTCTAAGATCTCAGTTAAAAACAAACAAACAACAACAACAAAAAACGAACGCGTCAACCCGGGATGGATGTTCGAAGAATCGAACACCCATGACGAAAATCTCAGTTTCTCTAACCACAGCAGCAACGCACATACAGCAAAACCTCTAGATAAGAATGTTACCAAGCAAAACACTTATTTTTCTCTCTCTTTAGCAAAATCTTACTTATCAAGGTGATAACAATCCATTCTAAAAAATGAAAATCGAAAACTCCAACTGACGCTGCCACCAGAACTCAATGTGACTCTGTTTCTTTCTAGCATTGTTACGGTTGCAATCCTCATGCGGGGAAAGGGTTATCTGCTGCTTTTTTTTGGCTGCTACCCAAGGCGCGGACATCGTGTCGCTTGAAGCCCAGAACGTACCTGGGAAAGTACACGTGCCCCGTAGGTCCAGAGGGAGAGACCACCTCTGCCTTTAATCCATTAACAGCTTATGGTTCCGAGAGAAAGGGTGTAAGTCAGTGTGGGGCAAGACAGGAGCAGAGGACGATAGAAAAGTTAAAAGTGAAACTTCGGTCGTGTTTAGCAACGAAAGGGGCTCGAAGGAGCAGGGCTTCAGTACTTCGCACACTTGGCCCTTCCTCTCACTTCATCCGCACATGTCTTATCTTTCCTTAGCCAGAACCACGAGTGCCACCGCTCCCTGGTGTTCTAAAACCTTACTAGCATTGTGGAATTCAGAAAGTAATGAGACAATATGAAAGGGAGAGGAAACTTAGGGGAAGGGGACCCAGTCTCCTCTCCCCTGATTTAGTTTATTTTTGTTGGGCTCTGAGAAACCTGTTTTGTACCCTCAAAATTGATACAGAAATCTTGGTAGAAGTGACTTCAAGAGTCTCTGCAGGAAAGCAGGATAAAAATTCGGAAGCAGGGAGATAAGCATCATTTAGTCAGGAAGGCAAAGACTTGAAGCTAAGGCACAGGGAAGAAGTGATACAGAACCAAAGTGCCTTGTACCTTTCGTGGCCTCCAGAGTTCATCTCTGTCACAAGGGAGAGCGGTTTCCCAGTCTCGTCTTCCCCATCCAAGGCAAGAGTATGACTGTGTGTTAAGGGTGTGGGGGCAGTGATACTCGTTTTGGAGCTCCACAGCATCTCTGAGAGCATCCCACTTCTTGCTGGAAATATGTCCTTTTTCCTTCGTCTCCCAAAATTAAATGTGCTTCATCTTCCCATTAAAAATGAGCCCTCTTTGGGATGCCTGGATGGCTCAATTGGTTAAGCGTCGGCCTTTGGCTCTGGTCTTGATCACAGTCCTGGGATCGAGCCCTGCACTGTTCAGTGGGGAGTCGTCTTCTCCCTCTGCCTGTTGCTCCCTCTGCTTGTGCACACTTTCTCTCTCTGACAAATAAAATCTTAAAAAAAAGAAAAAAAAGAGCCCTCTTTGTCCACATACCTCCTTTGCCTTAACTCTTCCCTTAAAAAAAAAAAAAAATCCTAAAAGAAACTGAAGTCATAGAAAAATTCTAGGGGTGCCTGGCTGGTTCCGTCGGCTAAGCCTCTGCCTTCCGCTCAGGTCATGATCCCAGAATCCAGGGATCGAGTCCTGCATCGTCGGGCTTCCTGCTCAGTGGAGCGTCTGCTTCTCCCTCTCCCTCTGCCTGCTGCTCTGCCTACTTGGGCTCTCTCTGTCAAATAAATAAATAAAATCTTTTTTAAAAAGAAGAAAAGAGAAACAATTCTAGAATCTCATAGTTCAAAGATCCTTGGAAAGAGTCAAGAGTCAACTACAAAAGTCCAGACCCTTCAGGGGGCACCTCACAGTGTGTCTCGGGGCCAGAGCCAGCACCATCAGCATCACCTGGCAGCTTGTTGGAAAGACAGACTCTCAGACCCCCTGGAGCAGAATGTGCATTTTGTAATAAGCTCTCCGAGTGAATGGTGCATATTCAAGCACTGACTTGGGACACCCTGGTGCTCATCTGGTGTCCATGATGAGTGTCATTCCATGCTCAAAACCAAGCAGTAGTTCCCCAGGGTGGTTCTCAAGACATACCGTGGGAAACTCTCTCCTGTGGTCTTCAGGGCCCTGCATGATCTCCTCCTGGTTCAGCAAGCTTCTTCACATGCCCCTCTCCTCCCACTGTCTGCCTGCCGCATCAGGGAACCTTCTTCAGGTCTTCCAGCGTGCTGTGTTTTTCCCATGACATCTCCTCCTTCCAACTCCTACTTCACCTCCTCAGGCCCCTTTACCAGACTCCCTAGACCACCATGTTCCAACCGAAATATAATGCGACCCACTGACCTAATTGACTTATTTTTCCTAAGAACCACATTTTAAAACTATGAACCAATGAGATTAATTTAATATCTTTAATTTAACCCAACACATCAAAACTGTTATTTGAACGTGGACCACCAGCCAGCCACATTTGAACTGCTTAATAGCCACAGGTGTCTAGTGGCTCCCATTGGGGACAGTTTGAGCCTAGATGAATTTAGCACTGTTCTCCCAACTTACTCTATGATTTCCTAGCTCTGCGAGTTAAAGAATTATTAACTATTAATATCTGTGTTTCAAAGAATTGTTAACAATATGATGTTAGCTCGATACCAGTTTTCTCTAGTAGACTAAGTGTAATCCCTTGTTTATTATGGAATGAATCCCCAGGCCCTGACGCTGGAGCCTTGTGTAGATCTGAGGGATAGATGGGCAAATGAGGGTGTGAAAAGGCGAAAGAATGCCTCCCTCCTTTGGCTTTTGTATCATAATTGAGATATGAGGCAGCTGATTGTTTGCTTCTTTTCATTTGACATGATACCTTGATCCTTCAGGTTTCCTCTTTTATCTGTACCATCGGTATCTTTCTCTCTATGGGGTCATTACCCTCATCAAACAAGCACTCTCTGATCATGTCTTGTCTTAAAAAGCAAACAAACAGGGAGCACCTGGGTGGCTCAGTCAGTTAAGCATCAGACTCTTGATTTCAGCTCTGGTCGTGATCTCAGGGTCGTGAGTTCAAACCCCACGTAGGGCTCTGCACTGTGTGTGGAGCCTGCTTAAGATTCTTTCCCTCCTTGGGACGCCTGGGTGGCTCAGTTGGTTGGGTGGCTGCCTTCGGCTCAGGTCATGATCCCAGCATCCTGGGATCGGGTCCCACATCGGGCTCTTTGCTTGGCAGGGAGCCTGCTTCTCCCTCTGCCTCTGCCTGCCACTCTATCTGCCTGTGCTCGCTCTCTCTCTCTCCCCCTCTCTCTGACAAATAAAATCTTTAAAAAAAAAAAAATTCTTTCCCTCCCTCTCCCTCTGCCCCTCCCTGCCCAACCTTCCACCCCTCCATGTGTGCTCACGCTCTCTCTTTAAAAAAAAAAAAAAAAAAAAGCGATCAAACTGTACCTCCTCTGGTGACTCCCATCCTAGATCCTTGTTCCTTCCTTTCCCCACCCCCTCTACCCCCTTCCAATACAGCCAACCTGCTATAAAGAGTTAGGGGAACCCCCATTACTGCCCTCCTCCATCCTTCACTTGAAGTATCTCCAAATGACCTCCACCTCCCTAGGGAAGGCCACGACTTCCACGGTGCCACATCTGCCGACACGGAGACTCTCCTCTCTCTTGGCCCCTTTGCACCATTCGAGACTCTTGGCCACTCCTTTCTGGAAGCATTCTCCTCTCTTGGCTTTGTGATACCACCTATCTCATTTTTCTCCCAACGCTCTGCCATCTCCTTATCTCCTTTGCGAGTCCTCCTCCTCCTTTACTTGGACTTATTTAAATACCCAAGTGGGGCTTCTGGATTCAATAGGACCCTCTCTCTTCTTGGTCTCCAAGTCTCTGTGGGTTGGGCGCTCCTCCACTGTCACGGCCTCACACGTCACTTACACGCTGCCGCTGCTTGTCTGGGCTTCTCGTCACCTCCTTACGTGCCAGCTGCATGTCTATGTTGGATGTCTCATGGAATTCTAAAGAGGATCCTTGAGCCCCGTTCCCCGACTTGTTCCTCCTCAGACGCCCCCTCAGTCCTGGGCATTCAGTTTCCTGATACACGCACTCAGTGACTGCAGCGGGAATTCTCCCTCTCCCTCACACTCCCCTTCAGCCAATCACCAGCTCCTTAGTGATCTGTGCTCAAAATATGTGCCCATCTGTCCTCTTTTCTCCATCTTCTCAGCCACTGGCTAGGACAGGCCACTTATATGTTTCATTGGGGTTAATGGCATGAACCAGTCCCGCCCATTTCTTCACGGCCAACCCTTGCACACCCTGTTTCCCACAGAGTGGCCAGAAGGATGTATTTTAGAATGCTAAGTGGATCCTTTCACTTCTCCCCAGACACCCCATTTCTGTTAAAATTCTTCCTTGTGGCCAGGAAACCCCCAAATGAGTTGGCCTGTGACAACTTTTCCCAACCACATCTCTGGCTCACTGTGCTCTAGAGGTAAGAGCTATAGAACCTGCCAGATTTTTTTTCTGCTTTAGGCATTCAAAAATGTGCTTCCTTCTACCCAGGTCTGCACAGAAGGATCTCATCTCTTGTGTTTTCCCTCAGATCTTCACGTAGTTGGCTTCTTGTTCCCTGGTCTCAGCTTAATTGTCACCTCTGCAATGAGACTTCTCAGCTGCTCTCTTCTAGGACCCTGCAAAGTGCTCTGCATTTTGTGATTCCTCATTCATCTGTGTGCTTGCTTTACTGTCTGGTTCCCTCATGAGGACAGGGATTATGTCTATTTCATTCCTCTCTGCACCCCCAGAGCCATATGCTAATAGGTGTTGAATAAATGGACTGTATAAGAGTATTTTAGCATTCTGTCAATTCAGCGCTTCTGAATGAGCTTTATTATATTCTTATCGTGCTTACATGCGAGATTGCCACATTTCACCAGGTGAAAGAATTGGTAGCTGAAAGAACAAATTCTCAGTGATAAGATGACCCTAAATTTAGCCAATGCCATTAACGATAAACAACATAGGGAAATTCTTCCACTCAACTGTTTCTAAGAAAAATTGTTAAGGAATACCATTTTCCTAACTTTGCTCCCATCCAGAAGCTTCTCAGTTAAGTGCTTACCAAAACCAAGGCAGGGAGCAGGCTTTGGGATTTAGGGCCTCAGGAATCCGAAATGAGCTCAATCAGGTTTTACCACTGGTTTCTTCGATTCCATTACCTATAAGTGACCCAAATAGAGAAAATATGGGTGACTCAGTTGGAAAGCATCTGCCTTCGCCTCAGGTCATGATCCCAGGGCCCTGGGATCAAGCCCCACAGAGGGCTCCCTGCTCAGCAGGGAGTCTGACTCTCCCTCTCCCCTCCCCCACTTGTGCTTGTACACTTTCTCTCTCTCTCTCAAATGAATAAAATCTTAAAAAGAAAATATGAACTGCAGGTTTAAGGAATAATTGTAGTTTTGATAAGGCCATTATGCCCTCTTTTGGAAGGAAAGCCGGAGTCAGGGAACCTCGGTGTTCACGGAAGAGTCGGCAGGCGCGCTCTGCGACTTGGGACATCATACTTAAAATTCCCAGAGTTCTCGTTTATTTCAAGTGAGAATAAGGAAGACCTGTTCATCCATCCTGCAGAGTTGTTGCCCAAACCTCTAAAGAAACCGTACCCTTGGCCTTGTACTCAGAAACTTAGAAAGCCTTACACGAATACACGGTATTAGCAATTTAAAAATATTACACACAAGCAATGAATCATGGAGCACTGCATCAAAAACTAACGATGTACTGTATGGTGACTAAGATAATAAAAAAAAAACGCTAGATGGAGGCAATTTTAGGAACATTCCAATTAAAGAATATCATTTTTGAGAAATTCGTAAAATACACGGAAGGTTTTTGTGGTTTTTTTTCATTGTTTATAGTAGTGCTTGTGAAGTGTATACCGAGCTGCCCCAGGAGACAGAAGAAAGGAACTCTGCCATTCATTTATCCTGGGAAAAGCCTCTGTCTGCACTCTGCATTTGTTTGGTTGTACCTGCTCTTTCTCTCAGAGGCCTCGTAACTAATACCTGGGGTCCAGGTGGGAGCTCTTGTGTACAGACCCCAGGAGGGCTGTCAAGAGAAGAGAAAGCTACAGCCAGCTCTATGCCTTACTCCTCTTTCTCCTCCCCTCCAGACCTTACACTGCTTTCCTCTCAAAAAGGAGACCATGTTTCACAGACTTACCACTTTGCTTCTCATGGAAAACAGAATTCATTTCACTGTTAGCCAGAAAACAGGAGAGAATACTCTGCTCATACCCTGAAGACATACCCCTTCTTTTTTTCTTGGGTCTGAAGCTCTATTTCTAATGGAAATACCTAGCTCTGTATTTAGAAATCAGATCCTCGGGCACTGGGGGAGTCAGCGGTTGGAGATGGAGAATAGAGAGATGGGGAGTTTTCCCACCCCCACACATCCTCCATCTGCCTCCCCTTCTCTCCCTTCCGGAAGACCAGTAAGTTGGTGTTCTTTGTCCTTGCCGGTAGATCAACCCTGTAAAACATCGCCACCTTCAGTTAGAACTGGTAAGTGTGTGTCTGCGCTTTCCAGAAGGCACACGGAGCTTCCTCTAACACTTTGCAGATAGCGCCCAGAGCAAGCTGTCCCCTGGTTCAGTGCTTCTCCGTTTGATGAGCCTCTTCTCTGTCCTTCATCCTATGTGTCTCTCCCTACAGTTCAGCACAGCGGGGAGAGAAAGAAAAGAAGGAGCCTGGAACAGGGGCCCTGGAGTGAATACAAGGCTTAATGCACTTAAGGGGTTTGGTTAATGGCAAAGTGAAGGTCAGCATACTTTTTAGATGACAGAATGACTAAAACCATGGACTTTCTTCAGACCCACCAACTGCTCTTCTACGTAAACTGTGCTTTTGAAGCTCAGAGGTTTAAAGTTGTCAAAATATTGAGTCTGATTTCATTGAGACAATGTGCCTCTTTGGTGAAGTATCTTTTCTGTCTAGTGTAGTAAGGGCTTGAGGATGATTTGGAGTTTTCACAGAACGAAGAAATGGGTACAGGTAGGGCACAAAGTTATATGAGCAAGTCTCGCCACTTCTGGGCAGAGCTGGAAATAATGAAACGTGAATCTGACACTTTCAACAGCTGCTTGATACCAACAGCCACTTAAAGTCAGAACTTGAGAACCAAACCAGCAATTCCTTCCCAATATTATTAAATTTCTTAATGTGAATAGATCATTGGTTGCTATTTTTATAATGAGAAAGAAAGAGCTCTGTATTCCCCCTTCAGACTTATAATACCCCCAGTAAAGGGTTCATGGTGTCAATGAAAGAGAGGGACCAGCAGTAACGTGGGAAAGTTCCAGAAACAGGCTTTCTTCACACAGAAGAAACATCATGTAAAAATAGAAGCAAATGGAATGTTGGAGAACTTAACAGGTATGTCCTTGAAGGTGCCTGGACTTTGGCAACTATAGATGTGGCGTGTGTGGTTAATGTACATTTTGAGGCAATTACAAGTAAAACCGACCACTTTGTTTCTCTTGGAAAATAGAATTCATTTAACTTTGACAGTAAATTGTAGGGAAACACTATTTTATCCTAAAGACATACCCGTTTTCTTTCTCTTCTTGATGTCTAAAGCTAATTTTCTAATAGGGACACATAACTCCATATTTAGAAGTAAAATAAATGGGCATCTGGGGAGCCAGCATTGACGTTCGTTCTCGAAAATTGGATCCACTGATGGAATAGCAAACTGTACATTATCTTCCTAAGAAAATACTAATTTATCAGTCCCAAGAGCCAACGAGTTGTTCTGTGTCAGCAATCAGCTTAGCCTCATAATTATAAATTTGTAAGGATCTGTTGAAAGACATGGATCCAGAAGAATTATAGTGTTTCATAGTGAGTCACTTAGAAGAAAGAGCCCTGTTATTTGTAGACATTCCATATAGTCATAGAAATTTAGAGATGGATCAGGTCTTAGCAATCATATAGTCTAACCCTTTTATTTTACACATGAAGAAATCAAGGCTTGGAACCTATTGTAGGAAAAATATGAAAATATTTCCATATGCAGCACATCTTCAAAATGTCTGTCTTCAATACGTTGCTAACTCTGCCTTTGAAATATTCAACACGATGTGCCTCTAATATGGCAAGGGTGACTCATTGTTACAAGACAGCTCATATCTGTGGACTGTACTTTGCATCTTTAGCATATTCTTTTCTTCCTTTCCTTCCACCCTACTCCCTTCATTCATTCATTCATTAAAAGATAAGTCACTGGACCCCCATATCTGTGAGATGCTAGCTAGACCAGACAGATGGCTGATTGGAAACATAAGGAGGTTCATAAGGCAAGTCTTTGCCTTAGAGGAACTCTCAAGATAGACGGTGAGACAGATGCAGGTGTGAAGAGTTGCAAAAGAGCTTCATAAATATCTAACTCTAGGTACGGGCAAGTATATCTCAGGGCACTGAGAAGCAGGGAGTAAGGGTTTCCTGGGAGAGTGCACCATGGGGGCAACCCCTGAGGGGAATCTCCTCAGATGAGCTTCATCTCGGGCAGAGAAAGCAGTCAGGGCATTGTCGGAAGAGGGGGAATCTTGTCCAAAGGCAGGAGCATTGAAGGAAGAACATGGTGTGTCCAGAAATGGGGAGTTTAGCAATGGAGGGTGCAGGGAGAAATTAGTGATGTGGGATGGTGGGTGCTTCAATGAGAAGATAAATTAGAAAATAAACACAGGCATGCCTCCTTTTTATTGTGCTTCGTTTTCCTCGTGCCTTTCAAATATTGCATTTTTATTGATTTATTTTCTTTTTGACAAATTGAAGGTATGTGACGGTGCGGTCAAACAAGTCTCTCTGCGCCATTTTCCCAACAGCATTTGCTCACTTCATGTCTCTGTCTCATTTTGGTCATTCTCACAATTTAAAATTTTTTTTTCATTCTTACTTTGTGCATGAGGATGATCAATGATCCATGGTCTTTGCTGTTACTCTTGTAATTGTTTTGGAGCTCATGAACCATACCCATATCAGATGGCAAATTTAATCGATAAAGGTTGTGCGTATACTGACTACTCTACCAAGCAGCCGTTTTCCCATCTCCCTCTCCTCAGGCCTCTCTGTTCCCTGAGACTCCCCAGTATTGAAATTAGGCCAGTCAGTGATCCTACAAGGACCTCGCAGGCTTCAAGTGAAAAAAGAGTTGCACATCTCTACTTCAGATCAAAAGCTAGAAATGATTACATTTAGCAAGAAAGGCATGATTCAAAGCCAGGACAGGCTGAAAGCTAGGCCTCTTGCACCCAACAGTCAGGTTGTGGAGGCAAAAGAAAAATTCTTAAAGGAAATTAAAAGCGCTGCTCCAGTGAACACACGAATGATAAGAAAGCAAAACAGCCTTATTGCTGATATGGAGAGAGTCTTAGTTTAGTAGTCTCATTAGAAGATCAAAGCAGCCACAATGTTGCCTTGACCCAAAGCCTCATGGAGAGCAGGCTCTTCACTCTCTTCAATTCTGTGGAGGCGGAGAGAGGTGAGGAAGTTGCAGAAGAAAAGTTGGAAGCTAGTAGATGTTGGTTTTTGAAACTTAAGGAAAGAAGCTGTTTTTGTAACAAAGTGGGGAAGGGGGAAGCAGCTTACGCTGATGGAGAAGCTACAGCAAGTTCTGCAGAAGATCTAGCTAAGACCATTCATGAAGGTGGCTCCACCAGACAACAGATTTTCAGTGTAGATGAAACAGCCCTCTGTCAGAAGAAGGTGCTGACTTTTATAGCTAGGGAGGAGAAATCAGGTTCTGGCTTCAGGGGACAGGTGACTCTCCTGTTAGGAGCTCATGTAGCTCAAAACTTTAAATTGAAGCCAGTGCTCATTTGCCATTCTGAAGATCCTAGCCCCTTAAGAATTATGCTAAATGTTCTCTGCCTGTGCCCTGAGAATGGAACAACAAAACCCAGAGGATAGCACATCTGTTTACAACATGGTTTACTGAATATTTTAAGTTAAGATCTACCAGTCAGGAAAAAAAATTTTTTTTCTTTCAAAATATCACTGCTCATTGACCATAAACCTGGTCACCCAAGAGCTCTGATGGAGATGGACGATGTTGTTTTCATGCCTGCTAACACAGCATTCATTTGGTAGCCCGTGGATCAAGGAGTCATATTGACTTTCAAGTCTTGTATTAAAGAAATACATTTTGGAAAGCTAGAGCTGCCATGGATAGTGATTGCTCTGATGGTTCTGGGCAAAGTAAGTTGAAAACCTTGTGGAAAGGAGTCACCATTCTAGATAAATAAACATGTCTGTAATTCATGAGAAGAGGTACAAATACCAACATTCACAGAAGTTTGGGAGAGGTTGATTCCACTTCTCATAGTTGAGCTTGAGGGGTTCAAGACTTCAGTGGAGGAAGTCACTGCAGATATGGTGGAAATAGAAGAGAACTAGACTTGGAAGTAGAGCCTGAAGAGGCAATTGAATTGCTGCCATCTCATGATAAAACTTGAATGGATGATAAGTTGCTTCTTACGGATGAGCAAAGATGAATCTACTCCTGAGGAAGGTGCTGTGAAGAATGCTGAAAGGGCAACAAAGGACTTAGAACAGGACAGAAATTTGGTTGCTGCAACAGCGGCAGGGTTTGAGAGGACTGTGTCCAAACGTGAAAGAAATTCAACTGTTGGGTAAATGCTATCAAACAACATCACATGCTACCGAGGAATTGTTAGTGAGCCTATTGATCTAGCAAATGTCACTGTTGTATTACTTTAAGAAATTGCCAAGGTTGGGACGCCTGGGTGGCTCAGTGGGTTAGGCGGCTGCCTTCGGCTCAGGTCATGATCCCAGCGTCCTGGGATCGAGTCCCACATCGGGCTCCTTGCTCGGCAGGGAGCCTGCTTCTCCCTCTCCCTCTGCCTGCCACTCTGTCTGCCTGTGCTCGCTCTCTCGTGCTCTCTCTCTCTCTCTCTCTGACAAATAAATAAATAAAATCTTAAAAAAAAAAAAGAAAGAAATTGCCAAGGCCACCCCAGAACCCACCACCGTGATGGGTCAGCAACCATCTGCATCAAGGCAAGACCCTCCATCGGCCAAAAGATGATGACTTGCTGAAAGGTCAGATGATGGTTAGCATTTTTCAGTAATACAGTATTTTTAGCTAAGGTATGTATGTTGTTTTTTTGGATCTAATGCAATTACACACTTAATAACATGGACATAACTTTTATACAGCCTGGGATGCCAGAAGATTCATTTGGCTTGCTTTATTGAGATTTTCCCCTTATCATAGCAGTTTGGGATTGAACCTGCAAGATCTCTGAGGTACGGCTGTAAAAAGAAAAATCTGCATCTTATGCTGAGGAATTTAGTTACTATCCTGAGTGACAGTTTCCCAAACCTTAGTAATTTAAGTATTATTTCCACAATATGTGTTATATCCAAAGCTGCCTAATGTTATTTTTGCTCTCCTGGTAAACTACCTGTACTGTTATTTGTTTAACATTTTCCTCAAATGTCTTACTTAGAAACATACCTGTTTTCAAAAGAAACTTCACACCAGTATTGTAAATAGAAAAATCAACGTCACGGGTGCCTGGGTGGCTCAGTCGGTTAATCATCTGCCCTCGGCTCAAGTCATGATCCTGGAGTCCTGGGATTGGGCCCCTGGTTGGACTCCCTGCACAATGGGGACTCTGCTTCTCCCTCTTCCCCTTACCCCACTTGTGTGTGTGCTCTCTCTCTGAAATAAATAAAATCTTAAAAAGAAAAAAAGAAAACCAAGATCACTTGCAGTCAATTCAAGGTCACCATTAAAATGAATGTGATTAAAATAAAACATTCCTGTTAACTCTTTGCTTCTCAAAGTCTCTGAGCCTGAGGCTTATAGTTTCACTATTTTAAAGGGAGATGGTAGGTTTGGGAGAGGAGTTAAATTCATTGTAGCACTAAACTGAGACTCCTCGAATGAGTAAGGGGGAAGAAAGAGAGTTGAACAACACATGGCTCCCTTACTCTCTAAGTCAAGAGTGTTCAGCACGGTTCCTGTGTACCATGTTCGATACTGCAGGGATATGCATGCCACATAGGGGGACGTGTCATAGGCCATACTGGGCTACCTGAGGATTCAGAGCTAAGAAGTGACAAAATCAGACCTACATGGAGAGTGATAACTCAGGACTAGAAAAGGAGACCAGAGAAGTAGCTAGAACTTTGTAGAGGATGTGCAAGGATTCCCGTGTCGTCCAGTCAGTATAATAGGATGAAAAAAAGGGACCAGATTTGAGAAAAACTTGTCATTGGGCCACAGGAGGAGTTGGTGCCCGGAGGGATGAGTGATGCAGGTTAAGGAAAGAGAAGGGCCAGTGATGCTCCACAGAGGGATTGTTTGGGAGACTACGTGCGTGGTCATGTGACCCAGGCCATGTTTACAAAGAAGAGATAGTAGTAGAGTATGTGTACTTGATAAGTAGGGGGAAGGGAGGGAGCAAATAAGGGATGAGAGCGCTAAGATCCCTGCTTTAGAACCTGCTGCCTGGGACAAATATGCACCCATCCTAGGCTCACATTAAATGTTTGCTGAGGATACAGCAGAGTGGGGATGGTCGGCAGGCCACTGGAAACCACCCTGCTGGAGCTCAGAGACAGTCCCAACGCCAGAGAGTTTGGAAGAGACCCCGGTGGCCTATCAATCGGCCTCAAGAACATTTGAATTTACTTAATGAGCATTTCAGAAAATTTGTAACATAAGCAGGTAGACAAGTTCAAGGTATACTAGACACGTTTACTTTCGTAAGATGTTAGAAATGAATCCATCCAACCAAAAACTCATTAAGAACCTCTTTCTATAAAGCAATTTACTGAGTGCTTTGAGGGGTAGAGAGATAAATTAGACACAGACCCTGTTCTCATAGAGCTTTGTAAAGATCTAATAAGAGAATGTATAAAATTTTCAGGGATTTAAAGCTTAACATAGGAGGCCTTTATTCATGATTTCCAGAAAACAAATTTAGCCTCAAAATCTCCCTAGTAAGCATAATCTGAACTTTGTTTTCATGTGTTTTTAGAAATTGATGATGGTGTTGGGGTAGAAAAACAATATAAATGAAATTCGGGGTAGCCTCATAAAATTGGAAATTAAAACCTTGCCAATCATTAGTAGCCCTTTTTCCTATGTTGTACTTAAAATGCTCATTTTCCCAGCTCCGGAAAAATAATCTCAAGTTTTGTCTTACGTGTAGCATAAACTTGCCCTTCCTTCTCAGATGAGTATATGTAGTAACAAATTGGAACATTCTCATGAGACCTTCTTGAACAATCAATTTCACGTAACTGGGATTTTTTTGCTCCTGGTCAACAGGACACAGACTAGAAAGCATAGATTTCACTCTGAGCCTACAAAAGAATCAGAGGTTTGAAGAAGAGGAAGAACAACAAGCCTAATGTTGATGCCCCTTCTTCTTCAGTCTCTAGACCCATCTGTGGAAAGAAGTGTTTTTATAAGACTCAGACAGAATTCATTTCCATAGAGCGTTCTTAATGGCTCCTGTCAGTACAAAACAGCTGGGAAACATATGGTATCCATTTCCCCGTATCACTTGGAAAAAATTTCACATGTAAATAAAGCCAACATAAAAGAGTAGCCCTTTAAACCCAGGACCTTATACAATACCTAAATATATGGGTACCATGCACTCGTTGTATTGGCCCACTAAATTATGTGACTTTAAAAATTGTTTATTACCTCCTGAGATGTACGTTTTCAAGAAGTTCCAAAAGAATCAAGGTAATTGGCAAGATATTAGCAAATACCATCCCTAATAATAAGTACGTATCTCTGAAATGTCAAGGAGTATGTGTGTGTATAAATACACACACACACACACATAAACACACACACATATGTTGGCCACTGTATTTTAAGCGTTTCAGAAAAATTGATGGATAAAATTAAAGGCGTATTTACACATTATAAACTTTACATCCGCTATCTTTCTGCTGTTGGAAATAAGTAAGCATGTGTTCTTGAAAGGAAGAAAGGAAAGCTTGGCAGAAATTTCTGGCAGACAATTTTTCATAGCTTCACATTTTTGGGGAAAAATGAACCTATAAAGGATAGGAAACCTTTTAAATATATAATGGACCAACTGGAATTAGTCTTTGCCTTTGCATATTTACATTTCATAAATAACTTTAGAAAACCCAGCTCTCATTGGTGATTATCACTCCTCTGAGTTTATTAACGGGACTTTTGTCCCCTGTGATATTAAGCTGTAAATCCCTGAGAAGGACGCGCTTTGGGCATTTACAAGGAGATTTAATGTGTTGCACAAAGTGAGATTCAAATTCAAATACTAGCATTTGTTAATTTGTGCCAAGTACTGTGTACGGCTTAGAACCAGAGCCAATGAAAGGGAAGAGAAGCGGCAGCTCAGCAGCATCTAGATACCTTTCTTCCTTTCTGGAACATTCCTTGTTAATACCTGTTCCTTACTGGACAGAATCCAGGCCTCCCTCCACAGCTCATAAGATTCTCTTCGTAGATTTTAAAGGTCTTGAAACTAGACCATTTAGTGCAGACCCTCTGGAAAACCCCATGCCAAATTATGGTCTGTTTGGAGGTAAGACCCCATCCACAGTTACATAGTATTATGGCTCAGAATAGTTCTCTCACCAACTTAGCTCGCTTCCAGAACTTTATCTGAATCCTTTTAGAACACTTCCCAACAGGAACAAGACTGACCGGTGATCTAAATTTCGGGAACTTTTAATAACTTGTATGCCACTTTCACCCCTAGAATTGTGGTAGCCAGGGACTGTCCTAGAAGTGACAGGCCTGAATTCACCCCTGAATTCTTTGGTTGTGTCCAGTAGCAAAGAATGGGCACAAGACCATGCTTTGGGATTAAACACTTTCTACCTGTTGTTGTTCCAGAAGAGGAGAGAGAGATGGGAGGCCTCTAGATGGAAGGCATGTGCTAACCCCCCACTGTGAAAGGGGGATGGTGTAAATGTAAGTGGAAGGGGAGGAGACCATAAATCAGAGGTCTCCCAAGTTTTCAAGGGAGCCGGGTCAGTGGTCTAGTCAGGGGAGTGTCCCAGAGAGGAAGCAGGATCATCATGAGGGAGGAGACTGTTATTCCTGCATCAGAAGGCATAGGGTTATCTTCCATGAGGTTAACCCAGAGAGACGGTGTTCTCTTTAACTTCCAAATGCATTGTTTCACTGCACACTCTGTGTCTACCAGACGCTCTCTCAAAGGCAAACCAGACAATCTTAATCTAAGCTTTGCAGATAAATGAGAAGAAAGAAAAATGCCCACCAACGTGCACATCTCGGCCTCCCTTCTCTCCCTTTGCAGCTCCTTCTCCTCCTGGTTGTTCCCAGCTTTGCCAACATGGAGGACACCCTTGAATCTCACTGCATGTTCTGAAGTGTTAATACATGACCTTGCTGTGTCATTTTCCAGAGAGCACCAGGAAATGCCCCTGAATGGTGGTCCTCTGGGATAACCATCTGTGGGGGACAGTCACCCAATGGGTCACAGTTTCAGTTTGCCCAATATTAAGTAATTTACCCCTTTTCTATGTGGGACTTCTTAAGCTTTAGGGATATACATATACGTATGTATGCATGTATGCATGTGTGTGTGTGTGTACACGTCCCTTCTCTCCCCAAACTACTTCGGAAGTTCATTTAACACAGAGGATCCGACCTCTCATTTGTTTTCCAAGGTCGTGACAAGTATCCTAATCATTCCAAAAAGGTATACCCATCCAGGGAATGAGCCTAAAAATCTCGATTTGTTTGCTTGCTTGTTTGTTTCAGCAGTCTGCTTTTTCCATGATTAGTATTTTCATTAATTTTGAGCCAGTAGGCCATAACTTTTAATCACTCACTGTTTTCCAGCGGTCAGCATGAACTGTTTGGTTTACCATACACGTTCTCTCGAGGTCGTCCCCTCAGGCAGGGGCTTTCTTTGAACGTAACGTGAGTGGACTACGCCTGCCTGCGTGGCCAAGATACCTCCGGCATTTCAATCTAATGCTCTCCTCTTGTGCGTGTTTCTAAACAGTTTCGAGCTCCGGCTGGAATTGCAACGTGTCGGCCCTCATTACAAACACGCAGAAGCCCACGGGAATCGCCGACGTGTACAGTAAGTTCCGTCCCGTGAAGCGAGTTTCCCCGCTGAAGCACCAGCCAGAGACTCTGGAGAACAATGAAAGCGATGACCAGAAGAACCAGAAGGTAGAGTACCAGAAAGGGGGTGATTCCGACCCAGGTCCCCAACCCGAAGAGCTCAGCCCTGGAGATGGAGACAACGGTCCCCAAAGTAAGAGCACCGAGCCCAGCACTTTGCTGGGGGAGCTGGAGCACTATGACCTTGACATGGATGAGATTCTGGATGTGCCTTACATTAAATCCAGTCAACAGCTTGCCTCTTACACCAAGGTGACTCCAGAGAAGAGAATTTTGGGTTTGTGCACCACCATCAATGGCCTTTCTGGCAAAGCCTGCTCTCCGGGCAGTGCTGAGAGCTCTCCAGCCAACATGACCCCGTTCTGTGTTCTCTCGCCCGTGAAAAGCCCTCAGCTGAGAAAAGCGTCGTCTGTCGTCCGCGACCAGCAAAAGCTCTCTGCTGAAGAGTCTGAGAACTCGCCCCCACTGGTGAAGTGTGGCTCCGCCTGTGAGCCCGAGAACCAGAATAAGGACTTCCTCAACAAGACCTTTAATGATGCTCCGGGTCGAAAACGCGAGAAGGCAGTGCCAGACTGTCAGCTCAGGGCCTTCCATCTGCAGTCCGCAGCCACGGAACCCAAACTAGAAGAGCCCATCGGGAGTGGGAACTGGACCAGCTCCCAGGGCCCGGAAGAAAGGAGTGAGCATCTGAAAAAAGTGAAAAGCATCTTGAACATTGTTAAGGAAGGACAGATCTCTCTCCTGGTAAGTGTGATCTAAGTCCATCTTCTGGAGACTTCGGTTTTATTGGTAACAGAATGATGAGCGTTTGTTCCCTTCTTGCTTCATCTTTACTCGTAGCTTGACTTAGGTGATGTGCCTTCTGAATTTTAAAATGCAAAGGTAAGAGTTTAATACAGGGAGAAAACCAACGGCGGGAGAAGGAGTGTTATTCCACTTTGTGCACGAATCTGACAGGAATAGGACCCATAATCTAAACAAAACCAAAACAAAGTCCAGCCCTTGCTTTCACGTGAATCTTAATGTCCTTCTTTTCCATGTTCGAATGGGTCCCCGTGCCCTCCCTCAGTTACTTGTGGGGACGTCGGTTCCTTGTTGATGGTGGGCCTGCCAGATAACGTGAGCAGAGCGTCT
Organism: Mellivora capensis; assembly: GCA_004024625.1. NCBI lineage: Eukaryota > Metazoa > Chordata > Mammalia > Carnivora > Mustelidae > Mellivora > Mellivora capensis. Next base: position 261,824 of record PISX010000418.1, on the reverse strand, counting down.
TCTGTTTTATCCTGATCATTATTCAGAAGACTTGGACCAGGAAGTTTGAAAGCATTTGCAGATAGAAGCTTCCCCTAGAGCTTAGTTGCCCTCTGACCTCCACGGAGTTTTTACTCAGTTCCCGTGCTGCAAGTCTGGGAGCCTGAAGAAGCTTTTCCAAAGACTCGAGTCACAGAGTTAATGTGATGTAAGAAAAGTCTGTTCTGCTGCGGCTCAGAGAAAGCTCAACTGAAATCACACTCCATCTGCCTGCATTGTTCTTTTCTGGCTTCCAGACTTGGATCAAACAGTAGCAAGCCGAGGCTGATACTATGATGTTAATTAAAATCTCACTCGAGAAAATCATCACATCTTGGCAGTGTGATTCCACTTAGGGTAAAGCCGTGCAGAGATAAGTACCATGTGCCTGGTTTCTTGTCACAAATCCGACTGTTGTCATAGGCTGATAGGCTTGAACACTTTCCCTTCCAAAAAAAGTAATATATATATATATATTTTTCCTCTGAAAATAGCTTTTTCCATTTCTCCTGGCTCTTCCTCCCTTTTTCTCTCTGGTTCATTCTTTTCTTCTGCCCAGCCCACGTTTTCATGTTTCCCTGATGACAACACCTCTCGACTCATCCAACAGTCCCTCTCAACCATGTCATACAGAGAGAAGTAAGCTTCACTAGAGGCAAGAACACTAAAGGCCAGGTATAGCCTCCAGGTGCCCCAGGAATTTGTTTGGGGTGCAATTGTCTGGAAAGAAATCCCGTGGTAGCTCTAGTTGTGGCAGCTGTCAGATAGCTTGCGATCAAAGCCAGTTCTCCATCGTTTGAGGCAGACCAGATGGTGGAGAGAAGTAGTTCCTTCATTCAACAAACCTGCAACAGAGGATACAATATAGTCTGGCTGTCAGCACTTAGCAGTCGAGTGGAGGAGACAGAGAGGGAACGTGCCAATTACCATAAATGTCACTGGAGTTGTTTAGAAAGCCATCTTGGCGCCTCTGTGAGCTCGCTGACCAAAGCCTGTCGCCATGTCTCCCATGAAGGTAAGTCCCTTGAGGACCCGGGTTCCAAAGGATAGGATAGCAAAAACTGTAATGGAAAGTCATTAGCATTAATAGTAGGGAATTTTTGACTTCTCAGATCCCAGGATGGCCACCAGACCCCCTGGAAACTCAGCTCTTGTTCCCAGTGTCTGCAGAGAAACCCCCACAGCATCTCATTCTGATTCTTGACTCAAGTGGTCTAATCTTACCGTCCCTACAGCCACACCTCGCTGCTGACAACCTAGACAAAATTCACGACGAGAATGGCAACAATCTCTTACATGTGGCCGCGTCGCAGGGACACTCCGAGTGTCTGCAGCACCTCACCTCTTTGATGGGAGAAGACTGCCTCAGTGAGCGAAACGCAGAGAAGCTGACTCCAGCGGGCCTGGCCATCAAGGTGATGATGGGTTGGGGTTGGGCCCGGCACAGCTAGAAGGTAGATTTCTGTTTTTGTGGATTCCTAATGAGCTTAGCTGGAGAGCTGAGTATGGGGAGAGAGTAGCGTTGTGTACCAGGCAAATGACAAATGAGCATACTACATTTAAGAGAATAATCATTTCCATTACTAACTGCTTTGAGCTTTGGAGACTACATTCCAGTTTATGGTGCAACGAGGGTAAGCTTCCCATCAGCTAATAGAGAGGAACGAAAATGATCTCTTGTGGTTCTCAGAGCTTTTGTTATTCATGAAGACTGTGATTTAGATTTTTAACCACACCTGGATTGAGACTGTTTCATTTTTTCCTAATGTGAGTATAATGAGCAAGACAAATGATGAAAAGGTGTATTTTAAGGAATGGTAGGCCTCAGGAGTATTTCAGATAATAAAACAGGGTTCTAACGGATCACATCTGAAGTGTAAACATCTTCGGTACCAAGAGTTGTTTAGAATGTCAGGGCCAAGTTCTGAGTGTCATGTCGACTGGGATAGAGTTAAAAAGTTAGAAATTGTGAGTCAGGGAAACATGGTCCTTTATAGCTCACTGCAGTGAGTGCCTCTGTAAAACATAACACATCACTAGAAGGTTGGCTATTAAACTATGCTTGCTTTTAAGACCTTTGGCCCCTAAGTGTAGAATTCAGTCCTATTTATGAAGAAGCCAGAAGTGAAGTTCCGGGAAATACAATACATCTGGTGCTTCTGCATATGTGCTCTGCTTTACATAATTGCTATGTCCTCTAAAAGCTGAAGAATCATTTTTAGAAATTTTGAAATTTACTAGGGGAACTTACTAGTTAAAGAAATGCACTTGTGTATTCACTGAAGAACATGTTACATTTGAAATACAAGTGAGTGCTGTCCTATCCTTTCTATATCTTTTATAAATCTGAATTTTTGCATCTTTATTTACCATTCACTGCACTTTTTTATTTTTTTATTTTTTAAAGATTTTATTTATTTATTTGACAGACAGAGATCACAAGTAGGTAGAGAGGCAGGCAGAGAGAGAGGAGGAAGCAGGCTCCCCGCTGAGCAGAGAGCCCGATGTGGGGCTCAATCCCAGGACCCTGGGATCATGACCTGAGCCCAAGGCAGAGGCTTTAGTCCACTGAGCCACCCAGGCACCCCTCACTCCACTTTTTAGTGATAGGGCAGATAGATTTAGATAGATAGGGCAGGTAAGTTACTGGTAATTCAAGTGCATGACGGCAAATTTGGTTCTAATCCTATATCAGAGTCCTGTGGGAAGACGGGTTGGATCTGGTCATCAATGGGTGTGGGTCGGTGTTGAATAAAATATTCTTGCAATGCCAATAAATGTTGACATTTGCCTTGCTCTTTTAGTGTTTTTAAAATACAGCGCTCATGAGCTTTCCTAACTGTTAGATTATGGAGTATATCATAGCTACACAGCTGGATGAGAAAGTTTTTTTCTTCATTTATATACCCTAGTGCTTGTTTTCATGGATTAGGAATTCTCAGAGTAGGACAGTATCTAAGAAACTTCATGGCCATCAGGCCAATCCTGGCTATAAACTCCTTCTACAGTACTGATATTGGTAATTGATTCTTAAACTCCTCCGGTCAACATACTGCTGTCATGTAACCAGCATGTAACCTTGAACTGCAGTGTTGTTGTTGTTGTTGTTGTTTTTTCTGTTTTAATGAAGAAAGCGTATCAAACCCATGAGATTCAAAAGCTCTTATGGATTTGGGGTCTCAGATATTTCATGGACAATGATATGAGAAATGGAACTCTTCTTCTATTTCTTCATTTAATCAAGAATTTACAAAAGAAGTCAATACAAATGTTTCATAGTAAGTGCTATCCCCTTTGGGAATCTGACTTGACACAAATCCTGCCTCAGTCCATTTAGTGTCATTTGATAGACATCAGAGAAGTTGAGGGAGTTCTACGAAGCCATCATTCTTCTGTTTTAGGAATTGTTTTGAACACCAGTGACCAGCTGATGGTGTTTCACCTCATTAAGCATAGTTCTGAGAGCCCTGCTCTCACTAAAGACAACAAACTTGGTTCACATGAGCAGAAGTCGCTGAGATCATGTGACTGGACTGACAGAAAGCAGAGTCAGAGATAGGGTATCAAATAAAAAGATTACCTGAGAAAAGGGGCTTTGAAGGCTTCAGAACACCTATCCCCTGCCCTTAAACTCCTTAAATGGAACAGAATAAATTCTTACCAGTTACATGCAGAATTTATTTAGAGTTTTCTGGGGAACCCAACACTAGATCCTGGGGCAGTTCAGGCCATTACTGAGTTCCCTTTGGGAACAGTTAAGCAAAATAACTGGAAAGAAAGATTTCTATATGGTGTGTTTCTAAAATGGGGCCAAAACAATTCATTGTTTTAGGAGCTAAGCAGACTTGGAATGAAATAACCTTAGTTTCCTTTTTACTTCTTGTTCAGTCCTCTGATTAAGCTCAAAGGTAACACAATGGTCTGGTGAGAAAATAGCTTCAAAGACATAACCTACTGTCTTCCTTTTTAACACCTGTGAGTGACCCCAGTTTCAGAGACTTCAGCAGCAAAAATCTCCTGTTTGAATTTAATGATTTTTTTTGTTTTCTTAGTCTTTCTATTTATGTCAAGCAATGTTGTGTTCAAAACCATAGTAGCAATCTATTTCCTTCTGCCTTTATAGCAGCATATTATTATTTAATACATTTATTCAAACATTACCTTTTTGAATAACTAGAACTAACAGATATCTGACAGAACATTCTACCCAACAAAAACAATACATATTCTCCCCTAATATAGATGGAACATTCTCCAGAATAGACCATATGTTGGGCTACAGAACAGGTCTCAATAAATATGAAAGGAATGAAATCATACAAAGTATATCCTTTAACCATAATGAAATGCAATTGGGAATCAATAACAGAAGGAAATTAGGAATACTCACAAGTCTCTGGAATTAACACACACCACAATAATCATTTATCAAAGAAGAAATTACAAAGGAAACTGGAAAATATTTGGAGATGAAAGAAAATGGAATATATTATCATTTAAGGATACAGCTAAAACAATGCTGAGAGAGAAATTTTATAGTCATAAATGCCAGTATTTAAAAAAAGAAAAGCAGGGATGCCTGGGTGGCTCAGTGGGTTAAGTATCTGCCTCCAGCTCAGATCGTGATCCCAGGATTCTGAGGTAGAGCCTCCCCCCACCCCCGCCCTGTCAGGCTCCCTGCTCAGCAAGGAGTCTGCTTTCCCCTCTCCTACTCCCTCTCCCCCCTACTTGTGTACTCTCTTTCTCACAAATAAATAGATAAATCTTTTTTTTTTAAAAGGGAAAAAGAAAGCTCTGAAGTGAATAGCTTAACCCTCTACCTTAAGAAACTTGAAAAAGAATAACAAACCATATTCAAAGCAAGCAGAAGAAAAGAAATTTAAAAATTCAAGCAGGCAAGGGAGCCAGCCCATACAGACCAACCTCCCCTGGCAGCAAGGAGTGCAAAGGAGGGAGGAGACAGATCTGACGTGGGGCACCTGGAAGCTATTCACCACCCACTTGATCTTGCTAGATTCCCCCAGTGGAAGAATAGTGTCTGCCTGTGAATGGTTGAGAGTTGACTGCTTGAAATTCCACTATCCAAATAGGTATAGATGAAAAAATGAGTAGATTACCTCCTATATCTTGTATCTAGAATAAGCTTCCCTGACTCCATGGCATGGTTGCTCTTTTCTTCTGAGCTCAGGTCCCACCGTAGGCAAACCAGGAAGGCAGCTGAATGTCTCATGTGTAGTAGAGAAGATCTGGGAGAGTGTGCTACTAGTAAAAGGTAACAGTGTTGTGTGTTGAGTAATCTCATGGGTTTTGTCTCATCTGCTGCTCACAGTTACTTTATGGCAGTTAATACTATCCCTGCCATTTCACAGATGAGAAAACTGAGTGTCAGGGAGGGGAAGCAACTTATTCAAGGCCTTAAATCTAAGTAGTGAATTCAGGATTTAAATCCATTGTCCTAATGACTAGGTTATACATTTCACAGCTGCCTTCCTGGTTTGTACAATGTGGGATCTCAGCACAGGAGGAAAAAGCCAGTGTGGGGATGGAGTCACCAAAGCTTTTGATGAACATAGCATAGCATTTGAGCCAATATAATAAAGTTATTTTCTCTTTCTTGATTTTGGAATCCTACCATTTCAAATTATGAAAGGTAAAAACCTATTCTAAGAACAAATGAATAAACAAATGTTGGTATATTCATACAAGGCAATACTTACCAGCAATTAAAAAAAAAAAAAAGAACAAACCTTTCATACAAGCAGAAGCTTGGGTGAGTCTCAGAGGCATGAATGCTGAGTGACAAAGTGAGACACAGAAGACTATGTACTCTCTCCTGTTGTGATGGAAATCCTATCACTGGTTGCCTAGGGCAAAGACCAGAGGAGTCAAAGATTTTGGGAAAGGGGGGAATGGAAATGTTCTCTATCTTGATTGGAACAGCAGTTATAAGAGAATATATATTTGTCAAAATTCATCAAAGTATATGCTTAAAAAGGGTGAAGTGTATTTTATAGTGTGCAAATTATGCCTCAATAAAATCATTTTAAACTAACTGATTATAGTTATGAAGATGCATTTCAGTAAAAATCCCCCATTGGATTTTGAGCCAAAAGCACAGACTAGAGATAAAATAAAAAAAACACAGACCAGTTTGATAGACTGCAAATAAATGAAGCCAAATATGAGAACCAAAATTCATGTGATTTCTTCCCTTGGCAAAGTTACCATCTATGAGGTATTTTTCAAACTTCAGTGACCTTGAATTTCTTTCTTTCCTTCTTTTATCCAATGTAGAATGGTCAGTTGGAGTGCGTCCGTTGGATGGTGAGTGAAACAGAAGCCATCGCAGAGCTGAGCTGTTCTAAGGATTTCCCAAGCCTTATTCATTATGCAGGTTGCTTTGGCCAGGTAGGAAGAATTTTTAATAATCAGGTTTTTAAGCCATCATTTCCATGTAATATTTTTCAATGAAAAACATGTTTTAAACAACCTAAATATTTCCCAATAAGGTAATGGATAAATAACAAAGCTACAATATCATACATATGATGGAATTTTATGGGAAAACATGGGGATTAGATAATACTAAATTGTCTGATACAAAACCATTCATATAATTTGGTACCAACTTTGAATTCTGGAGAGAGAGAAGAAGAGAAATAGGTAATAAGACTTGAAAAAAAACCAAAAACCCAAAAAACGATGTCCCATCATGTTTATAGTAGTTATCACTCGGGGTGGAATTAGAAATGGCTCTTGTCTTCTTTCTTGTATTTTTCAGGATTTTCCAAGTTTTCTACAATAAATGCATTTAACTTTTGTCAGAAGGGAAAATGATAAAGTTTCTTTACCCAATAGTAAAAGGAAAATCTTCAGTAAGACGTTGATTAAGGAAGTCTCTCTCTATTGAACAAACACACTAACTAGATGAGTCTCAGTTACAACCAGTTCCTACACTAGGAAATCCCAGTGTGAGTAATAGATACACAGATCACAGTCCAGGGTATGGAGAAAAAAAAAAAAAGTAAAAGTAACTTCCTTTGAGAAGGATAAGTATAAATTATATATATTTTTTTAAGTTGGCACCACAAAATGCCAATCTCAGTCTTAAAAAAAATTAAAGTCAGCACTGGATTAAAATAGATTTAATCATATTTGTTTGTGGCAAAGAAAATCGCTTCTCATGCATATAACCATATCCCCTTTGGCTTCATAACCTTTCCCAGTGGCAATAAATTGTGGTATTGTCAACAAGAGATTATACTTTTTCGAGCATGACAATCTCAAGTTCAAAAAACACTCTTGGAGAGTATTACTACAGTCTCTTCTTTAGTGGGAGTCCGTGTTAGGTGATGGCTTATGCTGTGCCATGTAACTTCATATGTAAACATGTATAATATGTATAATAATATACACATTAATATGTAATATAAATATATGTACATTGATATGTATAATTATATGTATAATTAATATGCATAATAATATTTATTAATATATAATATTTCCTGTATGGGCCAGGCACCAGCCATTGGATTCTGTGTACATTATCTGACTTCTCCCTTAAAAAAAACCCTGTTGGAGCCTACTGTTTTTAACCCATTCTATAGATGAGAGTAAGAAAGAAATTTAAGTGACTTGCACATGTTCCAAGGCCTAGTAAGCAAAGACTACATCTCAGCTGAAGTCTGTCTTGTGCCCACCTGTGTCGGTAATTTGTATAGCCTGTTTACAGCACCATCGATCCAGCTGAGAAAGGCTTTTTTTTTTTTTTTTACAATTTTAGCTAACAACACACTGTGACACACAGCTCAGTCGAAGAAAGGAGTATCTGGTACTAAATTTATGAGATGAAGAAAGGGGCATGAAGAACATTTAAAATTTGTCAAACTACTTTGAAACAATCACTCCGTTTTTCTCTGTGTACTGCCCTCTTGAGCCCCAGCCATGATTTTCTACCAACAACCATAATAGCTAATAAGCATTTGTGAGGAATGCCTCTTTTTTAGCTTATACTGGCAAAGAGGAGACTAGAATTTTTGAATGACCAGAAGAATGTCATCACTGATAATCTTCATAAATCATTTGCAGTCTAAATAATAGAACGTTCTTTATTCCCGGACTGTCTGAATAATTGCTTCATGTCCCTGAGTTCATTTTGTTTATCTAAAGGCTCACAAGGAATTTTCGATACCAGTGGAAAGGCTACCTGCTCTTTTGGTAGAGCTCGCCAAAGAGAGGAGGAGAGGATTGCATTGCCCTTCTGAGACCCGAAATAGAAGCATTTGGGCCCCTGGCCTTCTTTGTCTCAGGAAATGCTCCTTGATGCGTGCCAGTTTCTCTGGTCAGCTCTCACAGTGGGTTTCTCATAAGTGTGAAGCTCTTGGGACAGAACCAGAGCAAGTACCCTTTCTGGAACCGGTTGGGTGATGGCGTGGCTTGCTAGAAGGGACTCGAGGAAAAGCCGGAGGTGGGTGACCTAGTCCAAGAGCCATGTCAGACATTTGCCTCATGCAACTTATCAGGCTCCAGGTTGTTATTTCAAGCTGATAAGGGTTGTGCATGACCTCGAGGCCAGCTGCGAGCAGGCCCAGCCCGGCGGTGCCCTTAGGAGAGCATTCCTACCCAAGTGCAAAGCGTAGAAGCCCTCCAGAGCCTTGAATTCTCTTCTGTCCGGCCATCCTGCGGCCAGCGCAGGCGCTTAGGTAACAGATAACCTGTCGAGATGCTGAACTTGGAACTGGGACAAGGCTAATATTTTCACAAGGAAGACTGTTAGCGAACGGCTTTCTAATGGATTCAGCACATGCAAGTTTTTCCTCTGTCAGGCAGGCAGTCGAGTGTGTCCTGGTTTTGTTTCTTGAGTAAATAGTTCTGGAAAGGATAGTGCCGAGCAAAATTCCTCTCTCGGTTTACTTTCGTGGCCCTCTGCCCCTCATATGGATTCTTAAAGAGCAGGCTCTCGCTGACTCCCAATTTGTGTCCTTTTTCTTATAAAAATTACCTTAAACACTCCAGTACCACGGGGCAGCCAGCAGTTTTTAGTGGTCTCCTGGAGCGACGGATCTTCGGGTGATAGGAATTGATTTTCCTCATCGTGACACGTCAAGTCTCAGAGGGTGCAATTACTTTATGGCCTGAGTGTCCAAAGCAGAGCTCACCACAGGGAGCACCAAGGCAAGAGCTATGGGGGGCACTCAGGGAAAAAGCAGGGATGTCCTCTAGTCGGCCCGCTTTGCTGTCCCTTGAGAGAGATGTTGCTGGCGAAACAATGGGAACAGAAGTGTCTCGAGTCAGAGTCACCAGCCATGTGACTGTTTGCTTTCAACACGAAGGTTCCAATGGGCTGGTCCCCACTCCCTGCAAAGCTGTCTCCCTCAGCTACTCGAGGTGGGGAGGGGGCGCTTTGGCTCGTTCCATGCTGGACATTGGTTCAGTGGGCTCTGTTATTATTTGCAACGTCAAGTCTAGGGATCGTTGTGCTCCTGAGTCTGCCCTGTGACTTGATATGGAGATCCTGCTACGGAAACAACTCCGTGGTAGCGTTCGGCATATACGGAGAACACCTTTGCCTACACTGTGTGCATTGTCTCATTTTAAATGCTTGCTCTAATACAGGTCCAAAAAAAAAAAGAGAGAGAGAGAGAGAGATAGGGGGAGGGGTTGGACACTTTCTGAATAAAGAAGAGTGTCAGTAGTTCCTACAAATAGTCATGAACAGTGACAGGCAGGCTAGCAAGAGGGATATTTCCACAGGCTGTGTGTTACTGTTTTTTCCACGATTCAAAAGGATAATATTCTGTTGACTTCACTATTTCACCGTCATGGCGAAGAAACAGATAAACAACCCAGACAGTGCTGTGATTGCAGATGAAAGCAAAATAGAAAAATCTTTGATTAGCCTGGGCATCCATCTGCTCTCCAAGGACAGCTCTTTGAAACAGCCTAAGCGACACTGAGCTCCGCGAACCCACCGACGGATGGGCTGTTAACCATGCTTCCTGGGACCCTATGGGTGCAGAATGAGTGTGTCTTTCGTGGATCAGGGGTCACAGGTCAGTGAGCAACCGGTTGTGGACATTCACATTCAGTAGACAGCAAGCGGAGGCATGGAGAACACGAGCTCCGTGTCTGGGTTCAAATCCGAACCCTACCACTTATTATCTCAGTGGCCTTGGAGACATTTTTTTTTTTTTTTAAGAAAAAAAGCTCTTTCTGCACCTCAGTTTCCTCATCTCTAACATGGAGATAAAAGAACCTTCTTCACTGGGTAGCTCTGGGGACTAAGTGGAAAAAAGCCACATGAAACATTGCCCTTACTGGCACGTAGTAGATATAAATATTGGTTCTTAGGATTATTGGATGTCTCGCAATTTCCCATTTTTATTGATATCAGGATTGTTCAATTTACTTACTTCACCATAAGTAAAGCATAAGGGAAATTTGGCAAAAAAATATTTAGGCCTTAACCAATTTAAGAAATCCTTCTATATACTTTTTTTTTTCACATTTTACTATCTCTGGAGTCTACCTTTATCTTATAATAAAGGACATCATGAAGTTAAGGCTGGCCACTTTTCTATACTTTGCCATCTCAAAAACCAGACCGAATCATACAATTAATGGTGTATAGGATTTGATGATATATGCTTGCAGAAAAAGCTGCCTCCTTTAGAACTTAACGGTTGTATCGAAAACTGTAGAGACTATTGATACCAGTGACAAACCTCGGGCCCCCTTTTCTCTTACGTTTTTATTAGACTTTGTCCAGAAAATCTCATTTTCCTGTATTAATTGTCTCATTAAACAAACTGCAATGCCCTGAAGAACATACTAAATAACACCAATAAAGCAGGTTCCCCCAAAGAGCAGAACATCCCCCGGAAGAGGAAACCAGGACATGAGGGAAGTTTTTAGTCAAGAGAGGAACGTTGAAGGTATCAATGAGTGTGAGGGTCGATGGGGAGAATGGTAAGTTGGAGAGGCATTCTGTTAAACAGAACTAACACAGAAGGGCTTCTCCAGCCACGTGACTGCATCAGATAGTCTCTGAAGCAATACTTAAGGGAAGAAGAAAATCGGGAATTACATTCTCCGCTGAACATCTTCCTGATGTACACGCGTGCGTGCACACACAAGCCCAGGAAGCGAGCGCTGCATGTCTAAGGAGAGAGGTAGACCTCACTGCATATATATATTGAATACACATATGCATTCATAAGGCCCTTCTTAGTTGGAGAAGATAGTTCTGTTTGTTCTCCTTTCTAGGTAGTTCTCAAATAAGTCGCTGTCTGAATTATAGGACCGTCGATTTCTGCTGGCACGTTCTCCAGAATCAGAGCAGAAAGCCTCATTTCTCTGAGAGTGGATGCTACGTATGCTCTTACCAGAACCCAGGAATTCTAGATCTTTGGCTTCCGTGAAGTTTATCAATGAACAGGCTGATTTACTTCTCTTCTTATTAAAGTAAATTGCCCACTACAGAACGCAAAACTGAATGTGAGGGACTGAGCAAAGACGTGCCTGTTTGGAACAGTACAATAACGGTTCTTCCTTTATATAAATGTTGCATAATGAATTGGGTAAGATCCTTAATTACCAGAAGAGTTTTTTATGCCTTCAGAAGAAAAGAAGGCAGGTTATTGAGCAATCCGGACCGAACCTGACTTGGAGGACCGTCGAGAGCCAAAGCAGCTTTTGGCCTCATACAGACCTTGGCCTGTTTGCCCAGATTTTCAAGCCCCTGCAAAGTCCAGGTCTCTAGATTCTTCTTCGTATGTTGACAAAGAGAAAATGCCTAGTCTTATGAAATGTAGTATTCTGTTTTCTACAACCCTGTTACTAAAAGTCAAAACACTGTGAATAGTAGTAAAGGTCATTTTCTCTTCAGGTGAAACAGCCTTATCCACTATGATATGAATTGAGTCTGAAAAATGTGAAAATATGCCTGCAAGCAGTTACATATGGAACATTTCTAGCTAGAACATCAGAGAATACATTCTTGTCTTCTTTGGCTTTCTGATTTGTGAAACAAGGGTGTTTGAATTGGATAATTCCCTCAAGTCTCTCCCACTCTGCAATTTTAAGATTCCATGATTAATATCAGAAAGCAAGCCAAGTCACTACAGGCTTGAGAATGACTCACTGAGGTGGCAGGGCTCTCCTTGTCACCCGTTGGGTCACGGCAACACGCCCTCTTGCTGTTTCCAGATCTTCTCCATCGGCTTCAAACCAGTAGGTTGTGTTTTTCATCCAAAGAAACATCCACTCACCCAGATCTTTTAAGGAGTTAAGATCCCACGGTAGAATCATCTGGTTCCAAGTCAAAGTCATACCATTTTCCCCTTCTCAATTAGGAAACCAAAAGAAAGTTGTCTGCCTTGAACATAGGATACATCACCACCCACTCTGGTCCACATATCAGCCCCAACTTTCCCCAGGTTTGCCTCCGAAGAAGAGGACAAGCACATCAGCATACCCTGATCCAGAGTCCCACTCCCAGCCCTGGCCTCCAGGCTTTGCCCCCCCTCATTCTCCAGGGACCTTGAGGGTTTCATGCTCTGTAGGGTCTGCTTTTGCAGCTGACGCTCACCCTGTGTTCCCTGGGTGCCTTCTTGGTAGGTAATAGGCATTGACCACATGTTACCCTTCTTGTTCTTTGGGGGGGTCTTACTCCCTGCTCTCTCCCCTTGGAAGTGTGGTGCGAATGTTCGTTCTGTCCCTGATGTTGCCAACACCTTTGTAAACAGTGCCTGGCTCCCCTCACAAAGGGCGAACCATGAAAGGAGTTGGCTGTTTTTATCCAACATTCCTTAAGCAGATTAGTTGGCATGTTCAGAAGGTGAAGGCAAATCTAATCCAGAAAAGTATAAAAGTTCATGACCAGTCCGAGCAAGTAACTGGAAAAAAAGAAAAAGAAAAAAACAAAACCAAAAAAAAAAAAAAAAAACCTTTCCAAGGCAAAGGAGAGGTTCAAGGCTATTTCAAACACACGATCATCTTTTTAAAAGTCAAATTCCACTCACTAAACTTCATGCTGTTGTTTTTACCACTCTCGTGTCTTTTTAACATTATACTTAATTCATCTATTTTAAAACAGTGAAATCCCATCCCCCTGCTTTCTCCTGAGGCCAAACATAACATGAAAATACCACAAAATACTCAGTGGGTAAAACGCAAACGGATTTTGACAACACGCTGAGCACACTGTGTCTTTGCTCTTGAAAGGTTGCTTTCAGATCACCGGATGCCCTCCATTTGGCAGGGAATAAGGGAACCCTTTACCTTTCAAACCCCACCGACATGTGGTCAGAGAAGTCAGAAGTCCTGGTTTTCTCCCGGTGAGGTTATCCCATAGTCAGCCACTTAAGCTCTGTCAGCCTGTTGACTGCAGGAGGTCTAGGATCACCAAGGCATGGTCGAAGCATCATCAACTTCAAAGGAGAAGCTGATTCTCTTATGCCTGAGGTTTTGTAATAATATTCCTGGACCCTAAAGACAGGACAACAAAGGAGCAAAAATTGCCTTGGCCTCGAAAGACTTAGATTCTGGTCCCCGCTTTCCACCCGTCTAGCTGTGTCACTTGGAAGAAGTACTCAAATGTTCTACAAACCAACTGTACATCTAAAGAATAACTGAGTAAACCAAGACCAGTTCTGACAGAACTTCCCACTCTTAAAATTCTCTGGGCGTTCCTCCTTCATGGACTTTGAGTCAGAGAGATGCATGGATTTTCCGTTCAGGAGGAATGGTATTTTCTGCTGTTAAGATAAACCTGGTTCTATGCAAGCTTCCCACATCAGAGTTTTGTTTTCCTCTGACTTTATTTCAGACTCGCTGCATGATAGTCCATTAATTGTCACTGTCTTTGTGTTTGCAGGAAAAAATTCTTCTTTGGCTTCTTCAGTTTATGCAAGAACAGGGCATCTCCCTGGATGAAGTGGACCAAGATGGCAACAGCGCTGTCCACGTAGCCTCCCAGCACGGCTTCCTCGGGTGCATCCAGGTACACAGGCCCGTTGTTTTGAGGAGAAAAATGAGTTTATCAAGTCATGAAACAAAAAAATGGAAATATTGTTTACTGGAAGACATGTGTGGATTAAGTCAGCTCTTTTTGTTGTAGTAGATCATAAGGAATTACATTGGTAGGCTCATTTTTCCAGAAACTCACAGAAACATCAGCCTAAAGAGCCCTATGGGTTTTCTGTTGAGCGTTGCAATATGTCAAAAGAGACCGGAGATGGAGGGCTATGATTTCTCCCCTTTCTGTGGGGCAGGGCGGAGCTTCTAGAATGCCTTCAGAAAGCCCCAGAACTAAAAACAGGGAGGCCTCAGATATTACCGTTGCTCCCCTCATTCCGTGGGCAGGCTAGGCAGGGTGGCCAGCCTCTCCACCCAACAGCCTCAGGTGGCCTCCCCCTTGTATGCCTACCTGCCTCACAGGTGTTACCATAGTCTGTGTGTGCAAGAATGTAGGGTTGGGGAGCAGAGCCATGGAAGGGGGGGAAGGTTCAGCCCCCGGCTGCCAGCCACATGAGAGAGTATCCGCATGCTGCTTAGAGCGTGTGGAGTTCCCATAAGAAGAGGACTCGAAATCTCATCCCTTGGCCGAATGCTTTGGTGCATGAAGCCGAGCCAAACCCAGTGCCGCCATCATAATAGCACGTGGCTGAAAGCCCAGTGAGGGTCCTCAGGAGTTTGAGGCACGTGTGACTATAAAAACCAGGTAGATCCTTTGACTTCAAAAAATGTTAAGGCCCTGACTGACAGACCAAAGAGGGAAGGTGACCAACGAGAAGGAGGGGGAGCAAGAGGAGTGTGACCGTGTGAGGGAAGGAAAGGCTGTATACATCAGAAATGAAGTTTGTTTAGATTTGGCCTGGAATTTGATTTATGAGTGCGTCACTACCCTCATCAGACCAACCATACCATTGTTATCACGGAAAATGACCTGCATCTGTGGATGTGTTCCCACATCTGCCCGAGGTGTATGAAATTCCTGACTGACCAAGTACAGCTGAAGGCCGTGAGGAAAGAAGTGCTATTACCTCATGGAGTTCACACAGTTCAGAATAAGCTATGTGTATACAGCAACTCTAAGAAAACAGCATCTCTTGTTGCCTTATTATGTGGTATTTCTTCTATTGCAACGCAGCATGCTGATTTAACACGAACTTACTGATGTCCTCCTATGTGCAAAGTAGATTGTGTTCAAAAAAGAAAATCGGGCAGTGAGAACTGGTTGCTTAGTAAGGTAGAAGAGACTGGAGAGGATCTGGAAAAGCTGTAGGCATGGAAGGCAAGAGACTAATAAAAGCAAAAAGCAGAGGTAATAGCAGAACACTCCCTAGAGTGTCTGCCCTTTGGAGAACGAAGTTGATAGGAAATATTCCACGTGTCTGGAAATTTCCCCGCTAATGCTGGCAATGTGTGCATCTTTTCATTTAAGGCACGATGTTGTAAAAGCAGTGATGAGAATTCAGAGCTGAGAAAAAAGAGAAATTTAAATTGTTACCAGGATCTACAAAAGATGAAAGAAGTAGCGTGACTTTTTGTGGAGGAAAAATAATTGAACATAACCAAAAACTTCAATTTTTTTCCATTTAACGAAACACTCTAATATTTAATAGTCTTGAACTTTTTTTTTTTTTATCAGCTAATAAGTGACTGAAAGCCAAAGAAAACCAGCTGATAGCACTAATTCTGTTTGAGATTTCAGTTATTTTTCTTTTATATGCGAAGAGAGGCTGTCTGTGTTTTCGGGCCATTCATCTCTCCACTTAACACAAATGATATTTTTGGCAGTCGATACGGGGCCTGTGGAAACTTGGATGATCTTGGAAGCAGGTCTATCCACTGGGTGTGAGATTAAAAAAAAAAAAAAAAAAAAAGAAATACACAGAGAGACTGAGGGAAGAACAGGAGGTAAGCAAGGGCCCTTTTGAGGGCAGAGACCAAGTCTAGGAAGCTCTGGGAGGAAGATGGCAGAGGCCAGAGTCAAGGGAGTGAGTGTTGACAGGGACACTCTGGGGAGGCCATGGGAGCTCAGGGCTGAGGTGATCAGCAGTGCCACTCCCGTAAGGAGTACCTTGGACTTTTGTGGTGAGTGGCTGTAAACCAGAAGGAGATGAAGCCCCTTGTGACTTCTGGGTTTAAGCAAAATCTAGGAATTTAAAAATCTCAAGTGTTAATTTTGGGAACAATAGTACCTTTTACTAATATAAACCCAGAGGTCGGGCTTATCTTGTTAGTATCAAAGGATTTGTTAGATTGTGGTAGCTGATTAATACTGATGTAACAGTTTTTTGTGGCATCTCATGTCACCACAGTATAACTAGAAAAGAATTTTGATTTTTTTTTTAATTAATGATGTCAACCATGGTCCATTAAGTCTCTCTTCTTTTAACGATGCCTTGACCAGATTCCATAGCTTTCTGCTTGCTTATGACTTAACATTTACTCCAAACCAGTTTAAAATCTCCGTGTTACTTCGGAACCAATGTGTTCTCCTCTCCAACCCAGATTAGACTCAGGGTTCAAAGGACACAGCCTGAGGATGGAGCCATGACTGGCTTTGTACACCTCACCTTAGCCCCGTTTCCCCTCCCTCTGCTGGGCACAGTGTTGGAGACAAGGAGGAGGATGGGGAGAAAATTACCTGTCTCTTTGCTTAACTGGCAAAGGTCATGGCACTATCTGTGAAAGCTGTCATGGCTTCTCTGGCTCACTGTGTTGGGCCACTAATGTCCTCTGTGGCAGGCTTCCATGCTGACTCTCTGCTGGGTGTGATGACTGGTGAGGTCTTTAGAGGGCTCTCTGGAGCCTCCCCTCTGATACCTGACTTGGGAACTCTCACCCCGACTTCACATCCTCCTCCTCCCACACAGTCCCCTCCGCCTGTCACACCCACTACTCTTGCTGCCGGAGAACCCTCTCCTTCCGTAGTGGGGCGATAGCAAGCTCACCCCAAGCCCCCTTCTACCATGTCTCCTCAATTCCTGGGTCATATGCTTGCCAGACACGGTGGGAGTGTGTGCTGCTCTCCACACAGCCCCTACAGGTCATTTCTCTTCAGTTCTTTTTTTATTTCTGACGGGGTAGGCTCAGCGACAGACCACATAGGCTTTCTGAGCAAATAGGAACAGGTAAACAAAATCCCATTGTCTCCTCACAGCTGTCCCCAACTTTATGGGCCCACCCACTGAAAGGGACGAATCAGCCCACCTAGCCACTGCCTGCTCGGGAGACAGCCCCCTCAGGACAGCAGCTGGCTCTGCCCCTCATGGCCAGCTACCCCCAGGCTGGGTGCCATTGGTAGGATGGGGTCTGTTGCATGTGTGTGGGCTCTGAGGCAGGTATCTGATACCAACTCCTACAAGCTCCCCAGAGGCTCTCTTCTGTATGTGGTGATACCCTTTGCTCCCTTCAGCATCCTGCCATGGGCTATGGTAACTGGTATTGGACTGGCAGGAAATGTTCCACTCACCTTTCTCTTCCCATCCATACAAAAGGTTGCCAGGGAGGTCTCATAACAATCCCATGCCTCTGCGTGTTCCCACAGACATTGGTTGAATATGGAGCAAATGTCACCATGCAGAACCACGCAGGGGAAAAGCCGTCCCAGAGCGCCGAGCACCATGGGCACACACTGTGCTCCCGATACCTGGTGGTGGTGGAGACCTGCATGTCACTGGCGTCTCAGGTGGTGAAGCTAACCAAACAGCTGAAGGAGTAAGTGGCCCATCCTTTCCCTGCGAACTGAGTCGGGCTGGTCCTCATCTGGCTGAGGTGTGAGCCTGCTGCCTTGGTGAGCTGCCTGCATGCTGGTTGTCTAGAGAATTCCTAGCCTTCTGCCCGTCTTGTCTTCCTCTTCCATCCCAAGTCCTGCCAGGCGGCATCCATGCAGTGGGAATAGGCTAATCCCCCAAGAAGAAAGTGCAGAGCACACTCTGTGAGCAGGGAGTGAGACGGCTCTGCCCCTCACAGCCAGCTCCTCCCAGGCTGGCTGTGATTTGTAGGATGGGGTCTGTTGCATGTGTGTGGACTCTGAGTTGGATGAGACAATCTCTCTCCATGTGCACAGTTCATGACCCCATGACTTAAGCACACACACACATGCATCCTCCCCAAACTTCTGTCCTTTACATTCTAGGAAATCATAAGAAGCCTGAGAGAGAGGGGAAAAAAAATAGATATGGGCCAGTTTCCCAGGTTTTCTAATGAAAAATGTATATTAGGGGAATCATCCAACAACCATCACCAGTAAATTTATGATTCATGAGTCCTCGGGATGTAAAATAGCATTCGGTCAGCGTGATGTTCAGTCTTGGTCTCGATGAAGTCCATTCTGTTCTTGATGAGATTATCAAACTGGTAGCCGTTGCCTACAGAGAGATCAGGGAGCATTTCTGGGAGGTTGTCATGATACGCCTGACGACAGGGGGACGGAGGAGAAGCCATCAGGTAGGTCACTAGGAGTCCAAAGAATCAAGGAGCCTTCTGTGAGCTCAAAGGTCAGCCCTTGGCAAACACCCCAGCCAAAGTACAGTCGCCATGATGAGGAGGGATCCACCAACAATCCCAGTCGGTATTCCAAGTCACGTAGACAGATTAAGAGAATTACACCCAAAAAATTAGACTTTAGAAGCAAAATAGTGAGTGTTTTATATTATTTTAAAATATATTCTTTATTGGGCTCCTGGGTGGCTCAGTCAGTTAAGTGTCTGCCTTCGGCTCAGGTCATGATCCCAGGAGCCTGCTTCTCCCTCTGCCCCTCCCCCCTGCTCATGATCTCTCTCATGCTCTCTCTCTCTCTCTCAAGTAAATAAACGGAATCTTAAAAAAAAATAAAATAAAAATAAAAATACTCTTTTTCCTCTTGAAAAGAGACCTGTGATGGCGGGAGGACTTCACTGATCATGCAGCAGTATGACAAGTCCTTGGACCCTCCGGCTCTTCTCTAAGCTGGGACAAACCTTCCTCTGTCCAATTCCGCCCTCTTGCCCCAGAGGCCAAGTCTCTGTCCCCTCCCACTCTCCCCCTACTAGAGTATGCACTTTAATGAGCTCTTTAGGATTTTACTAGATACAAATAAAGTTTAAAAATTAAATATTAAAAGGGTTCCCTCCAAGCGTCCTCTGCCCAGTTACACAAAACTCTCCTGGGGCAGGTGCGTTAAATGAGCTTCAAGGACTTAGAGCAACTGAAGGGAAAATACAAACTCACAACTCAGTAACTGGCCTTTCCATAGCAACCACACTTGTACCTATATTTTTACGTGCACCTGTAAATAGTTCTAAGGTTAAGCTCCTAGAATGCGAATTACTAAAATACAGGGCATATGTATTTAAATTGTGCATAGATATTGCCTAATACCCTTCCAGAAATGTTGTAGCAATTTTCCTCCCCCACCGGGAAGTGTATGGACATATCCATTCAGAGGAACTTTAAAACAGTCCAGTAGTTTCTTTTCCCCTAAGATTCATACTCAGAGGGAAGATCTCAAAACACTCTCCTCAGCCCTGTACTGTGGAGTCTGTGAGCTGCTCATAAGCTATAACTCTTTACTGGTGAACTCTTCAAGGTCAGGGTCTTGGCTGTCCTCTCTGTTGATGGGTCCAGAATAAAATGCACATGTACGCTAATAGATAACAGTTCTTCCGTTGTCTCCGAGGCTGAATGCTGCAGACAGTTACGGTTAGGCCAGTGACAAGATAAAATATGAGAGGTTAGGCTGCAGACCCCGGTCTTTTACCTACTGTGTGCCTCAGTGAGATGGGCAGAACTAGAAGTTAACAGGGAACTCCACTGAGTATGGACACCGTAGCCTGTGCCCTTTAGGCTCCAGGGCCCCCCACCCCTGCCAGCACCGAAAAGTGCAGGAGGAGGGATGAGAACCATGAGTTTTTCCAGTCCAAAATTCTGAGTGGGAGACAGTCTGGAGTGCCTTTTCCTACCAGAATACCTTTACTAACTCTTTACAGTGAATAAACGTAATTGCTGTTTAAAAAGTGACAACCTTCAGCTCTTTTAGAAATCCTGATGTACAAGCCTAGATATTACAGGTTGAATTACGCCATCCCTCCGACCCCGAAAAAATAGGGTAAAAGTCCTAACCCCTCTTACCTCAGAATATCCACTTATTTGGAGATGGGGTCTTTACAGAAGGAGTCAAGTTAAAAATGAGGTCATGAGGGTGTGCCCAAATCCAGTATCACTGGTGTTGTCACGCAAGGGGTAAGTTTAGGGATGCATTGGGGGGGGCTCAGTCACTAAAGCATCTGCCTTCGGCTCAAGTCATGATCTCAGAGTTCTGGGATCGAGCCCTGTGTCGGGCTCTCTGCTCAGCGGCAAGTCTGCTTCTCCCTCTCCCTCTGTGATCTCTCTCACTCTCTCTCCAATCAATCAATCAATCCATCAATCAATCTTTGAAAAAAAGGGGGGGAATTTAGCTGTGGAGGCAGACTCACACAGGGAGAACACGGTGTGAGCATGAGGTCAGTGATCAGAGTGATGAATCTACAATCCAAAGATCTCCCGAAAACCATCAGAAACAAGAAGAGAATCAGGGAACAGCCTCCTTCTCAGCCCTCAGAGGACACTAACATTGCCAACCTCTCGGACTCAGACTTCCAGCCTCCAGAACTGTGAGACAATAAATTTCTGCCGTTTTAGCCCCCCAGCTGGTGGGGCTTGGTTCACAACGGCCCCAGCATGGCATATGTCCATATATGTTCTCATGTTTCATAAACTTTTGTATATTAATATTTCACATGATTATGTATTTAAAACTGGGCAGTCCTTGCTGATGGCTTCTTTAGAATCTAGAGAGTAGAGTCCTTTTTTTTTTTTTTCCCATTCATACCTGGAATTTCAACCATCTGTCAACCCAATCGCCCCCAAATAGTTTTCTTAATTGTACCGTAATTCACTTTGACACCTAACAAACCCTTTAAGAATAGACCGTAATCTTGCTTCATCTACTTTAGCCCCTTGCTATTATTCTTAAAAACTTTTGACTTGCAATACCAGCTTGCAAAGTGGGAAAAGTAGAATGTTCTTAGGTACTTTGTTTTGTTTTTGTTTACTTTCTTTAGACTAAGGGTTAACCAACTGTAGACTATGGGCCAAATCCAGCCCACTGTTTTTGTGAATAAAGTTTTATTGGAACCCAGCCACACACACATTCATTTACTTACTGTGTAGGGTTGGTCTCATGCTAGAAAAGCAGAGTTGAGTAGTTATGACACAGACCGTATGACTCACAAGCCTAAAATATTTATTATCTGACCTTTAGGGAAAAGTAGGTGAGTCACAGAATGAATGAGACAAATGGAAATTACAGATGTTTCTTGTCTGAGGGATGAAATGTTAGGACTAAGACTAACCATGTCTGAAAATCAGGGTGCTTGGGGAGATGGAAGGGTGTCATCCCAGTCTGATCTCACAGAATTAGATTTAGGTGGCCAATGGCTGTTGAATATGTGCAGTGACACTTGGCAAGGAGAACACTGGGCTTCCTCAAGCTCCGATCTAAGGTCACACAGTCATTATAAGAACACCTAGAACTCAGGGAACGTAGGTGGCTCAGTGGTGTCCAACTCTTAATTTAGGCTCAGGTAATAATTTCAGGGTCGTGACATCAAGCCCATTTTTGGGCTTTCACTGGGCACGGAACCTGCTTAAGATTCTCTCTCCCTCTGCCCCTACCCCTGTTCACATGCTTGTGTGCACGTGCTTACACTCTCTCTCTCTCAAAAACAAACAACCCACACATAAAACACTTGCAACTCATTCATTTAGCTCCATATCCTGGCTCATGAGAGGGCCTCTACCATTTTTTATGCTAATTGTCTTAGTTCTCTATTCCCGTAACAAATCACAATACACCTAATGGCTTAAAACAACACAAATTCATCTTATAGCTCTACAGGTCCAAAGACCAGAATGGGTCTCCAGATTAAAATCGAGGTGTCCACAGGCCACATTCCTTTCTGGAGGCTCAAGGATGGGTCTGGTTGCAGAATCATCTCCTTGTGGTTGTAGGACCGAGGTCCCCTTTTTTGCTAGCTGGCAGCAAAGGGTCATTGCCAGTCCCTAGAGGCCACTGCATTCCTTGACTCATGATCCCTTCATCTTCAGAGCCAGCAACCACAGATCAAGTCTTTACACTTTGAGTGGCTCTGACCTCATCTTCTACCTCCTCCTTGCTGTTAAAGATTCGTGACTAGATTAAATAACCCTTAATAATAACAGTCCAGGATAATCTCCCTGTTTTCCTATCAGCCTATAAATAATCTTGATTGTGTCTCAACGCTAATTCCCTTTTGCCACAAAAGGTAACATAGTCCCACCTTCTAGGGATTAGAATGTAATAGACATCTCGTAGGGAGGGGGGAGGTCACCACACTAACACTAGAGTTTAGTAAATAGTGCTCTTCTTCGGGAGTCAGAATCAGTTGGGTTTATTTTTCCTAAGTTCTCAAGTAGTATGCTTTCTAAACAGATTGCAGTTTCTGTAACCTATGGCTTGTAACTGATTTTCTTACATTTAAAACACGTTCGCATTCATATGCTCTTATTTCCAGAATAAAATGAGTGTTGGCATATCATGTTTCCCTTCATGTAAGAAAATACCAATACGGAAGTAGTTGTGTTGTTTTATTTTGCTCTTTTCTGATCACTAAATTAATTCAATTACTTTAAAGATTTAAACAATTCAGAAAGAGTAAATAATATATATAAGCATATACACTATAAGTAATATATTTATGTATGTTATATAGAGAGATTTCTTAAAAATGGTATTATAGGGCGCCTGGGTGGCTCAGGTGGTTGGGCGACTGCCTTCGGCTCAGGTCATGATCCTGGACTTCCAGGATCAAGTCCCACATCGGGATCCCAGCTCCTTGGGGAGTCCTCTTCTCCCTCTGACCTTCTCCTCTCTCATGCTCTCTCTCACTCACTCTCTCTCAAATAAATAAATAAAGTCTTTTAAAAAAAATGGTATTACACTACACACAGTATTTTGTAACTCTTTTTTTACTTTATATATATACTTTTATACTGTGTGTGTGTGTGTGTGTGTATACTTTATATATACACATATATTAGGGAAACATTTTCTATGTCATAGATACTGAAATATATTCTCAATTTTAGTAGTTGCCCTTATGGAAATAACTAAATTATTCACTTAGTCTTATTGATGAGCATTTAGGTTACTTACAGTTTTTTCTAATGTGAATAAAAAGCCTCCTTTTGGCTACTTGATAGTGTCCTTGGGAAAATTCCTGCACTGCAAAATGAAAAATACGCACATGTGTGAGGCTTTGGGATTTGTTGCAATTTATTGCAAATAATCACGAAAAGTTTATAAGTACTCATTTATAGTAGTGGCCATGTATCAGAGAGCTCACATGTCTCTGTTTGTTTTTCCTAGACAAACAATGGAACGCGTCACATTGCAAAACCAGCTCCAGCAACTTCTAGAAGCCCAGAAATCAGAGTCACTCCTTTCTTCGCCCAGGTAATACTAGGAACATGGGTGGTTAGAGTGCTTAGTTATCTTTAATCTCTGAGCCTTCTTTTGGACTTTTAGAAGAGATATCTTTAATGAAGACAACAATATTTTATTTTTATAAAGAGGAATAAAATTGACACCTTACAGGGGAAAGAAAGCTCTGGACCTAAAGTCAGAAAACCTGGGTTCATCTCTGGCTGTGACATTTCTTCATTCCTCGATTATAAGCAAGTCACATACTCTTCCAGACTCTATTTCTTCATCTTTTAAAATGGAAACATGGATATGTAGGTTCGTAAGGTTGTTGAAGATGAGAATAATGGATGAAATTAGTGCCAAATGGATGTATAAACAGTAAAGCAGTAGATAAATTTATCATCATGGCATTAGGTATGAGGCACTATTATACTCTGGTCATAGTTGCCACTCTGGAGATTGGTTTGTGTGGAGATAAGGGATTATCCTTATTCCAGTCCTGTTGATTTGTTATAAGTCATTCATGGCAGTGGAGGAAATCAGTGAGAGGAAATCCCCTCATATGTTCTTCATCATCTTTCAGTTCACCATCCTCCCCGGCTTCCAGAAGATCCCAGTGGAAATCTCCAGATGCAGATGATGAGTCTGTAGCCAAAAGCAAACCTGGAGTCCAAGAGGGGATTCAGGTTCTCGGAAGCCTGTCAGCATCCAGCCGGGCCAGGGCCAAAGCAAAAGACGAAGATTCTGACAAAATCCTACGCCAGTTACTGGGAAAGGATATCTCAGAGAGCGTCTGCACCCAGGAAAAGCTGTCCTTGGAATTCCAAGATGCCCAGGCTTCCTCTAGAAACTCTAAGAAGATCCCTGTGGAGAAGAGGGAACTGAAGTTAGCTCGGCTGAGGCAGCTGATGCAGCGGTCCCTGAGTGAGTCCGACACTGATTCCAACACTTCTGAGGACCCCAAGAGCACACCTGTAAGGAAGGCCGACAGGCCCCGGCCGCAGCCCATCGTGGGAGGTGTGGAGAGTGTGGACAGTGCAGAAAGCTTACACCTGATGATAAAGAAACACACCTTGACGTCAGGACGTAGGTTTCCTTTTGGCATCAAGGCCTCCAAATCTCTGGATGGCCATAGCCCATCCCCCACCTCAGAGAGCAGCGAACCTGACTTGGAATCCCAGTGTCCCGGCTCAGGGACCACTCCCCCAAGCCAGCCCTCTGGAGACCCCACTCAGCCCAGCCCTGACAGCACCGTTGCCCAGAAAGTGGCTTTGAGCCCCAAGAGTGCCCTCAAGTCTCCATCTTCCAAGCGTCGGACCTCCCAGAACTTGAAACTCAGAGTTACCTTTGAGGAGCCTGTGGTACAGATGGAGCAAAGTAGCCTTGAGCTAAATGGAGAGAAAGAGCGAGATAAAGGCAGGACCCTCCAGAAGGCCTCCATGAGTAGTGAATCGGGGGACCAACTGAAAAGGCCTTTTGGAACCTTCCGGTCTATCATGGAGACACTCAGCGGCAACCAGAACAATAATAATAACTACCAGGCGGCCAACCAGCTGAAGACGTCCACACTGCCCCTAACCTCACTTGGCAGGAAGACAACAGATGCCAAGGGAAATCCCGTGAGCTCTGCTAGCAAAGGAAAGAATAAGGCGGTGAGTGCTATTTGGAGACTCCCTTTTTTGCCTTTGAATTCACTGTGCTGTTCGTCACATTAAAATGGGTGATCCTTGCCACCATGAGGGAATCCCCAGAAAAGTTCCCAAGAGATGCACGGAAAGCCCCATCCATGTGTTTTCTAATGAGATATGTCATATTAGAGTCTAGGCCCTTGGCTCTTCCTTTAGAAAATACTCTTAAGAGAGAAAGATCAGATACAGCACAGGACATTATATGCTGATCCTGCAGTTGCCCAAAATAGTGTGACCCCTGAGTGTTAGGAGTCCTAACCTGGGAGGCATTTCTACAAGGTCAGACCACCAGGTGATGTGAAATCAGGCCCTTCTTTGGCACTTAGTCTTCCTCAGGAAGCGTTTGCTTTCATCTGACTCGCTAGTCAGTCCCAGTGAAAGAGCACATAAAGAGATATTCTATTTCTAAAGACTTAACTGCTCAACTTTGGGATGACCTTTGACATGAATACACCTGCAGGGACCCTCCTCATTGGCATTTTATGACACAAACCCCTGAGCGTTGATCAGGATAATGCCGGAGCCATCTAAAGCGCTCGGTACCTGAGGCATGGCAGAGTGTGCCATGAACTACATTTTGTAATTGTATTTCCTGGAAAGGCATGCACTTTAAAAACCAGTGAAGAGCTAGGAACATTTTTATGAGCGATAAATGTTTGCTCTGTGCTCTGTGCATGCGGTGCCATCCCCCCAAATATGGTATGGTATCCCAGATGTGAACCTCTAAGGAATGGAAAGGCCCCAAATATCCCTCCAATCTAGAGAGTTCCAACTTGCATAATTGATTATGAACCATAAGGGGAAACTCCGTGACGCTGAGGTTTAAGACCTGTCCAGATTCTTTTTGCAATTCCAAAATCGAGTTTCTCTTAACATCGCTCTCATTAATTGAACGCCCATTTTAACTATACATTGAATTCCAACGTGAATTGTCTTTGTCGTAAGGGACTTCCGTATTGTATGCATTCAGCTAGAAAAGTCCCCCCCACAACCCGCCGCGCCCCAAACCCTAGCCCCTTCGGGTTTCACATGGCCAGCCTTACCTTGCTCACATTAGACTTTCCCAAGTCACTTAATGGGTTCTGTCACTCGGGAGGGAACGGATGATCTCAGCAGCTCCCTGCACTCCTGAACGTGTGAACAAAGCTTCTGTCCCCCACTAATCTGCCTCCTGCATGCCTCCTGTTGTTTGAGACTCGTGCATGTGCTGAGCTCTGTTGCATGTTTTCAGATGATGTTTAATTGCACCTCTCCAGGAGATGTACGGCAGCTGCATCACCCTTTCTTCTAACACGCTGACCGAAGAGCCTCAGCGTAACCGCGCACGGTACGTGGTGCTAGCTCGCGGGTCCCTCACGCACTGGGGCCATGCCTTGGCTTCCAGCAGCATGATCTTTGAAACCACGGTCCCTGAGCACCCTTAGCAGGAACTGATACCGACAAAGAAAATGACCCCTTCCCCCACAACACAAACCCCCAACAGAAGCAGCCAGTCTTATAATGGGGCTTTAGAAAGGGACCAAGGGCCCGATTGTGGCAGGGTTTCATTCCAGCCGCAGAGGGCAGAAGAAGCTACTCACCTTACAAACATGCTGAGTCTCCCGGTTGACTTTGGCTTTCGGTCTTTGTTTTAATGGAGTCAAGTACCCAGTAAGTATAGAAATTAAATTTCCTGTCACGGGTGGACGGAGTCAATCTCTGATCAGAATCGGAGCTGTGAAGGAGGGCTGAGGTTTTATTTCATTGCTGATGCTAGACTGAAAGCTCCTTTCATCACCGTGCTTGGGAGAAGCAAGGCCCTGCCATTCTGAAACTGCTCTCCCTTAACGCTCAGAACCCCGTGCCCTGCCGTCAGCCCGTCTGGGTGTGCCTACCAGACAAACCATGGGGCTTTCCCAAACAAAATATTTATGCTTCAAAATGCATGGACTGTGTACAGAAAAGAGTCATCTTCAAAGGTCCCTGGGGGCTTGGGCGCTTCTCTGGGCAAAGTCCTTCTGCGTGGGGACATTCTTTCCTCCCTCCCCTCCCCACCTCCCGGGGAATGTGCACAACTCCCACTCCCAGACAAAGCAGGAAACAGGAGCAGTGAAAGGAGAGTCGTGGAGGGTGACTTCCTGCACTTGGTGCACGGGGTGACTGGCTTCTGTCAGAAGAAACCTCCAAATTCATGTTAAGGGAGGTTGTCACTTTTAAATCACTCAGTCTTGCTTTAATATGATTAAATTAAAAGAAAAACCCGCACGCCTTGCAACACCCTTCCAAAATCCTCTGCAGCATTTTTGTGAATGTGCATCTGTATTCTATAGAATGACAAACACACCCAAATTGGAGTGTATGTATTGTGAGTATAAATTTATAAATTTTATTTCAGAATACTAAGGCACAAGAAATGTCACTCCTTTTTTTTTTTTTTTTTTTTTTTTTTGACCCTTTAAATCAAGTTTAATCTGCTCCAGGTCTCTGGTCAGCCCAGAGGAGAAGTAAATCTCTGGCATTTCTGGGAGTGCCCCTCGGGGTCTCATTAATTCAGTACATTGAAGGAAACATCTTGGAGCTTAGGTATTTACTGGTCACCAACATTCAACTTGGGTCAGGCTCACACAGTGCCTGAGTTTGGGCTGCTTCCGGCCACCCTGGGGCAGGGAATCTCAACCAGTTTTGTGAACCCAGGGCTTGGGGTAGAAAGGAAATAGAAAAAAAAAATGCCCATTCCCTTCCCAGACATTGGTATTAGGCACCTTCTGTTCCTCTCAACCCACCTCCCCACTCCCATGCCCTTCTTAGGCCCAGGTGAGGTTAGGTGTGTCTTCTGGTACCTGGAAGATTCTGCTCTTGTCCTTAAACAGAAATCACCAGCAATACCCTCAGGAAAGGCAGCACAAATACTTGACAAACTCTTGGGAGGGAGAAGGAGAACATCTCTCATTTCTCAAAGGTTCCTACAGTACCTAGAAACAAGACAGTGAGTATCATGGTAGATTGTCCTACCAGAAATATTTCATTCTGTCTTTTTATAAGCCATGGGACAAAGCTGAATGACCTTCTGTAATAGAATTACAAAAGTCAGAGCACCAAGTGAGGCTTTGGGGCTACTGAGCTATCCAACTCTAGGTTAAACCTTTCCTACTCAGTTTAGGGAACAATCCTTCTGAAGGCTCAGTTTTGAACCTCAGAGTCACTGGATTTTCATATTAACAGTGTTTGAGTTCAGCGATAAACAGAAACCCGAAAATAAAAATATTCAGTGTATTTAAATAAGCATCCTGACCCCTTTCCCTCCCTCCTTTATAAATTAACTTCTCCTTTATCATGGTTCCCGTTTAGCATGTGTTCCACAGAAAGAGAAAAGTCCCTTGTTGGCTTACGCTGGAGAGGGGAGGTTTCTCGGATTCCCTCAAAAATGACACAGAGGCAGAGAGAATGGGGCCAAGTTCACTCTTTAGACAAAATAAGGGTGGATAGCTATAGTGGAAATGAAGATTCCTCTGAGAAATTAACACTAGCATGAGATCGTGGGCATGAAAAACACCTAACTGACTGTAGTACTTGCTTCATATTGTCCATGGGACCCACTGAAGGAACATCCCACAGAAAGATACAATGTAGAAAGGAACCCAAGTGTTCCTTCCTCAGTGATGCCTTCAAATCCTAGCCCAAGAATTTGCTTGAAGGCTAAACATCTCCTCTAGGGTAACAGAAATTCCCCAGGCTTATATAACTGTGGAAACCAATGGCAGTCATTGGGTTGGAGTTGGTTCCAAAAATTAATGCCATCAAATGGCCCTATCCCTTAGACCACAGGAGAAAGAGTGGGGCCCCAACACCTAGTTGCAGGCATATGCTGGAGTCACATTTTAGTTCCTAAGTAATAGTTTATTTTTCCTGGTAAGGGAAAGATATGAGCAATAAACACTTTTGAAAGAACATCACCTCTGGGTGGGGATTCTGTTTGCTATTTATTTTCCTAAATTGGTCACAGCTTGATAGCCCAGAATCTAAATTTCTTTTCAATGCCCTTTAAAATTAGATCCAACTCCATTACTCTGGACAGCTTTCCCAGAGTGTTTCCACAAACGATGATGATTTTGTTTATAACAAACAGATTTATCTTTACTTTTTCCTATCAAGGACAAGTTGGTTTTGAGTTATCACAACCCCAAGGGGATGTTTGCAATTACTTGTCTTAAAACGCCAATAAGACATTCATTTCCCAGAGTTTAAGTCTAAGTGAGACCTGGGACATGTGGCATGAGCTTTGCGTCCAGCTACCAAGAGGCAGAGGGCATCAGCCCCCTGGCGACCCACGCTCTGTGACCACAGTGCCACTGTGGCCTGAAGCCCTCGTCCTCCTGCCAACACCAGCGCTGACTGCTTCAGAAGACAGGAAGTGATAAACACCATGAGTGTGGGTTTTACTGCCAAGGAATCAGCCACCTGGGAAATGATCCATCCAGAGCCAAGAGCTCCAGTATCCGATATTTTGCGTAGATGTCAAGGTTGTTCAATAACCCCTCAACAAAAGTCATATATTTGGCCTGACATGACATGAGGTGTGGCGGTGGTCATCTGTGAGGCCCAGTAGGAGGTCAGAATTGAGGGTGCCCACCCCCTCTAACACACACACAGATGCAAGTGCTTGTACACACACACACATTATGTCCTTACTGTCAGGATACCATGCTAAACAAAAAAAGTGAGCAAAGACGGGGAAATCATTGGAAAAGTAGCGGTGAGGCCCTGCCTGAGAGCTGTCTCCCAAGTACAGGGAGTGCCCTCAGCCCCACTGATGAGCCTTTCCAGACTCATGATGGGAAAATCCAGTTGGCACCAAAAGAACGAGCCCCTGATCTTGCTGAACAAAGGCGTCCTTGCCGTCATTTCTCTGGATATAAGAAAATAACCACATTCTAATCTTGTCTTTAATTTTTTTAGCTTAAAGTATCTATTTTTAATCCATATGCTTTTTAAGAATTCTTGAAAGGATGCGTCTGTAATTTCTTGGTCACGGCTGTGTGATACCTCGAGGACTTAGTTCTAGAGAGACCTCTCTGGGGGCAGACAGAGTCTTCCCAATGTAACAGTTTAGAAAAGTTGGTTCAAGGGCTAATACAAAAAGGGAATTTAGTGATTACAGACAACAGCATTATTGCTCAAAAATTATGGTTTCCACTTCTAAGCCTTGATCTGAAGTGGATATTCATTTTTAATATACTAACTCTGGGGCCTAGAGCCAGCCCATTAGCAGGAACTAATACTAGTTCCCTGAGGTGACTTCCTCTACTCCCGAACCCCCTAGAACCCACTTGGTCTCCTTCCCCACCCTTCTTCCCCATGTGTCCCCAGCTTCTGTGTTCCCTGTACAACTCTTATCCCTCCCACCCTCACCTCTGCCTCTTTAGGGTTCATATTAGTTTCAGGAAAAAAACTCATATTTTGTACTAGAGCTTTGTCCCTATGACTTAGAGGAGAGAGGAAAACCCAGTCTTGAACATTTCCCCAAGAGCAGGTTCTCCTTTGCATGGGCCATGGTTTTGCATTACCCTTGGCTGTTGCACAGCAGAATCTTGTGTGTGGAGGGAAATACTCATGTTTTGGGGGATAGTTAAAATGATCAGACCCTCCCGATGTCTCAACACAACTTCACAAACCCTTTATAAAAGCCACCAGAGTTCCCAAGGTTGACCAGAACCTGATTCACAAATGGAGTTTCTCTTCAGACATGCCGTATATCCACCGGGAAAAGGAGAAAGCATATTCTGCCCCAGAAAGACAATCACAGTTTAGTCTCCAAATATGAGGAGCTGAGACACAGAAAAAGCTATTGCAACTAAGATCCCAGGTTCAGTCTTCAAGCACTGCCCTTGGAAGGCAGGTAATGAACATGTGCAACAGCCAGGAACGAGAAGTAGGAGGGTACAGAGAGAAGACCTTCCTTCAAAACCAAAACCATCCCCCCAGAAATACGTTCTTTCAGCATGTGAATCCTGGTTTGATTGCGATCACAGAATTGAAGAACAAATGACTCCCTTCTCCCACCTCCATCCTCTTTTTCTCCCTCCCCTCCACGGTCCTGGTGTGAACCATGAAATGTCACAGAGGAAATTGTTCTGTTAGTGTCCTATAGACACCATCTCTGCTACCACGGGGGTGTCTCTGAACATTAAAAGAGATGTTCCTGTCTATAAGCTCAGAGGAAGGCTGGAGTTTCCAAGAAGCAGCAATTCATTTGAGGTTTAAAGTACCAGCTAGAGATTTTACCCAGACAACTTCCAGTACCTTCACCAAGCATCCCTGCTCCAACCACAGTCATGTGGGATTTTCCTTCCCACGCTGAGAATCCAGCAGACACATTACCTTCCCGAATGCCACATCCCTGGTTTGCCAGTGCACTCAACTGCACCACCATCTTTCCTTCTAAGCTGGGCATTTCGTTGTGCCAGCATGAGACATGCTGCCTTCCTAAAAGAGATCAGAATCCAGGGAGAATTAAAAGACTATACAGTTAAAACACAGTAAACTCCAGGAAATGCATAGGAGCTTCATGAGGGTGGGGACCCTTGACAGCCTCCCCACAACCCCCATTTGTAACCCCAGTGTCCAGCTTGGTGCCTGGCCTATGCTAGAGACTTCATAAACATTTGGTGAGAGAGAGAGTGGAGAGAGGAAAGAGAGAAAGAAGAGGTAAAAGCAGAAACAAAATAAAAAGGACTAAGCCTGTCATCCCAAGAAAAGATGGTGTCCTCCATCTAAAATCTAGGCCCTTTGATTACAGGCCCACCTGCTTACAGTAAGTTTTTCGTGTGGGTACTTGGAGGGCAAGTTGTTTATTCTTTGAGCCGGAATCCCATTTTTTAGTAGAGGGGATTTAGAGATGTGCTTTCAGTATAGTTCTGAAGGAGATCACATAA
The DNA here is from genome assembly GCA_004024625.1 of Mellivora capensis. Taxonomy (NCBI): domain Eukaryota; kingdom Metazoa; phylum Chordata; class Mammalia; order Carnivora; family Mustelidae; genus Mellivora; species Mellivora capensis. The sequence goes on along the minus strand of PISX010000418.1, from coordinate 229,710 downwards.
ACAAAGTCTCCCTGTTTTGGGTATCAGTGGAAGAGTAATGCATGCCCACGGACCCTTTTAGACTAATCCTCTAAGTGAATTGCTGTCTGGTCACGATGGGCTATGGAAATGTGGAATCCGTGCCTAGATGAATCAGCAAGTTAGATTACTTGCAAAACTGTTATTTAAATTTAAGCCTTTTCTTCTTCCCAATTTTGGTCACTGAGAATGTGATTTCATATCCAAAAATGAAATCAAGGAACAGCTAATTATCTGAATAATTCATGCCAAAATTACCCAAACAATTCTGTTCCTTTGAATACTGGTAATTCAGGACTAGGAAGGAAATTGAAGGATTCGTGGAGGCTTGAATTATCCTGATATTATTCAAATAAATGCCTCAAACACACACTCAACTCTTATCACGCTGGGTTGTGTCCTACAGAAAGTGTTCTTTTTTAATGCTCTTGACCACAACACCCCTTATATTAAAGCAGAAATACTGTTAGTGTCTAAATGATGAGATCATCTTTAAATTACAACCTAACCCTTCTTTTTAACTTTTATTGATTTTTCATTTACTTTTTGTTGAACTGCTATAGGTATATATATATATATATATATATATATATATATATATATATATATATATATATACAGGGAGAGAGAGAGAGAGAGAGACAGTAATGCTAGCATTCTAACAAAAATTTGCTCTCCTCTGCCCAACCTACCCTGTTCTATAATCCCACTGCTCTGAATCAACCACTTGGCTTTCTTTCACATGTATTTTCTAGTATTCTGCCTTGTTAGGTCACATGCTCATTCAGATATTCAACTTTAGATATTCTCTCTGTTCATTCTACTATACTTCTGTAGTATAAAATGATAGCTCACACTTATAAAGCAATTACAGATACCAAAGAATATTCTAGGCACCACATGCATCATAACTGTTTTAACCTTCACAATGACCTAGTATGTTAGGTACTATTATTATCAAATTTTGCAGATTGGAAGCCAAGGCACAGAGAGATTTTGATCTTGCCCAAGCTTGTATAGTAATGATGATAACAAATTATGGAGCCAGGATCAAAGAATCTATATTCTCCACAAAGAACCTACCTAGCTCTATTTTAGCACCTAGCACTGCCCCCTACCCCCAAACACACACACACACACACACCCATCCTTCCTCTTCCCACCATTAATAATACAGTTGTATCTCTCTTTGGGGTTAAGTCAGTATTTGGTGTTATTAGTATGGCTGTATAAATATTAATCACAGTAGGTCCAAGGAGTATGCCATAATGTGTTTCCTTTCTAATTATAACCTTACATTTTGGGGGCAGAAAATAATTTTGACTTCTCAGTTTACAATTCCTTTCTAAATACTTTGCGGGAGATAGAAACCTCCCTTTAGCACATTCAGGCAAATTAGGTGTCTCTCATTTTGTCTGTTGGTGGAGACAACCTCTGTCCTCCTGCCCCAGTCTGGACTGCTGTTATCTAGCAGTGCTGTACAGCTGTCTTCCTGGTGTTTCCCCCCATACATTATTCTGGGGATTACTTCTTCTCTCCTGTGTAGAGCTCTATTTCCTGAATCTGTCTTTTCTCATTTTGGGTTTATGCTCGTGTTTTGGTAAACACATCTTCCCATCTTTGGGAGGTGAATGGTGGGTGCTAAATTTGTTGAGACCTTGCCTGTTTTGAAAATATTTTCAATTTGCCCTCATACTGGGTTAGGTATGTTTGGCTGGGTATAGAATTCTAGGTAGGAAACACTTTTCCCTCAGAATCTTGAACACATTTCATTTTCTTCTTGCTTCCAATGTGCCTGTTGCAGAGCTCCATTCCTCTCAAATTGCAAATCCCTTGGAAGCTATTATGATTTTCTTTTTATCCCCGGTATTTTGATTTATTGATGCTTTGTCATGATGCCATTAACATTCCTGACATGTGGGCACGCAGCAGGCTTTTTCAGTCTGGAAACCTATATGTTTCAATTATGGGAAATGCTTTTGTACAATTTCTTGAAATTGTTGTCCATTGCAATTTCTCTGTTCACTCTTTCTGGAAATCATACTATTGTAATGTTGGGCACTGAATCAACCCTCAGATTTGCTAACTAGTTTTCTATCTTTATCCATACTTTTGCCTTTTGTAGTTCTTTTAGGAAAGAACTTTTGCTTTTTTAGTTCTCTTAGGAAAGAACTGACCTGTACCTTCCAACCTTCTGATTTTTTATTTTTGCTATAGTAGTGTTAATTTCTAAAAGTACCTTGTTGGTTTTCTCTTTGTTTCCTTATTTGTAGCATTATACATGTGAGTTTTATAGTCAAATATAAATGTATATATTTTCTTTTCCTCCTCTTTGCAGTAAAAGGTATTGCAGTAAGTATTTGCAGTAAAAGGTACTTACATTGGTATTATTTCACTGTATGAATGTACTATTTTTAATTCTTCATTTTATTGAGATCCCAGCCTTCTTCTTTTGACTTGTAGCAGCTCTTTCTATATTATATATTAGGAAGACTAACCCCTTATAGTATGAATTACAGACATTTTCCTAGTTTTTCTTGTTAAAGATGTTTAAAGCTCTCATTGGCTCTGTATGTTATCTCTAGTCACTTTGACTTCCATTTCTGTTTATTTTGGTTCTGTCTTTCATAGTAGCACTTTCCTCAAATATCTGATGATCTCTGACTCATTTATATTCACTAAAGCTGAATGGAAGTTCTGACTTAATGGGTGAGGCTTGTTGACTGGTCAGTGTTGCTTCACAGGAACTGGTGAGGACTAGGCTCTTCTGTTGGGAAAGTCCCTACTAGTATTTGTAAGTCTTTTCTCTTGGCCAGTTCATTTCTCAAGTTAAGGAAACTCCAGTCTCCTGCTAGTGCCCATAACCTGAGTGCCAAGAATTCATGAGTCAGACTAATAGGAGATGGGTTGAGAATCATATTCTCGCTTAGGGAGACTTTCATTTACTCTCCTGGGTTCTGCCTCCTTTAGCTGAATTCTCTCTGGTTCGCACCTTGCAAATTGTAACCTCCAGTCTTCTTTCACAGTGGGAAAGAGACAGTCACCCAGCTACACTGGGTCAGAGAGATAATCTGGGATCTGAATTGCTACTTCCAAAAATTTTTCCAATAATCTGGGGTGCCTGGGTGGCTCAGTGGGTTAAGTCTCTGCCTTCGCCTCAGGTCATGATCTCAGGGTCCTGGGATCGAGCTCCACATCAGGCTCTCTGCTCATCGGGGAACCTGCTTCTCCCTCTCTCTCTGTGTCTGCCTCTGTGCCTACTTGTGATCCCTCTGTGTGTCAAATAAATAAATAAAATCTTTAAAGAAATTTTTCCAATAATCTTCCCATTTTTAGCACCCATTCAGCACCCCCTGTCACCTCCAGAAATACATGGTACTTTTGGTTTCTGCATCTTGCAGCATAAATCAGTTTGCTGGGTTCCCTGCCCATGGGCTTAGATGTGTGCATCTTCTGCTCTGCTGAATCAGCTCCACAAGCCCTTCGACCTTCCTGTTTCTGAAATAGTGTTGGTATTTTGTGTATTATCATCCCCTCTCACTTCCCTTATTTGTTTAGGTTTATTCCTTTCTTATTTCTTTACTTTCCTTTTAGTGTTGTTTTGTGAGAATGGGGTGATGAATGTGTGTATTTAATCCACCGTGTTTAATTGGAAGTCCTTAGAGCATCTTTTTACCAATCAGGTTTTTCTTTCCCTTTCTTCCCTTTCTTGCCCATAGACAATCTCTAAAGTTCTACTCAGGGGCACTTGGCTGGCTTGGTCAGTAAAGCTTGCAACTCTTGATCTCAGGGTTGTAAGCTCGAGCCCCATGTTGGGTGTAGAGATTATTTAAAAGTAAAATCTTTTTAAAAAATTAATAAAGTTCTATTCAGAGGAATAAATAAAGTAAGAATTAGAACTTTCAGGTGTTGATGAGGATCAGATACTTCCTGGAACACTGAAAATAGACTACATGGTCTTTGCCAGCAAGCATGATTTTGAGGCCATAACACTCCACTTGAAGCTCCCCATCCAAATATGTCCTCATGTTACCAAATAGCATTACTGGAAACACTTTGTTTTTGTCTAATGTAGCAACAAGAAGGAATTTATTAATATGTAGGCTCACCCACCTTCAGAAGGTGACTCTTCTCTGAAGATTTTTGTACCCAGAATGTGAACAAATGCGTCCACCTAGAGGGAAATTCGTTTACAAAGCACGACTGTTCCAAGGCTTAAGCTTGTGCTTCTTTCCATAGGCTTACTAGGTATCAAATATGGGGGGTGGGGTGGAGAACAGTATTACTTATTCCTAGTTTTTTTTTCTTTTTCCCCTAGACTTACCTACTTATTGTCTTCCCGCAGTAATCACACCACCAAATAAGCATCTTCTTTGAATGATTAGGACTCAAGCTTATTGGACATTAAAGATGTCACCAATGAATCCATATCAATAAAATATAAACATCTCATTTCCACTCGACCAGCATTACTATACTTACCATCTTATTTGACGTGACTTTGACATGAATTTTATAAAATTCACTTGACTAGAATCTTGCCTGGATTCCAGTCAGCATGATTGAGAAATAACTTCTAGAACCAAATTAAAAAGTGTTTGCTAAGTGTGTGTTATTATATAACTGTAGTTTTTATTGTTTAAAGAGTGGTTTATATGAAAAGAGAATAATTTGCTTAGTAGAATGAAGTTTCTTCAGTGTGGTTTGTATGAGGATAATTTCCATTTTTGGTGAGTTGTTTAGTGGTGTTGTCTTGTAACTTGACCATAGTTTTATCTAATTCTGGCCTTTATGGTTTTTCTTCTGCTTAGGCATAATGACATCAATAGAAAAATGAAGAAATCCTACAGCATAAAGCACAATGCTGAGCCAGAGTCAAATGAACTCTTCTTGTAAATCACTTTTTTTTATCTCTCATTGCTGCCCTTTGGACACCATTGGAAATTTCTGGACTATCCACTGTGGAAATAGAATCATGAGAACAATGCCTCACCAGCAGAAGAACAATATCAGGATGCCTTAAATTTATAGTGGTAGACTATATAATACACATCTTGGGGTGATATTTGTATATATAACTTGTTTCTAAAGAGATGCCGTTTAAAAGCATGATTGGGCCAATGTATGTTTTTTAAGATTGGATTAGTATATCCACCAATCCGCTGGCGCCATCTTGTCTTTCATCAGTTGCATGAGTGTTTGCTAATGTTGACTGAACTTTCCTTTCCTAGTAAAATGGGCAGTTTGGGCTCAGCTCCTCAATGAGAACAGGTCAGTGGTATTGTTTTCTGACAAGGGTGTTTTTTTCTGTCATTTCTACTTTTTGTATAAAGGAAATAAAACAATGTTAACAGCACCTAGAAGCTTGGGGCACCTACTTTGTAATAAGCCTGTGATGTTCTGCTTTCTAAGGGACCTTGAGAGTATTTTGATTGCTGCTATTTTATTTCAGGAACAAACTGCCTGTTTTAGCTATTTTCCCATAGGGGTGAAATAAAACATTCTAGTTTTCATTAAGTACTAAAGGATCAGACAAGTATATAAAGTAAGTCAATTCCTTCTGTCTTCTCAAATCCCAGCGTTGACATGGGAAAATACTAATGACAGCTAAGGATTCAGCCCCTGCTTGGGTCACTTTTTCTGTCTAGAACATATTATGAGACCTGTCTAATCCCTTTAGGAGACAGTGTGGAGCCTGAGTTTATAACAAACCTATTGTTGATATAGCTCTTTCAGTCCATGTAAGCAGTAAGTTCCAGATGGTTTCGTCCTATCATGTAAAAATATATTTCTGCTGAAACTTCAAGAGTTTTATTTTCAAAGTGTTGGCATGGCCCATAAGAGGCCTGTCAGATTTTAGTTTGGAAGTTGAGTGTGTTCTTACCAGTAGGAGGGAGCCCTATATGTTACTCACAGTTACGAGCAGTGTTCCAGCCATCAAATATGGGCCATTCTGTATCTTGGTTGACACAAGAGGCCAAGGTACGAAGTTAGGAGGTAATCTTAGATATATGGGTGACAAATCTGGCCTGACAAACTTGGGCTTGGCAAGATGCAATGAGGTATAGAAGAAGGACCTTTTAGGTACCAGTCACACTTACGTAGTGATATTACTACAACCATTTTATAGCTTAGCAAATTAAACTTCAGAAAGCTTTAAGTCCTACGTCCAAAGTAATACAACTTGTAAACAGCAGACTTGGCTCTGGCCCAGCTTTGTTCATTATTCCCACTGGACTAATACACAGGGATCCTGAGTTGTGTTGGCTCTACTTCTGGATGGGTCTTGGGGAAGAAACACTGCCTCCTCAATCAACCTGGAAAAGGGCAAGATGGGCCTGCATGCACATCTAGGAGGTAAGTTCCTTTTGACCTACAGAGCAACATATCTAGGAATTCAACCAAATAGTTCTGTCGTTGTTTGGGTCCTCTGAGTTCCTGTCATTACAGCCTGGTGCCCTGCATAGCTCAGAGTTGCTCATGTGGTTTTTTCCCTCAAATGAGATTCCCTATTCTGGTTTTGGCCCCTTGGCCTCAAGGATCCTCTCTGCTTCTTCACATTTTATTGCTGGGTCCTAGGGTTGTGATTCTAATATAGAATATATGGCCAGCACATGTGGAGATTCTTGTGACTTCTGCTTGGTATACATGAGCCAAGTTTTGGATTTAGTTCTAGAATGGGGCTTGCAAGGAAAAGGGACCCAGAGAGTTCTCTTTCTGTTCCCCAGAAGCCCCAGCTTTGTTCTTAGACAGACTGGGTTTTTAAACTTAAAAGTTGAAGGGGGTAGCACTCTGTAGAGATTTTTATGAGCCAGACACAGAGTTCCCAATTAAATGTAGCAGAGAAAACCAAGAGTTTGAAAAAAAGAGATGCTACCTTGACCAAGAAAACTGTCAATTCAATTGTTTATGGACACAAGCATTTCAGATACCAGAGTATTAAACCCTGAAGGCCAAAGATTTTTTTTTAAAAAGGCAAAATAGGAAAATCAAGTAGATTCAAATGAGCCAGACAGCCAACACAATGCATTCTGTGTTTATTGATGTTGTTAGCACACTAAAAATGCTGATCCTTAAATCACACATGTACACCATCTTTACCATCCAAGTTCTTTATGAAATGGATAAATTACGCTTGCTTGAAATAAATAGAAATGATGTGTTCCTTACCACAAGCTCAGTTGTGTGCAGAATTTATAAAATGAAACACAGACTTATTTATTCACAGAAATGGAGACACACATGTTAAAGAAAGAGAGAGTGTGTTTCCTTGAAGTTAGCGGAACTTTGGGGCCCCCCGCCCCCTCTCCCTCCCACTGGGCTAGTAAAATGAGTGAAGCTCTATCTGCCTGCCTAATTACATGCAGCAGAGCTGGAAACTCAGCCCCACTGTAAAAAAACTCTCTCAGCATCTGTCAGCGTCTTTTAAAGACTGGCTGCATTTATGTCACTAAAGGGACTCATTTTGCCAAAGTTCAACCCATCAAATTAAGAACGTTTCTTAGAAAAGATAACAAGATACCAAACCTTCACCACTTTGAATGGATTGAATGCCCATTCCATAGTCTCATAAAACATTAGTACCATGACCTCAACTCTAAGAAGAAACTTCTAGATGGGCATCGTGGGGCTGGGAGGGGGGATGAGTACTCTCAAAGGTATCTATCTTCAAGTAAATATTGAAATTATTTTTTTTTCTCGGAATATTTGCAGGCAACATACTGGATGGTATAGGCTAGAGGAAATAACTACAAAATATTTAAGTAATACCCTGAAAGACCCCCAGATAATGAAATGGGTTAAATGTTATCTCTCCAGGAGCCACCTATGTACATAATCTGAGTTAAGCTAATAAAGCCAAGTAAGAATAAGGAATCCATAGCAACGGAGTTGATACCATTTCCCCACATGAAAATGGAGTTCATGCTATCTGTTGCCTTGAAACTCTCATTTGTTGATGGGTCTCTCTATAAGTCCCATGTTATCTCCAGTTTTATTTCCCTTTATTCTTCATTGCATGGTTCAGTGTAACTTTCTGAGTGCCTGATACCTGTCTCCTAATGAGATCCTACATTCTTTGAGCTCCACAAGAACCTCTGACTTCTCTCAGAGATGGTGGTTAGTAAATACCTACCAGCAATTTTTGTCAGTGTTTTTCAACTTCTGCTACCCTTATATCCATCTTAGTTTCTTCTTTCTTCCCCATTCTTCTTCCATCCCTTCTTCCTCCTCCTCTTTTTCTCTCTCTCCTTCCTTCCCTTCCTCTCTTTCCTCTGCTGACATCTCTGCTCCCCATTTTTCCCCTTTGTCTGCCTAGGTTCCCAAGATCTGGAAAACCCCTTTTATGGGCTTTCCTTGGAAGAAGCCTGGCAAAGGAACTGCAGTGAGTATGAAGTGTGCTGAACCCATATTTACAATGAAAAGTAAATCCTCTTTCCCTTCTTGCCACAGCATGTGAATAGAACGGCATCTTTCTATATGCTGATGTGGTCATCAGACTCTGATTGAGCCCATACCAAGAATGGGGCCCCATGCTAGGCACTGTCTTGGAATAAAACCCCCCAGAAGTTGATATTAACCATGGTGGGAACACACAAGGATATGTAAGGGACACATGAACACACGGGGGAAAGTAATTGGTTCAGAGCTTATGGTTCTCAAACATTGCTATACATTAGAATCATCTGGGGGAGCTTTTAAAAATCTGATGTCCAGGGGCATCTGGGTGGCTCTGTCAGTTAAGCATCTGACTCTCAATTTCAGCTCAGGTGTGATCTCCTGGTCACGGGGTCAAGCCCCACGTTGGGCTCTGTGTTCAGTGCAGAATCCGATGGGGATTTTCCCTCTTCCTCTGCCTTTCCCCCCTGCTAAAAAAATAAATTAAAAATCTGATGTTCACACCAACCCTATAATAAATCTAACTCTCTGGGTAGAACCCAGATAGAAGTATTTGTAAAAACTTCCCACACAATTCCAATCATGAAAGTGTGGCCAGAGAACGTTAGTATGGGCATCAGTTGGGAGCATATCAGAAACGCAGAATCATGTGACATTCACCATGGGCCCTATTTCTAATTTTGTGAGGCTGTGAACTGTCTATCAGAACAATATTTGAGAATACAGTTTGACAGAAAAGACCCTTCCTCAAAGAAAGGGGAAGAAGGATGAGCCCCTACACCTAGAGCTGGATATGAAGAGGGTATGAGATGTTTTCAGGAAATATCACTAGCAGCGTCACACACTTCTGTTTCGCTAAACAATATCCATAAGTTTAATGTGTATATATGGAAATCCTATTCCATACTATAATTTTATATGCAGAAAGTTCAAAATCATGTAATTATAGAAACAGGCTTCTTTTCTGGATGGGAGGGGTAGAAGAAATAATTTTTCAAGAAAGCATTGGGCCATTGCACTTTTTAAGCCATACTGGGGGTAGCTTTTCCATTGTTCTCAAAGTTCTCTAAAATCTGGATGTATGAAATCAAATCATCAGAAAGCTACCCATCTGGCAGGGGCATAAGGAAGACAAAAGCACAGCCAAGCAAAGACTGAAACCCTTCCCAGAACCACTCCTCAACCACCACTGCGGGGCTTCCCATATGTGTCACCAGGACACATGACTTCATGATTTTACGACGTGAGGACACAGTGCAGTGCTATATTGTACGCCAAAGACGCTCCTTTGTTTACACAACACACACACCACACACACGAACACGCACCCCGTGAGTGACTACCACGTGCACAGCTCTGTCCCAAGGGGCAGAAAGGCAAGCATAAATCTGAGATAATGAATGCATATTGCTCTTGATGAAATCTGGAGAGTCTGAGTTCAACCGGAGAAATCTGGAAAGCAGAGCTCTCTGTTATGATGCTGTGCTCCTAGTCGCATGAATATTTTATATTTGTTTTCTTTCTATGGCGTCTGTTTCATGCCGTCTTTCAGCTCATGAGGAGCAAGGGACGAAGGATTTCAATTCTATGACTTGTGCTCGGCCGTGCTGGTTGTCTTATCAATCAACAGCCTTTCTCTCTTTGTTCCCAATTAAGTGCAGCCAGCTAAACGTTCTCAGATAAAACGACTTTCCCAGGAACCCCGGAAACTAGGTACGGTCACGTGACTCGGCTCTGGCCAATGGGAAGCCGGTAGCGCCGGAAGTGTTGGGGAGCAGGAAGCGTGCCTGGGCTTCCTCCTTTGCTGCTCTTGCTTTCCGCTCTGGGGCACAGCAGTGACTCCTGCATCCGTGAGCGTGGAAGGGACCTGCCAAAAAGGGACTAGAAGAGAAGAGAAAGAACCCGGCTCCATGAGCGGCTGCGCAGGGTTAGGGACCGTCCCTTCAAACTCCGGAAGTGAGTCAGATAAGCTCTTCACGGACGAGGTCCCTTGTAGCTGCCCTCGGGTAGGAGCAGCCGAATAGAAAACCGAACGGAGGGGCTCATCCTTCAGAATAAAGAGCCTCCATCCAGGTTCTGGGAATAAAGCTGCCTGTCACAAAGACCGGGAGGTCTGGGAGATTATTTTAGCCGTGCTTCAGGAGTAAAGTATGTTCTGATAGTTCGGGACGTGGGGCCTAGAAAAATCCCCGATCCGTTATGAGGGAGCACCTTCAAAAGCCTGGGACTTAGCCCCCCTCGTTGGCGGCTGCTGGCTCAGAGTCCTGAGGTGGTAGCTTCCTCAGGGAATCGCCCTTTGCTGAAGAGAGCCGCGGTGCCCGAGAGCACACCCCTTCTGAGGACAGCTTGGATCCAGTGAGTGGTGGGATGTAGGGTCCCAGCCCCTCCCCCATCGGGAGGCAACTCCAAAAAGGCACCCCGGGTCCAGTGTCCCCGCTGGCTTTCACGCCACTTCCTCCTCCACTTTATCTTGCGCTCCTCCTCCGCCTCCCTTCTGCTCCGCTCCCCTCCTCTTGTCTTCCTTAGGAACTGACCCCAGGAGCCATCTGTAGTAACCTTCCTACACACTAATCTCCGGTCGGGTTTGTCTCCCCAGGGAGCTGTGAGAGCACATTAGCCTAGGCCAGTCTTGGGGAATCTCAGCATACAATAGCAGCTCCTTTAATTATGTCTGGTACTTCAGTGGATGGGTAAACCAGAGGGTTTTTCCTTCCGAACGCTTGTTTGGGTCTTAGCAGGGTCAATTTTAGATCAATGTTCGTATGTTTTATTATGGAATTTATTATGATAAAGGCCCAGTGTCAAATTGAGATCTGCATGTTGGGACGCAACTGTTGGGCCAAATTAAAAAAGAATACAGCCAAGGTTATATTCTCTTTTAATACAACTTCATTTGTTTGCTAATAATCTCAAAGTGCTCCTTAGCCCGTGGGCATTACAAACGATCCCACCATTCCCAGGGTCCCTTCCACAGGCTACAGGCCCAGACATCACCCTTCAACCGCATTTCCCTGCTGGGGGCTGAACTCCATTCTAAATTCCCCAAAAAATGTCATCTCTGAACTATGACATTTATCAAAAATCAATATAAGAAATGACCATACAGAAAAAAGAAGTTTCTATTATTTTTTTAAGTTTTTTTTTTTTTATAAAATTGAAACCCTCATATATTTTAAAAGTCGATGGCTTTATAAGGGACCATAAAAGAAATTCTTAAAGTTAGTGCTGGGGGGAAAAAATAATCTGCTTATACAGAAAAGCTGGCATGCTTCTTTTTACTAGCTAATAAGAACCTTATATAACTTGTATTTTCCTTTTCGTCTTGCCTGCCAGGAAAAGGTCAAAAGTAAGGTTTGTATTCAATCTCAGTAGCAATCCTTAGCTTCATTTTTTTTGTAGCTGTACCCAGGCCAACTTCACCCCCTTTCTTTGTCCTTATTTCCTCATACTTTGTTTTTTTAAATATATTTGACAGATAGCATCATATAAATTGAAAACGTTGTATACATTGATCCTTTTTCTTGGTTGAAATACATCTGAGTCTTCTATTATAAGTGACTGCTAATCCTGAAAATTAAATAGGCTGAAATACATATGTTTCTTTGGGGTTTTTCCCCCCACCTTACCTCCCTGGCTGCTCATTCCCTGTATTTACCTGATGTGAAAACCCAAAACAACTATGTATGCAAGAGAATACTGATTCAAAGTATAAGACAATGGTTAGCTTCAAATTGTGCATTATTTTCAAGGATGGGACAAGTCATAGAGACACATATGTAAAGTGCAAGACAAAAATAATATGGAGGGTGGGGGCTTAGGAGACAATGTTGTTGAGAGGAGGGAGGAATCCCTTTGACTTTGGCTGAGGCCAGGGAGGTGTCCTGTAAGGTCTGCATTTAATAAAGGCAGACAAATGAACTCAGGTGCAGTGATTGGCTACCCCAGTCTCCAGGTAATGAGCCTCCCAGATCTGCACACAACATCACGTATCCACAGGACTGGTAGCCTACAACTGGTAGTAGTTGGACTGGTCCAACTCTAAGAATCTTGTATAATGTTCAGTCTGCCCTGAACTTGACCGAGCAGGGTTTTCTCACCCATAGGCAAGTGAGCAAAGATTGAGAGAAGTGAGTCCTCTGTATAATCCCACTTGTCTTCTTGCTCTAACCCAGATGCAGGGCCGTGGTCCTAGACCCTTAGAACCTTCACTATGGCCTTGCCTATGTCGGCACCATGTGTCCCTCCTTGTGGTGGCTGTGAAGTTAGTCTTGCTGAGCTGTCTTCAGGAGAAGCTTCTATGGGACGCGCCTCCCGCTCCATTGTGGTGCTCACCCCAGGGCCACACTTCTCCCCAGGTTTTCTTGGACAATGAGCACAGCAGCGGTACGAGCTGGGGGACTCTTCTAAGGGATGGTGGTGGGACTCCCTTTATCTTGGTACCATTTTCTCCACAATATGGTATAGTCTGAGAGTCTTCCTGTATGATTCCCCTCTGCCCTTCCCTCTTTCCTTCCCCTGTGTCACCCCTGCACCCCAGTCTGAGGGCTCTCCCTGCCACCTCCCGCCCCTCCCCCTTTATTTTTCAGAGAGTCATGTCCCTCAAGGAACCTCTTGCACATCTAATCCCATTTTGGTGGCTGCTTCTCAGATGACCTTAATGGACAAACTCCTTGATCTTCCTCCTATGTCTTCCTCCTTTTACTTCCCCTTGCACTCCATTCCAAGTTCAGTTTCCTCTTGGCTGCAGCACTCAGCATGGGCTATCCTCCTCTCTTTGCCCCACTAGGCAGGGGGAGGTGAGGATGGGGCCTAGGACCTTACAGGTGGAGGTAGGTAGGGCAACAGGTCTTCTAATAGCAAAGATGAACTTGGTGCTACTATGGATGTTGCCCGTAACTTACATCCTGATTTCCTTCCATAATTTGAGTTACATCACAAAAAGCCATATTCTGTTCTTTAGGCTCCATAAGCTCCAGAAGAAGGACAAGGTCTTGGCTAGGTGGGAGAAAGAGTGGGGCCAGTGGGGAGGGAGAGGTGGTATGTGATGGAGGAAAACTCATCCTACTACACAGGTAGAGCGTGATATCTGAGTTTGAAGAAAATTAGAGTTCATGAGAGGTGAAGAGAACTTCTGTTTTACATAAAGCTCCCCTCCCCAGTGATTTTTGGTTGTTCTTTTCGCATCTATTGCTCATTGCTCAAACAATCTTGCTTTTCAAGGGCACCTGGGTGGCTCAGTTGGTTCAGTGTCTGACTCGAGATTTCAGCTCAGGTCATGATCGTGCGGTCCTAAGATCAAGCTCTGAGCTCTGGGCATGGAGTTTGCTTAAGATTCTCCCTCTCCTTCAGTCTCCACTTCTCCCCCTGCTCACTCCCACGGTCACACACACACTCTGTCTCTCTCCTTATCTGAAATAAATAAATAAATAAAATCTTTTTAAAAAATCTTGTTTTCACGGGTGACTCACACTCCCTTCCCTCACCTCCGGTTTCTCCTTCACATCATCTGTCTCCCTATGTAGGTTAATTAGCACTAAGAACACATAAGCAAATTACTAAAGTTACTCATCACTATAGGATTGATTTCCCTTGCGTTCATCTCTATTGAAAGAGATGTATTTTTAAACATAAACATATTTAAAATTTTCGTAAACTTGCTACAGGCAGTAAACTGTGGGTACAGGGAGTAAATATTCAGTAGAATTGCAAAGTTGCTGGTCCTTATGTTACTGATGGAGGTTGTCTCTCCCAACTCACATGCAAGATGTATAGTCCTAGCCAGTTTCCAAAACCTATAGAGACTGTAAGGAGAAAAGCTCCATTGTGTTTTTGCCTTATCTGAATAGATGCCTGGCATCCTGGCTGCAGACTTCCAGGTTTATCTGGATTTGCACACACATCTGTGAAAAAAACCCTGTGATGTCACATTCCCAACCCTTGCTGGATTGTCATGATAAGTCTCCAGCAGGAAGCCATTTATCCTTAAGTTTCAGAGTGGTCAGGAGAGGACGGAAAGCCCTTCTTTCTGCTTGCATCTATAAAAGCAGCTTTCCAAGGGAATTCTGAACCATGGTTTCTTCCCACACTGACTCATGACAACAAGGAAAAATCACACCTCTGATTTCTAGCGCCATTTTGCTAGAATTCATTTCAGCCCAGTGAACCTTTAAAAATACTTTATTTGAATATCCTTCAGCCTCCTTCTAGACAAGTTTCAAAGGCTGAGCTTCCTCTCCCATGCCCCTTCTGTTTTCCAGACACACCACAGCATGTATGACACAAAATGTGCAGCAACAGAATTTCTGCATTGGCTACCTAATTAAATAAATCTCCTTGCCTGGAGCGAACAAAGTTAAAATAACATTGAGGTCCGTCTCTCTGCCCACAAAAGAGAAGAAAATTAAAAACCAGGGCTGCAAATGTCCTCTCTTGCACAATGCGTAGTGCAGAAAGGCCTGTCAGATGAAGTTTCAGACATGGACTGGCGTTTTCCAAAACACAAGTTCAAGCCCCACAGTCTCCTTAAATGTTGCAGGTTTGGCCGATGTTCATTCCTGGAGGATTGTGCCTGTAGAAACCATCACCACAGGAGTGGCTTTGCCAACATGACCTGCGATTAAATCTTCTTACTGGAAGGTAAGAGCACCATTTCCTCTGCTTTTTAGTGCTAAACACCTGGAAGGGAAAAGCATGGTACTCCAAGGAGAGACCTGAGAGGTCGGCCACCTGCCAGCACTTGCAAGAAGGGTCACTATGTTTCTTAACTGTACAGAGAAGGAGAGCCCACCATACCTCTAGGGAACTTTTCAGAGCTAAGTGAACGGCAGTCATCTCTTCTTCTCCTTCTTTCTACTCATTTGAGTGGGGCTGCCTTCTGAGAAAAGCTGCCATCCAGACTGACCTGGTTGGCCAGGACAGGCACCCAATACAGTGCAAACAGAGAAAGAAGGAGAAAGAATCAGCTCTGGAAGGAGATCATTGGAAGAGAGAAATTAGACACCACTTTAAGTGCCAGGTCTAAGCATCAGCAGTTCATTTTTCAACCATAAAAGTACTAAAATATATCCCCTCAGGAAACCCTGTTTTGCTAGCATATATGGAATTCAGTCATATGAGAACCACTTTAAAGGTAATAAATTGCTCATATATTGCCTGGGTCCTCTTGACCCAGGCAATAAATAATCGTGAAGGACAGACTTCTTGGGGTTGTACATCATTTTGTTGTTGTGTTTGTAATAATTGAATGTTGAAGGCATCACAGCTACCTAGCCAGTTCCTACTGACAGATTTGTACCCAACAGCCGGCTCTATCAGACCCCTGGTGACAGATCCTCTTGAAGGATGTTAGGAGAGCTAGCATCTAGTGTAGGTAGACCCCTCCACCTCCCAGTTACACAAAAATCTATTACACTGGAATTACCTGGTTTGTTTGCATATTAGTGTGCGACATCGAGTATGGCTTGTTAACATGGTTTCCCATATTTTCTGGGGCATGAGTGTTTATGGGAAAAACTTGAGATGCGTACAAGGCTTTGGACATGTGACTCACATAAACTGGAATAAGAGCATTGTTGCTAAAACCTAGTGTTTGCTTTGAAGCCTCATCACAGTGTTCCTGGGAAACCATTAAGCAAAATGCCCTGAAGGATAGGAAAAAACTGCATTGAGCAATAAAATGTCAACAAACGGCAGAATTTGAACATCAAGCACTTTAATCTAAACATGCCCTTCTCTCCTTTCACTTGGCAGGGGTTTGGTTTTTAAAAAGTAATAAACTCTAGCCCTCCAGCTGACCTGGGGATATGTTTAAGAAATCCAACCCTAGAGCCAGAAGCATTATGACCTTTAATGTGGACTCCCCACCTCAGGAAAACTGTAGAATCAGAAATCTAAACAGAAAAGGAGAACAGAAATCTATGTCTCAATTGTCTCCGTTTTGGACTTTTTTTTTTTTTTGAAGAAGGTACACAACAAAACTTCCAGCCAGAAGGGACAATCTTAAATCTGTTTAAACAGGTGTCCAGTACTTGGTGTCTCACAAAGAGCAAATTAATATAACCATAGCACAGTGTAAGAAGGATATGAACAGGGAAAATGTATCCACAAGCCTGCGTAACCTTATAAACCCGGGCCAGAGACAGTTTGGTCTCGGAACAGAACTGTAGTCAAGAAAACATCTTCCCACAACCAAAAGTAATTTCAATAACTCAAACCTTTTCCTTAGGTTCCCTGGGAACCATAAAGGGAATCCAGATTCAAAGACCATAACAATAGGTATTCAAATCTCTTTTCTTCTTCCTGTCTCCCTCACATTGGGTGCCAATCCAGAGCCCTTCCATTCACAATTCCCCAAAACAGCTCTCAACACATCATTCTCCTCTTTCAGTCTGTCCTCACTATTTTCTGCATCGCTTCAGCATGTATATGAACCTTACCTCTCTTGTAGCAGAAAAAAAAATTCCTCTTTGTAGGAAGAAAAATAATCAGGAGATTGATCTGGTAATTAGAGAATTCTCTTTGGCTGGCTAGGGGAGGGGAAGAGACGGCAATCATCCCACATTCAAAATTTGATCCCAACATAACTGCCATGAGTTAAAAACTGTTGGTAGGGGAGGGCTGTATCTTTAGTATACCCTTAAAACCGAGACCCAGAAAATCTGAGAGCTGTGATGTGGGTACATTACATTTGCATAGTATTAGAGATAATGTTTGCCTAGAAAAACTCTTGTGTATTAAAGCACAGAGAAGACGATCTCTGTTCTCTAACTCCAAAGAACAGATTTTTGTTTTGGAAGGACAAATCTGATAGGTTACCAGGTGGAGGTCTAGAATTTCTTGGTGAAATGCAAGGAGGTGTCCCGTGCACTGGGAAAGGTCACACGGTTTGGTAAGCCAGGGTTTGCCTGTAGGTGACTGGCCTGAGCTTTCTCGTAGGTTCTATCCTACCAGATCAGGGGTGGTGAACCCAAATCCTCTAAGAGTCAAGCCATGTCCTAATCAAGAGGTACAGACTAAGAACTATGACAACATGGAAAGAGACTGCCCTATCTAAAGTAATTACTCCTTTCCCACTAATTCTTATCATGTAGGAATGTTTGCTTAGTGTTGCCAGATTCCCACTTATCCAGGAGAACCTGAAAATCCAGATGCTGGATATAAGACCTTTCCCCTGCAATCTTGGATGTTGGCAGTTGACTATTTTTCACCTCTGTGAATGCCAAATTGCCATGCCTGAGGGCTGATGCAGCCCACAGACCACATCAACTCTGCGGGGAAAAAAGGAACCATGCAAAAAATATAGGCTCAGGTCCAAGAAGTCAGTATCAAAATGGGAAAGTGCCTTGAAAGTGGATCTCCATATATATCAATTCCACTTTTAGAAAACTATACAATGAAAAAAATCTCTTAGTTATACAAAAGCTACTATATGAGGATATTTATCAAAACAATATGTAACTGAAAAAAATGGAAACAACTAAGTTATCCAACAATAGAGGCCTAGTTTAAATAAATTTTGTACAATATATCTGTAATGTAACTAAATTGTGTAACTAAATTGCACAAAAAATGATGTTGCAGAAACTTATCAGAAAGGTGTTCTTGATTTACTGTTAAGTCAGAAAGCAGGTTACAGATAGAGTATAATGCCATTTCTTTTTATTCTTATATGTTTGTGTGCATATATTCTGCTTAAAGAAGAAATTACAAAGGAAATGAGAAAAAAGCTTTATTTTTTCCTTTTAAAGTGAGGGGTGTCTGGGTGGCTCAGTTGGTTGAGTGTCTGCCATCGGCTCAGGTCATGATCTCAGGGTCCTGGGATCGAGCCCTGCATTGGGCTCCCTCTGCCTGCCACTCCAACTGCTTGTGCTCGCTCGCTCTCAAATAAATAAAATCTTTAAAAAGAAAAGAAAAACAGTGAAAACACAGTATATCAGTATCTGTGGAATGCAGCAACAACAATGCCAAGTGACAAACGTTTAGATTTTAATGCTTATATTAGAAAAGAAGTTTAAAATCACTTATATAAGTTTCCACATTAAGAAGCTATAAAAAGAGAAGCATTTAAACCCGAGGTAAATAGAATGAGTAAAATAATGACTAAAAACAGAAATCTAATAAATATTTTAAAAACAAAAAATAAAAATATGATTATGTCAATAAAAATGTATTTAAGATTTTAAAAAAGAGCAGAGATCAATGAAAAACAAAATAAACCATAGAGAAAAATCTATGAGAGGGAAAAGCTAGATATTGGAAAAGATTTATAAAATTGGTAAATGCCAGGCTGATCAAGAAAAAAATTTTAAAAATCTATATCAGCAATGAAATAGTCATTTTCGCTATAGATCCTATGGCCAATTAAAATGATAATAGAATACTGTGAAGAATTCTATGACAATAAATTTGACAACTTTACAAAAAATGAACACATTTCTTAGAAGACATAAATTGCCAAAATTGACACAAAAAGAAACAGAAAATCTGAATTTTATTGATTTATTTTATTGATATTTATATCATAGAATCCTGTATCTAATATATAAATTGAATTAATGATTTTTTAAAAACTTTAGGTAAACTTCGAATAAAAATAGCTTCACTGGTTAACTCTATCACACATTTAAGAAATGATGCTGATTTCATAGAAACTCAGAAAATCAAGGTGGAGAGAATATTTCCTAATTTATTTTACTTCCCTGGTTTTAAAACCAGATAAATACATAAAAAACTGTAAATAAATATTCCTTGTGAAAATAGAAGCCAAAAATCGTTAATAAAAATTTAGCAAACTGAAGTTGGCACTACAGAGAATAATACATCCTTACCAAGTGGGGTTTATTTCAGGGCCACAAGGTTGATTTTTATAATTTTAAAATCATTCAGTAGGATATACCACAATAAGACAATAAAATAGAAAATCATATGATTATGTTAACAGATACAGTAAAAGCATTTGACAAAACTTAATATCCATTCATGAGTAAAACTTTTAACCATCGAGGCAAAAAGAAACATTTTTAACCGGATAAGCATGTTAGAAAAGCCTACATTCTACATAATAGCAAAAATTTTACGGTTTTCCTTGAGATTAAGATGAGGAATAAAGCAAGGATGTGCCATCTAATCGCTGTAATTTAAACTGTAATGGAATTCCTGGCCAGTGTATTAATGCAAGGAAGAGCAATAAAGTGCCTGCAACTTGGAAAAGAATAGAGTCATTATTCAGAGATGATGACATGATGATTTACAAAGAAAATCCTAAAGAATCTACAAAGTAACCTACTAGAATTAATCAGTGAATTTTTAAAAATTAATTTTATTTAATTTTTACAGTGTTCTGAGATTCATTGTTTATGCACCACACCCAGTGCTCCATGCAATACATGCTCTCCTTAATACTCGCCACCAGGTTCACCCAAACCACCCCCTCCAAAACCCTCAGTTTGTTTCTAAGAGTTCACAGTCTCTCATGGTTTGTCTCCCCTTCCGATTTCCCCCAGCTCACTTCTCTGCTCCATCTCCCCATGTCCTTCGTGTTATTCTACTTGTTATGCTCCACAAGTAAGTGAAACCATATGATAATTGACTTTCTCTGCTTGACTTACTTCACTCAGCATAATCTCCTTCAGTCCCATCCATGTTGATACAAAAGTTGGGTATTCATCCTTTCTGATGGAGGCATAATACTCCATTGTATATATGGACCATATCTTCTTTATCCGTTCATCTGTTGAAGGGCATCTTGGCTCTTTCCACAGTTTGGTGATTGTGGCCATTGCTGCTATGAACATTGGGGTACAGATGTCCCTTCTTTTCCCTACATCTGTATCTTTGGGGTAAATACCCAGTAGTGCAATTGCAGGGTCATAGGGGAGCTCTATTTTTAATTTCTTAAGGAATCTCCACACTGTTTTCCAAAGTGGCTGCACCAACTTGCATTCCCAACCAACAGTGGAAGAGGGTTCCCCTTTCTCCACATCCTCTCCAACACTTGTTTCCTGTCCTGTTAATTTTGGCCATTCTAACTGGTGCAAGGTCATATCTCAGTGAGGTTTTGATTTGAATATTCCTGATGGGTAATGATGATGAACCTTTTTCACGTGTCTATAGCCATTTGTATGTCTTCTTTGGAGGAGTGTCTGTTCATATCTTCTCATTTTTTGATGTGATTATCTGTTTTTTGGGTGTTGAGTGTGAGGAGTTCTTTATATATCTTGGATATCAGCCCTTTGTCTATAGTGTCATTTGCAAATATGTTCTCCCATTCTGTGGGTTCCCTCTTTGTTTTGTGGACTGTTTTCTTTGCTGTGCAGAAGCTGTTATCTTGATGAAGTCCCAGTAGTTCATTTTTGCTTTTATTTCCTTTCCTGTTGGAGACATGTCCTTGAAGAAGTTGCTGTGGCTGATGTTGAAGAGGTTACTGCCTATTTTCTCCTCTAGGATTTTAATAGTTTCCTACCTCATGTTGAGATCTTTTATTCATTTTGAGTTTATCTTTATGTATGGTATTAGAGAATGGTCGAGTTTCATTCTTCTATACATAGCTGTCCAGTTTTCCCAGCACCATTTATTGAAAAGACTGTCTTTTTTCCATTGGATATTTTTTCCTACTTTGTTGAAGATTATTTGACCATAGAGTTGAGGATCCATATCTAGACTCTCTGTTCCACTGGTCTATGTGTCTGTTTTTGTACCAGTACTATGCTGTCTTGGTGATCACAGCTTTGTAGTAAAGCCAGCATTACCCTTATCCCCAAACCCAAAGACTCCATCAAAAAGGAGAATTTCAGACCAATATCCCTGATGACTATGGATGCCAAGATTCTCAACAAGATCCTAGCTAACAGGATCCAACAGTACATTAAAAGGATTATCCACCATGCCCAGTGGGATTTATCCCTGGGATACAAGGGTGGTTCAACATTCACAAATCAATCATGATAGAACAAATCAATAGGATAAGAGAGAATAACCACTCGGTCCTCTCAATTGATGCAGAAAAAGCATCTGACAAAATACAGTATCCGTTCCTGATTAAAAGTCTTCAGAGTATAGGGGTAGAGGGAACATTCCTCAACTTCATAAAATCTATCTATGAAAAACCCACAGCGAATATCATCCTCAGTGGGGAAAAGCTGACCACCTTCCCTTTAAGATCAGGAACATGATGGGACGCCTGGGTGGCTCAGTTGGTTAAGCGGCTGCCTTCGGCTCAGGTCATGATCCCAGCATCCTGAGATCGAGTCCCACATCGGGCTCCTTGCTCGGCAGGGAGCCTGCTTCTCCCTCTGTGTATGCCTGTGCTCTCGCTCTCTCTCTCTCTCTCTCTCTCTGGCAAATAAATAAAAAAAATCTTTAAAAAAAAAAAGATCAGAAACATGACAAGGATGCCCACTCTCACCACTCTTGTTCAATGTAGTATTAGAAGTCCTAGCAACAGCAACCAGACAACAAAGAGAAATAAAGGGTGTTCAGATTGGCAAAGAAGAAGTCAAACTCTCTTTCTTCATAGATGACACGATACTTTATATGGAAAACCCAAAGATTCCACCCCCAAACTACTAGAACTCATACAGCAATTCAGTAGTATGTTAGGATACAAACTCAATGTACAGAAATCAGTTGCTTTCTTAAACACTAACAATGAAAATGCAGAAAGGGAAATTAGAGAATCGATTCCATTTACTATAGCACCAAGAACCATAAGATACCTGGGAATAAACCTAACCAAAGAGGTAAAGGATCTGTACTCGAGGAACTACAGAACACTCATGAAAGAAATTGAAGAAGACACAAAAAGGTGGAAGAGCATTCCATGCTCATGGATCGGAAGAATAAACATTGTTAAAATGTCTGTACTGCCTAGAGTAATCTGTACTTTCAGTGCCATCCTGATCAAAATTCCACCAGTATTTTTCAAAATACTGGAACAAACAATCCTAAAATGTGTATGGAACCAGAAGAGACCCCAAATTGCTAAGGAAATGTTGAAAAAGAAAAACAAAGCTTGGAGCATCATGTTGCCTGATTTCAAGCTTAAATCAGTGAATTTTGCATGGTCTTAGTATACAAGGTCAAAAAACAAAAATAAATTGCATTTCTATGTCTTAGCAGTGAATAATTGCAAAGTAAAATTTTAAAAATATTTTATAATAGCATCAAAAAAATGAGGCTACTTAGAAAAAATTGAACAAAATGCATGTAAGACTTTTACACTGAAAACTAAAAAACATTGCTGAGAGAAATTGAAGACCTAAAAACTCAGGAATAAACTTTGTTTACAGATTAAAAAATTCAATATTGCTAACATATCAGTTGTCCCAAATTGGCCTATTGTTTCTATACAATCCCAGTGAACTGTCTGAAAGGAGTTTAGATTTTCAGAAATTACATATTGATTTCAAAATATAGGGATGTCTGGGTGGCTCAGTCGGTTAAGCATCTGCCTGTGGCTCAGGTCATGATCCCAGGGTCCTGTGATCAAGCCTCACATCAGACTCTCTTTTCAGCCCGGATTCTGCTTGAGATTCTCTCTCCCTCTCCCTCTGTCCCACTCCTCCACTTGTGCTCTCTCTCAAATAAATACATAAAATCTTTAAAAAAAAAATTCACTTAAGACTGTCCTACTCCTGCCCCACAGCTGGTCAAGACCTCTTGCATCTGGCAATCTCCCACCTGCAGACCTCCTGGAGAGCTTTTCCATTTCTAGGGATCAGCGAATACATCCTCCAGCCCTTGTCTACTCCCCTAGAGGAGGCCTTTATATAGGAAGTGATCTCAGGTCTGGCTGGCTGGGCCTCACAGTCACCTGGGGTATCCATTAAAAAATGCAGGTTCCTGGGTCCTATCCCTGCAAAGTCTGACCATAGGTCTACTTTAAATCCGAGACAAATGATACGGTGCTGTCCTGTGTTCACTGCTTATGCTCCCAGTTGCACTAGATTTGAGTCGCTGCTGCAGGCTCTGCAGAAACTCAGTTACCCCTTGTGTCCAGGCTGGCCCTACTGGACATTGGCCTCACTTTTTAATAACAGCCTCTCTCAAACTTCACCATCTTAGGGGACAAAATGATGTCATTCTGATCATTTATACAGCAAATTATGAGGGCTCCGAGACAAATTAACAGCTCAGTCTTTTCATAGGGTCCTCACCCCTCAGCAACCCCAAAACTCTCCAGGGTAGGAGCTTACATGGGCGCAGGAATCATCAGCAACTGCTTGTCAGGGCATTGGGAACTCACACTTCCCCCTGAGATCCTGGATTAAGGATAAAATCCTTTAATGGCGTAGTGAAAATGAGGGTCTCTGCTCTGGCTCCATGTCAAGGTGACCCTAAGGGAGTCTTACTATTTAACTCTTGTGTTAAATCAGAGGATGTTTTTCTGCAGTCTGTGCTATAAGACCCCGGTTAGAAAATTGCTTTGTCTGAAAACCTTTATTTGCTAGTCTGGTCTGATTAGAAAGCCTCGAAGATTGTACCTACAAACCCATAGGTATTGAGATAGGCATGCATGAGGCTGCTCACTTGGGATTTCTACCAAAGCAAGGTTTTGTTTGCTGTCTCCTAGCCTCCAGGGTAACCTGACAGAGAAATAGAGTGTGTGTGAGTTGGGGGGGGGGGTGCACATGCGTGCGTGCGCACGCAAGTGCGTATGCGTGTACACAGAAGAACATATCTGAGAGCACAGTTTTTATCCCTCCATTTCAGGTCCTAGAAGACCATGTAAGAAGAAGACACTGGACCATTTGTTTCAAACTGTAGATGTTCTGTAGACCTCGTAGTCACTGTACTAGAAGTGTTTTTCATCATTTGGGCTGCCATCAGCACCCAGGAGATGGGAACTCTAGCTGGATGACAAGGCAACAAGACAAATCTCTGTGCAGAGCAGTAGAGCGGTCAGGGAGAGGAATGATTTAGAAGGCAAATGGCAGCACAAGGAAACTCAATAGCTAGAGTCCAATAACTGGGGTGAAAAGTGGACTCAGAAAGGAAGGGGTGGGTTGGAATGCAGAATGCAGGCTTGACCTTCTCTGCAGCTTTGCCTGGGGCCCTGGTGACAGCTCTTCACTCTCCAACTTCTCTACACGCTTGCCAACAAGGGCGCTTTGAAAAGTACAGAGCACACCTTCCGTGATTTCTCCTAGTTTCCACTATTGAAACACTCTGACTCCTTATTATGTTTTTCTGATTCTTTTCAGCGGAAAAGAAAAAAGAGACAATACCATCCCTTTGCTAAACATTCTGTCTTGTCAGTAGGCTCTTGACAGAATTCCCCCTATTTTAGGATCTTCTAGGAATCCCCAAGGGATCCTGTTTTACCAAATTGATGACGCTTGTAGGATTTTATAGACCCATACAATTTTAGAACTAGAGAGGATATTGGAAATTTTGTAATCCCAACTCTTAATTTGAGGCATTTAGTTCTTTATGCAAAAATATAGATTGCTATCTCCCCTACTATGGAGCCGGGAATCAGAAAGAGCCTGAGACTTGCCCTCAAATACCTCCATGTCCCTTGTTTACCCCCTCTAACTGGTGGCTCTGAATTGCCCTTAATGTGGGGCTGTAAGTCCTTTAGGTAACTGCGTGCCATATTCCTTAATTCCTTGCACTCTTCCTCAGTTCATCTGCTTTGGACTCTAGAGGTAGGTTCCTAGGCATACAGTCATACAGATGAACATCCTGCCCTAGGTGAGTTCATATTCTAGTGGATACAACAGTCAACAAAGCTAAATATATACGTGCTATCACATCAGAAACTGATGATAAAAGAAGAAAAATCAGAGGATCATGATTGAGAGGCTGGCAGTGTGCTTAGAAGGAGGGGATAGGAAAAACCTCCCCATTTGGTGACAGTTGAATAGACACATAGGTGAACTAAGAGAATGAACCCCATGGAAATCTGGGACCAGTATTCCAGGCCCCAAAAAACTCTGAGGTACAAATGAGTTGGGCATATTGAAGAAACAGCAAGATACTCCCTAGAGCCAGAGAGTGAATGAGGCAGATAGGAGATGATGTCAGAGAAAAAAAAGGATGGATCACATGCAGGTATAGGGCCTGGAAGGCAACTGAGGGATAACAAGTGGTTTCCAAGGGCAAAGGTACGATTTGTCCTGCCCCTACTGGACCAAAGGTAACTATTTTTTTTAAAGATTTTATTTATTTTTTGACAGAGAGAGATCACAAGTAGGCAGGGGGGGGGGTCCCATGGAGGGCCAACTGGGCAGAATGAACTAGTAAACCTGGCACGCCTTAACGTGGGTTGCTATCCAGATTGCAGTTCACACTAGTAAAATATAAATAGGTCCTGTTTTTTCCACAAAGTAGACAGCTTCTCAAGTGAACTTTCAAAGCCCCTCCTCCTGAAGGTCTGTCTGCCCAGTACCACTGCCCAAGAGTGCTGCTCCCTGAGAATAAGTGATTTTTTTTATCTGAAGCTTAGATAATTTAATATGCTTCCCAAGAAATTAGTCCAGAATGGGAAAATTCCAAGACTGCTAGGAATAAGTAAAAAAGGAAAAAAAGTAATTTTGTGTACTTTACATGTAATGGAATCTTAATGGAGCACTAAGAAAGAGAGGTATGACTTTTATTAACAAAAAACCAGTATCTCCACACCCCTTTTACATAAAGATTAAACAGATACACAAAGCCTGTATCCATCTGAAGGGATACCAAATGATATACCTTCCATGGGGCCTCATATTTCCAGGTCCAGCTTCACTATCATCTTATTTTCTCAAACGTGATGAGATCTAGGAATGCCTGCCCCTCTCTTGCCCTAAATGGAAATGAGTATTTGATCCCACTTGATCCTGAAAACGTATTTGGACAAGAACCAACAGTGCCAGCCAATAGGTAAATGGAAGACTTAGAGTTGGAGATGTTTTTCCTCATATGGGACCCGGAATATTTAGGGATTCAGATATGAACATGAGTATCCAAAAGAGGTGAAGTTAGGACTCATCTAAGAAATTGCTACTTACATAGCCGCTAGTTCAAGAACTTACAACCCTGCATGGAGAGAAATGAAAGATTTGAGAGGGTCCTCATGGAAGCCCCAGCTTAGAGGAGGTAAACAAGGCGTGTCTCTCTGTCTTCCGTTCCATGAGGAGGGCAGCTGATCCCCTTCTCTGGGCATGCCTTGGTGTCTCCTTCAGGCACAGAGCACCCACTACACAGGCAGATCTTGGGCTTACGTTGTAAGGATACATAGTTTAAGACACCAAGAGGCAATGGTTTTTAGGGTTTTACATTACCTTGATACTTCAAGGAACTCAGAAGAGAAGTCTAGCAAATCAGAAGAATTCATATTTTGTAGATTGTTGCCTGAGAAGTGTTTATCTCTTAGAAATATTTGTTGTTGGCTAAACGGAGACCTCTGGTTTTGTTCAACTATTTGACGTGTCCTATGCCTCTCCACATGATTCAGGAGTTTTCTCAGACTAGCCCATGGCCCATTTGTCATTTAATATATGCTCTTTATAAGATCCTCCATCCCCTTTCTCCTTTCCTCCCTCCCTTCTTCCCTTCCTCCCTTCCTCCCTCCCTCCCCCTCAGTTCCTCCCTCCCTTCCTTTGAGAACAGGATGAGTCGTCCCTGAAAGGAATATGAGGACTAACCCAATTTGAATGGAAAGGTACGTGTTGAGAGATATAACTGGGATTTTTCAAACCATGAAAGATTTGATAGGGTCCTCATGGAATTATCTTTATCATTTCTTAAATAGGTTTTCCTACTGAAGGTAGAGTCAATTTTTTTTTTAAAGATTTTATTTGCTTGAGAGAGAGCACAGAGGGAGAGGGAGAAGCAGACTCCCTTTCTTCGTCCCTTCTTTCCACCTTCCCTCCCTCCCTTTTTCCTTCCACTTCTCCTTCTCCTAAAATTTATTGACTCCTTATTCTGTGAGACTGGTCTCATCTCCTTTCAGTTGATTTTCTAATATAATCCTCTCAGCAATTCTATTATCTGATCTCTCCCAATTAAATTCTCTGATTCTTGGGTGTAGATACTGTCTTACTGCTCTTTGGATCCTAAGTTCCTAAGACTCTAATTAATCCAAAATAGTAAGAATAATTGACCACAATCTGTGTACTAGAGTCCACTTGAGTTTGACGTGTCTCTCATTCCAGTATAACTAAAAAAAGAATTTTCCATTCTAGTTCAGTTACTATGTCTTGGGTCTGTAAATATCATCAATGCATGGCTGGCCCTAAAACAAAAGATTTTTATGGAAACAAGGAAGGAAGAAGGAAGGGAGGGAGGAAGAGGGAGAAGATATTGGAGAAGGACTGACATGATACCTCACACTTTGATAAATTGCAAAATAAATGTCCTCTTTATATGCTCTTCCCTTTCTGTATTCTTAAAATCAGCCTAGAGAAGATGATTAATTTCTTGAAGAATGCTTTTCTATGTAATTATATAAAAATGTTTGCATTTCCAAGAATGTATGTGTTGGGGTGGTAGAGGAAGAGAGGGAACATTCCATAAACTCTGATCGGCAACCCTAAAAAGGCCATTTTCTCAAAATTATAAATTTCCAAGAACTAGTTCCCTCTTTATAAACTCTTTAAAAACTCTACTACTAAATCAGTTTGGATCAGGTTTAAGCCCTGAATCCCAAAGGCTGGGGATTCAAACCTTGGCTTCAGAAACCATCAGTGACCTACACGCTCATAATGAGAAGTGAAAGGGTCTGTTCAAACCCCAAAATGGGCAATAAGAAGGCCAAAATCCCTAGGCTCATGGGGCTGCTGATCCCATTCTACAGGAATGTTGAAAACACCAGCTTTCCCGGAGAGAGACCCCAAACTATACTTTTGGGTGATGCAATCCAAGCCAAGCTTCCTTACGTGGCCAGAGACAGAGCCAAGGACATTTCTGTCAGTTCTACTTCTTGAACTCTTTGGTCACCACAAATCTGACATTACTATAACAACAAAAATTATCTAGGAAAATTCACAGAGTCCTGACATGGTTGGTAATAATGGTTGTCCTTTGAAGACCTACCACACTGGAATTAACCAACTGTACATTTTTCTAATTCTTATAATGACCATAGGAAATATTTTATGGACAAGGATATTGGGACTCAGAGAGGCTAAGTAACCATAAGCAACAGAATGACGTAGAGCCCAGGCCCTCTCTCGGTGTTTCTCAACAAGGAGCACTTTTGCCCCCTAGGGAATGTTTGGTAATGGCTGGAGATGTATTTGGTTGACATAGCTCATGGAATTTCCTGGGCAGAGGGATGGTGCTAGATATCCTGCCGTGCACAGGACAGCCCCTGTCACACAGGATTATCTAGCCCCAAATGTCAGTAGTCCTGAGGCTGAGAAATCATTATCTCCCTGATTCAAAGGCTGACTTTTTGCTTGGCATCTGAATGTACAGAGAAATGCAGATGGGACTGTAAGGCTGTGGGTGGGAGCCAAAGAGGATGAAGGGAAGACACTGACTTGAGGTGGACATTTCCACTCATCAGTAATGGAGGCAGAGGAAGTAAGCAGGGAAAAGAACTCAAGCCAACAAATTGCCCATCATTTAAATGAACTGTCCCCTTTGTTGGCTGGTGAACACCAGCCAGCCATGGTAGATGATATAGAAGATGAGCCAATGGATCTGGACAAAACCAAGCATTCCAGTTCAGAGAACCACAACTGTGGCTGCCTCCTGACATGATCTGCTTGCCTTGAGATTGATAGAGTAACCAAGGCAGCCCATTAGGTCAGCTTACCTAGGCACCATGGCTGTCTGAGAGTGAGTCCTGCCAATGTCTGCTTTACCATGGCCCAGACTCTGACCATCAGCTCCTGGAGCTGGAGGAATTGGGGAGCCAGGCAAGATGGCTGGTCCCGGATACCCAGACCCATTCTCTGTCCTCCATCTACTAATAAATGGTATTCCCAGGGCCGCCAATGCAGGGATCAGGGGATCTGTCAGCAAGGCCGCCATTTTTCTATGCCTGCTTGGAGCATGAAAAGCAGAAGCTTTCTTGGGTTGTAGTTGAGTGTAGATGCTCTGTCTCGCATTTTCTTCACCATTAACCAGTCATAAATCAATCCGCTCTGCAACTTCTGTACCTTTCCATGTAGATTTATTCATCCCTTTCTAGAATTGGGCCATGTTGAAGGAATTGCATAGGGAGTTCCAGAAGAGTCTCACGTCTTGCTCGGCACTCTTCCCCTCCAATCCCAGGGCAATATGGGGCTTTGTTCAGGGCCCAGGGCTCTTGTCATTCCCCAGCAGAACATCCCTCTCTGTGTGTCTAGGGGCTCCTGGCTGGCCTGTGAGCTTGCTCCCTGCTCTGTTATCTACTGTCACCCTCAGCAACAGAGGGTCTGGTCCTCACAGCTTCATCTGATTGCATTAGTGAAGTGAACAAGTGGGGGTCATATCTGGGCACATGTCCTTTGAAGTAGTCATCATGGTGTGTTGTCACTTTCACATGCCTGGCTGGTCTACAGAATGGAAAGCTCCTTGAGAGCTGAGGCCATGTCTTTGCTCCTTTGTACTCCCAGTGCCTGGTGTGTAATAGAAGCTTAAGCAGTTACCTGAGCACAAAAGAGTAAAATGAAGCCACTGATGAATCTGGGTTTGAGATTTCCAGGGTCAAAACCAGGCACCAGAGATACCACAACGTCTGTGTTTGATAAAACCCACAAAACGGTGCACAAAAGGGGATGGATTTTTGCCATGTATTAAATTAATTTTTTTAATGAGAAAGAATATAAGAAATGGACCAGGGAAAATATATCCCTTTAACGGGTGACTAGTATAAAATTTAAAAGCAATTCTCTCTCTTAAAAACATGACAGCAGAAAAAATGCCAGTTACCACAAAAGGAGCACTTGACTGGCATATAAAAAGGAGTATTTCACAACTGTCTTTCGATTGTCAGCAAAGTCTCACTTCATACACGGTCTCTTGGTGAAAATGAGGCATTTCCAGTTCCTGAAGGCAACATTCAGCTACAAATATGTCTTTAGAGAGTAGGTGTTCTTTAAGTAGAATGTAACTCGACTAGATTCTTTAAATGCTGTGTGTTAAAATTCCTGAGTTGTAAAAATTGCATTTGGCCTGAAGGATTGATTTATTTGTATCCTAACATATTACCTCATAAAGTAGATACATGAACTGCCGGGAACAGCTTTCTAGGGACACAGAGACTTAATCTGGCACTGTATTGACAGAATATTTTTTTTAAAATATTCCATGATTTAGGGGGAAAAGTGCTTTAGAATGGGAGAAAGGAATAATAAAAAGGGTGCCAAAGATCGTATCTTTAGTACAAAATGACAGAATTGTCACGGTCCTTCTCACGGTCTTCCGTGACTCTTGCAGGTTCTGCCTAAATCCCCGACCTCTGGATTCTGCAGGCACTTTCTGTTGATATTTGCTGAGACTGAGATCATCAGCCTAAGGCAGATTCTATTGAGGCCACGTGTACAATGAACACAGTGGGAGTTTTGTGTGTGCATGTTATTTTGTTTGACTTGTAGTTTTATAAAGTTTTGAATATGTTCACATTTCCAAAACTGGCCAATTTTCTTGTACAAATCCAGTGTTCTCTGTTCTCTTGAGGGATCAGAAGGATTAGGTAATGCTCAGTCCACGTTCCTGTGCGGCTGAAGCCAAGGGACAGCTACTTTCTTAGAAAGAGCAGCTGCCTTCTGGCTGGCCAGTGTCTCTCCAGTCCTGTGGGGGACTTCTTGGGCCTCTGTGGACGACTTTGAATATGCAGCTTAGCCCCAGGGCTTGGCCAGGTGTAGGCGACCTTGGTGCAGACCCGCTGGACGTGGGTAAGTAGGCTAAGGTGGTTGCTGAGACCGTGCTCATTGGTGCGGGGTCAAAGATCCTGGCTATGAGTATGGCCAAAGCTGTGAAGCTACAGGGAAGGCGCCCAGGCTGAGCAAATCAGGACATGTCTGAGGTCCTGTAACCCCTATCTATAGGGGTTACAGATGGCTGTAGGAGGGTCTGGCTGACAGTGCACAGGGATTCCCCCAAGAGGAGAAAATAGCTTGTATCAGCAACATGGCGGTATCATCTGGGGCCAAGTCACGACCTTTGACAGGCTCTGCCTTGGCAATTTCCTTCTAAAACATTTCCTTCTACGGAACCACAGGATAGCAGGGATCCCATAAGAGTTCTCCATGATTCATGAGGTGAAGGTTCTCATCAGGGTCACTGCTGTCCTCTGAGGCTGAGGTTCTGGCTTCAGAAACCTTCATAGAGGCCTCATTTGGACAACCACTCATATCCCATCTGCTGTTGACTTTCAACGTATGTTTTATTTCTTCAGTAAGATAGCTACTTGTGCGCAGGTGAAATGCCTTACATTTCACCCGCTACCACCTATGTCAAACTACTGTGTATTAGCCGAATGGCTCATGTTCCTTATTTTTTCTGACTAGAATCAGCAGTCTGTCTTTAGTGCAGGAGTAAGACCATGAAGACAAAATAGCAGAGCAGGAATGGCAGAAATAAGGCTGGGGCCATGGAACAGTCAGCTTGGCCTTCCTTGGCTCTTCATGGGAACCGGGACCTCTTTGGCTCCTGCTAAGCTGGAGTTCCACAGAGAGAAGAGACTCTTTAAGATGCATATCTAGAAACATTCCAAAGTAACTATTGGGCAGAAATAGAAGAAGTCTTAGGTCTCACCAGATACCATCTGGGAACAGGTAGTGTACAAATGCAATATTGTCCGTGGGATTTTGAGGGCAGGTCTTCCTCTGAAAGTTATACAGTTTCAAACAACGCCCACCTATCAAAAGGGATTTGTACCTATACTCAGATGGGATTCTATCAGAAATGAGCTCAAAGAACCACAAGAAGGAAGACTCTTCTGTTGGTGTAAACACTGGTTTATCAGCCTTGCTTCTCATTAACATACACCCTGCCTTGTAATTATGCCCTAATTTGTACTGTGCAAACATCTAACAGTCCCTCCACCAACAGCTTTACTAATTAGTCAGAAAATCAGTGGCAGATGTGAAACTCATGGGATGCTGAATGTAAAATGTTAATTAATTTGAAAAACTCTGAGTCCTCTTGAAAAACCTTCTCTGAGAAAACTTTACATGAGGGCCTCATTCACAGAGACCCTCACAGAGTTTTGGTTTTTTTTTTTTTCTTTTATCATACTACCTTTTGAATCTGACTTACACCTTTTCTAGACTCTTCTCTGGACTACAGCTGTTTGGGGGAATTCATTAACCCTTAAATCACTGCTTAAGTAAGTATGGAATTGGTCACTTCAACATCTTTGATCAAATACCTGACTGGCCTGTTGAACTCTGGTGATCATTGGGGACCTGCCTACTCACTTCAGAGGAACATGAGAAAAGTCTTAAGAGTCTGTGGATTTGTCGCCACCAAGGATGAGGGCCCGGGATTCTCCTTGTGGGTTTCATCCCACCTCACATTCAGACAGTTCCCAAGACCCCTGGGTTTGCTCTGGAACTTTGGTGGGGCACAGCGGCCCCCAAGGACGGGATAGTGTGAGGAGTCTCTCTGCCTCCAAATATAACGGCCTCATGCTTCAGGGAACAGCTGGCAACCATCTGGTCAGTAACTGACGCCCACCTTTGTGGGAAAGGGGCTACAAGACTTCCAACAGAGACAGTCATTTTTAGTCACCCCTACAACAAAGCGTGGAAACAAATTCCTATCCCTGCTTCCCAGAGTAGCTGGGCCATTCTCCTTCAGCACATGAAGTTCTGCCTGAGGTGAAAAGTTTGCAGCTCTGCCTGTGTTTTCCCATCCCTGGCTGTCACTTCAGAGGACAGCAGCTGCCTCTGGCCTGACTGGCCTTCTCTTCCTAGCTGGGCTCCAGCTGTGCTGCCCTCCTGACATGTCTGCTTGCCAACGCTAAGGAAGGGTCCTTGTTGCAGGGGTATAAAAATTCTCCACAAACCAACAAAAAAAACACTACTTTTTTTTTTTTTGGTACACCCCCCTCCCATGGCAGTCACCTGTGTTTTCATTAAATTTCCTTTTGGAAGACTTAAGAAATGTTTCTTCAGAGCTGAAGTAGAAATCATAAAAATACTAACACTTAGTATGTCCCTCAGCATGTCCTAAATACCACTCAAAGCACATCACGTGGATGACTCCCCCACCCCCAACACCTCTGTGAGGTGAGTGCTCTAATTGTTGCCATTTTACAGAGGGGAAAACTGAGGCCTTGTGAGGTGAAGCAGCATGCTGGGGTCACAAAGTAAGTGGCAAAACTGGGATTCAAACTCCGGGAAGCTTCAAAGGCTTCTCTCCATCCGACTGCTCATTGCTATCCCCAGACTCACTAGTTATGTGTCCCTCTGTCCCCCCAGGGTGGGTGTCTTTCCACGTGGCTGTACCCGCTCAGGTGGAAAGCTGTACTCTCCCTGCCATCCTAAAATGCCACTCCCCTGAGACACTCATCCCTGAGGGCTGGCTGGTGGCTGCTGCCTGACCCTAAGCTCTTCTCAGAGTAGCTCTGGGCCTGGAGCCTGTAGAACTCTCGATCCCGTGCTGCAGACATAAAGGCACATTCTTCCCACTGACCCCCATCCCACCCCTTCCCTTTATAGTGTCCCTCGGTGTTGGTTGTTGATCGAGGTTCACATGTGCGCATGTATGTACAACTGACCCCGGGTTTAAGCTCCCTGAGGGACAGCAGTGGACTTTGGCCCTCTGTGTCAGTGAGGGGGACTTCAGAGAGAACGGGGACATGTTTATGGTCCTAAAGAGCCTGACAATATCCAAAAACACTTGGTACGACTTTTGTGTCTGTTCCCATTATTTCACCTGATCCTTGACAGCCAGGCAAGCCGACCTCATTTCAAAAATACTTTGTTCTTAAAAATTGCTTTTTAGGGGCACCTGGGTGGCTCCTTTGGTTGGGCATCCAACCCTTGATTTCAGCTCAGGTCATGATCTCAGGGTCCTGAGATGGAGCCCAGCACCTGGGCTCTACCCTCGGTGCAATGTCTGCTTGTCCCTCTCCCTCCCCCACTTGCCCCCCCAACAAATAAATAAATAAATTCTTTAACGTAAAATTGCTTTTTAGTTTGTACAACTTAACACCTTAGCTCATTTTGCATAAAGGTGAAAAAAAGTGTTCTCTTAATAAAACATTTTTTTAAAAGATTTTATTTATTTATTTGTCAGAGAGAGGGAGCACAGGCAGACAGAGTGGCAGGCAGAGGCAGAGGGAGAAGCAGACTCCCTGCTGAGCAAGGAGCCCGATGTGGGACTCGATCCCAGGACACTGGGATCATGACCTGAGCCGAAGGCAGCTGCTTAACCAACTGAGCCACCCAGGCGTCCCTTAATAAAACATTTTTAAAAACGACCTAACATCATGCAGGTATATGGAAGGGTACTCTTAAGGCAGTGGGTTCCCAACCTTGAGTGCATATTTTCATCATCTGGGGAGCCCTTATAAATCTCAATGGCAGGCCACACCCTAGACCAGTTTCATCAGAACCTCAGAAGGTGGAACCCGTGTTCAGACATTTTTTCAAGCTCTCCGAGCAATTCCAACATGCACCTAATTCTGAATACCACTTTTTTTTTTTCTTTTGGAAAGAAACGCAGGCTTCCTTCCTGCTAAATCCATTGCTTCCCAAATTACTGTATGGTTAGCAAGCTTTCTCCCTCGAGGCTGGGTTCAATCTTCCTTGGAGAGTGAAAAGCTCAGCTTGCACTGAAGTTGATAATATGTACCATATGTTGGGGGCTTCCTCTGCACAAACATATCCTAGATGCTTCCTGCGGATGGTCTCAGTGAACCCTCTCAAGAACACTGTGGGGGCGGGGCGCAATCTTACTCCCATTTTAGGGAGGAAGAAGCTAAGGCTCAGAAAAGCCAAATCTCTTGCTTAAAGTCAAACAGGCTAAAAAGTGGTGGGATCAGGATTTGACCCCCACGAGTCAGGCTGTGAGACAGAAATTTCTAAATTCTTCTGATGACCAGGATCTGGGGTTTTTTTAGACATTTTTTGTATGGTTTTTTTTTTGTTTTTTTTTTGTTTTTTTTTTTTTTTTTTTACCACCTATAATGTGTTTTGAAAATACTGGGAATTCCCACAAGAAAACAGACTCCTAATACACAGAACCCCTGCCCCCACCACCATAGCTAATGCCTCCTTTGCAAATGCTTCCGGCTTGCTGGAAAAGCCATGCTTCCCAAAAACAAGTGTGTCTTCGTCCATCCCAGTTTCAGGGTTCCCAGAGTCAGAGCAATGTGTGCTCCCTCTGCCAGGTGCTGTGCAAGTGCTGATGGGTGTGTCTTGCTCAGTTCTCCTTGCAGCCTCTGGGTCCTGCAGCTCACACCCTGACTCGACAGATGAGGAAAGAGATGTAGAGAACTTCCGGCCCCATGCTTCCTAGCAGGTGGCAGAGCTGCCCCCCGCCCCGCCCCCGCCATTACCCGGCCACCCCAACCCAAGCTCCCATTCGAGTCTCGAGTCTCGGGAGGGAAAGAGTGAGCATTTTTTATCCATGCAAGCTCCAGCTTCTAGAAAAGCAGGGATGGTTAGAGAAGCTGTTGCAGGCCGGAGATGGTTAAGAGTGGTCACAAGAGGGAGACAGAGCTCGTGACATCAGCAGGCCTGCCTGCTTTAGCCACAATTGGCCAAGTGCAGAGAAGCTGGAGGAGACCAGCCAGGGCTGGAATTCTGTGTTTTGGTTCCATTTCTTCCTCTACTGCTGCTGTTTTCCTTTCGTCCACCCCTTCCTCCTCCTGGTCTACCCTCCCCTTGCCTGATGTGTTTCTAACCAGTAGGGAGCAGCTGTAGGAGCATGTCGCCCAAGGAGGCTCTGGGGTGGGGTGAGGGGAACCACCTCCACCCTGTGCCCCGAGCATCAGCACCTGCAGACTGAGCCATCAAGTCCCTGGTGCCCTGGAGTTTCCACAGTCAGATCCTGGGGTTCTTGACCGAGACGAAAGAGCAACATTAGATACAAATTTTTTTATGAGGGAAGAAAATGGACACGGCCAAGGCAAAGGAGAGTTCGATTGGGATTCATCTGTAGGACTGTTTGCCTGAAAACTGGAAGTTAGATTCATAAATACCAGAATATTCCGTGTAAGGAACAGATCCAGAAGCTACACTGATACCATCTGGTCTCACTTTTTAAAGAACCGACGTCTCATTTCTGGATTTTAAACTTTCTTCAGGCTTCTCCTTAGAATGTGTGCCACACCATGGGAAGGGAAAGTATTTTTTAAAACTGATGGAGTTAAAATACAATTTTCTTTTGATTCACAGAAGACCTGATTGAAGAAGACATTCAGTCCCCTAACACCGAGCTACTAAGAGGGGAAACTTGACATTATTAATCTAGACTTCTCTGGTGCATCTTGAGTGTGTTGGCATGAGAAAGATGTTCTCTAGGTAGTTATTGATTAATGACAGATCAGCGATTACCTTTCCTCAGTACAGAACCCACACCTACAAAGAAAGGCTGATTCTGCCACACCATCAGGTAGCCCAACTGAGAGGACAGGTTTGGAGAACAGGACCCAGGAAACCCAGTAGTGAGTCCCCTAGTTCCTCCCCTCACTGGGTTCTGTCTACCCGCTTGAGCCGTCAGGGATTATTTGGCGAAAATAAGAAACCCTCTTAACATAGGCTAAAGGGGAGGAAAGATGTGATCCTGGAAGGACTTAAGAATATTTCACAGATTGTAAGAGCAGAAAGCAGCTCAGCCTTCTGCAAGACCTAGAAATAAGGACAGAAGAGCAGTAAGAGACCAAAGCAACCTCAGTCTCCCCTTGCTCTTCACTGTCTTGCCTGAAGATCTGTCTCCTTCTCCCTGCACATCTGTTTGCCTCTTTTCCATGGATTGGTTTTGTCTCTTCCTCTGTATAGGTAGAAAAATGGCTGCCCAGACAACCCAGTATGACCTCTGAACTCAGCGTCCTGTCACTGAGTTCCAGTTCTATGAGTCCCAGTTCCATTTTCCCCCAACAGAGTCTAGCCCAGGTTGGGTCAAGTGTTAACCTTGGATCTAGAAAGCTCTGGCCAAAGGAATGAGATCCCCTAACTACCCATTTAGCAGCCAGCACCTCCACATTCTTAAAGACTGCCTACAGAGCACTAAGCCTCTTCTTGGTAGATGGCTGCTGGTTGGAGGACCTCAGAGTGACCACATCCTTCACTCTGGTTTGGTCCACCTCGATGGAACAGAATTAAGACACTGAAGGAAAAGTTTCAGTGACTGTCTCCAGTGAAGACCCCTGTATTTACAATTATTAAATATGGCTCAAAATCATTTCCTGTAAACATGATTTGGCTGATGGTAATTTCGCCATGTGAAACTCCCAACTGCTTACCAACACATCTGGTGCCATCTTGAGGCACGTTTCAAGTTGCCCATGACCATGTATCTGTGTGCGTTCTTCATTTCTGCAGTATCTAGAATGTGTGATCAAAAAATTACAATTTCAGAATGTGTGCCTTTCTTCTGGGAGATGGGAAAATTCTTGAATGAGAAAGCAACAGTTGTAAGATGGGAGAAGTTGGTTCATCAAGATGGCTTCAGGTTCAAAGTGAAGGGAGATGTTTGGTTGACCCTGAAGGGTTTCAGACCTCTTCTCCCTGGTGTACCGCAGAAGCTACAATGAATTTCAGAAGAGCTCGAGCACATAGGAATCCTAAAGCTTTGTCATCTTATCTGATCAATGTAAGAACACACAAATCCCACGGCATACTCCTAGATCACTGGAAATTTGGCACAAATGAATATTCAGGAATAGAATAAAGGCCAAATTTCTGCAGTCCATCTTATAATCCAAGCTTTATGCCAGTGGTTTGTGACCTGTGGCCACATTGCTGTGTGGATGGCATTGCAAGACAGGATTTTGCAAGCCATTTATCACCAAATACAAGGGTAAGGGACTATGCCAAAATTAAAATGACTGCCACAAACTGGGTCAAAATCATAAAAAATGATGAGCTATAATTTGCATAAAATCTTGTTTCATTATTTTGTTTATCATATAAGCCACAGTTTTATGGGAAACAACTTTTGGAATACCTCATTAAATCTGATTTTTATTTTACTTAACAAATATTTAGTAAATACTTATATTTCTAAGCACTGTAAAAAGCACTAACTTGGGGCACCTGGGTGGCTAAGGCAGTTAAGCCTCTGACTCTTGATTTCAGCTCAGGTCAAGATCTCAGGGTCGTGAGATCAAATCCCACTTCAGGTCTGCACTTAGCAGGGAGTCTACTTCTCCCTCTCCCTATGTTCCTCTCTCTACTAGCTCTCTCTCTCTCTCTCTCTCTCAAATAAATAAAAAAAAAATTTTTTAAGGGAATACTTTTAAAAAAATAAATAAAAAACACTAACTTAATCCTTACAATAGCCTTGTTTGCTGATGAGGAAACTGAGTCCCAGAGGGGTTAAATAACATGTCAAGGCCATAAGCTAATGAGTGGCTTAATAAATAATGGAATCAGAGTATATTTTATCTCTGTATTTTGAAGTTTCCCCTCCCCGGACAGTCCTCTTTAATAGTATATTATAAATTCTCAGGTCCTTTCCTATTATCTTCTTTAATCCTCAGTATTCCATGAGACTCACCTCCTGCTGACAGATAAACAGATGAGATCCCAAATGTCAGATGACCCCCCAAAGCTCTGAGAGCTAGTAAGGGATATAGTTAGGACTCCAACCAGGGCCTCTGATTCCTCCTGCTTAATGTTCTTGCTGCTCACCCACAAATTAATGTGGCCTTCTGGTGGTCAACTTGCTAAAAAGACAAAGTCCTCCTTAGCCTGAAGTAAAACTTGGTCTTAGTGGAAATAAATGCAGGTCTTGCTATATAAAATATTTATTTGGTGTCTTGAGCTAATTCCTCTTGGGGAGAAGGGGTCTTCTGTATCAGCAACTGAATTATTTTTCTGACAGAGACAATGCCCCCCATTAAAACAGTAACTCATTGGGGTGCCTGGGTGGCTCAGTCAGTCAAGCACCTGCCTTTTGCTCAGGTCATGATCTCCAGGGTCCTGGGATCGAGCCCCACATCGGGCTCCCTGCTCAGTGGGGAGTCTGCCCCCCCACGCCCCCCCCCCGCATGTGCTCACTCTTGTGCTCTCTCTCTCGCTCTCAAATAAATAAAATTTAAAAAATAAATAAAACAGAAACTCATTGTCCTTGTTGGTCAGAGATGCCGTCCAAGCTCTGGTTCCCTTTCCCTCCCCACAGTCCTCCAAGTAGACCAGGAAGCAGGATCATCTACGGTTGGTTTTGGTTTTCCTGTTTTTGCTTGTTTGCTTGCTTGCATGTTTTGCGGTCTTCATTTTGGTAGCAGGAACTTTGTCTTGCCTCATAAAATGAGGTGAGAAGCTCTCCATTTTTCTTTTGCTCTGGAAATGTGCTTTTCAAATACATATTTGATATGCTCTCTCCTATAAAACTACTAGGGCTCTGACTACATTTTCAATTATTTCCAAAAGTATTTCTTGATTCACATGTTACTTCTTGATTTTAAGCATTCATATTTGGGGGATATATTCAGCAGGAGTCTAAAGCTTATTATGAAATGCTTCATGATGGGGGCGCCTGAGTGGCTCGGTGGGTTAAGCTTCTGACTCTTGATTTTGGCTCAGGTCATGATCTCAGAGTCCTACTTGAGATTCTCTCCCTCTTCCTCTCTCCCTCCTCCTCCCACCCTCTCTCTCACAAATTAACCAATAATAAACCTTTAAAAAAAAGAAAAGTTTCAAGATGAAAACACTTCCGCAGATCCATAGCTGAGAAAGTAGCACCGGTCAAGAGTGGGGCGTATATAAGTGGGGAGTACCTAAGACAGCAAGGAGTTTCGAGGAAGAGTAATGGTTGTCTAACCATAACTGGGCCAAGAGGTTAGAGAAGGGCAATGTATAATCAAGAAAAACATTGAGGGACGCCTGGGTGGCTCAGTTGGTTGAGCGGCTGCCTTCGGCTCGGGTCATGGTCCCAGCGTCCTGGGATCGAGTCCCACATCGGGCTCCTTGCTCGGCAGGGAGCCTGCTTCTCCCTCAGCCTCTGTCTGCCTGTGCTCGCTCTCTCTCTCCCTCTCTCTCTGACAAATAAATAAATTAATTTAAAAAAAAAGAAAAGAAAAACATTGAGATTTTAGCTCTCTTTGTCTCTCCCAGATGTTCTCCTTTAAGCACATGGAATGCAATTATCGAGGTGAAAAGAGAAGCCACCCAATACTGTTAACAGTAGAAGAACTTCAGGTTACGCATCCCATATTCAAGCTACATTCAGCCTTCGTTCCACTTGCTACAGGAGCTTGGTCAGTTGATAAGCTCCCTGAGTATTGCCTACAAATCTGCAGGTCCCCATTGCTAAGATACCTATAGAACAGTCTCTCCGTGGTCACAACTAGCATTGGCCCTGTGTCCTTGAAGATGGCAAGTACTTATTTTCAGACATGCCACCAAATGGTGTAGCTGTACTTAGCTGTATTGAAAATGAGTCTGAGTTCTGCTCAAACCTAACAGAAGTGAGCTCCATGACTGATTAACAACGGTGTGCCATGAGTGAGTCATTTATTTGCCATCTCTGCCCCAGATTAAGAAAATAGCTATGGTGGTTTAGTTTTCCAGTTTGTAAGCTGGTGGCTTCCTCCTTCAGAGGTCACGTAAGAAACGGAAGGTATGCCTTATGACTTTGGATGGAAGGGTAGTAAAATTTCTGTAGGCATGGCCATGGGGTTGTGCTTTGAGCCAAAGTTGAGAAAGTGCTTGTGTGTCCACAACTCCGTTGATATTTGTAGGCCCTCCTTTGTAAATTATCCTATAAATCATTTTTTTTGTCTTAGGCAAGATGTCCTGCTCAAGA
The DNA here is from genome assembly GCA_004024625.1 of Mellivora capensis. Taxonomy (NCBI): domain Eukaryota; kingdom Metazoa; phylum Chordata; class Mammalia; order Carnivora; family Mustelidae; genus Mellivora; species Mellivora capensis. Next base: position 188,457 of record PISX010000418.1, on the reverse strand, counting down.
CAGTATTAGAAAAGTTCTTTACCAATTAAAATCTTCTGAACGCACTAAGTTGAATAAGAGAAGTTAAATCAGTATTTATTTCTTGAGTTTATTGGGCTCTGATTGATTTTTCTCAAGTCAAGCAAAAAGATAACAATGATTCCGGGTAGCCGCTGACCCCTCCCCCACAAGTGGTGGATGCATGGGAAGCCTCTGTCTCTGTCTCTATCTTTCCTCACCGTGTCATGACAATGCTCTATTGGAAACTCCACGCCAGCACAGAAGAAATAAAAGAAGTGGGTAAAGGAGACAGTATAGAAAGAGTAATCTGAGATTCAGGATGATGGTCACAAATTTAGAGTTCATGCACAGGGGAGCCCCTTTCAGTTCACATTGTGGATGGTGGTCCTTTGTGGGGGAAGTAAAGATCTGGTGAGATTGTCATCTCGTGAAGGATTATGATATGAAGGCTCCCACCGAGTTCTCTTTCAGCTTCTTCACTTTGTCATTGATTCAACTGGCATAATTTGATCATCTGCTATGGGCCAGCGATGGGGCTACCTGGGGATTAAAGAAATGAATTAGAGCCCTTTTAGAGGGTTCATGGTTTGGAGAGGAAGAAGGACATATGGAGAGCTGTAAACACTCCAGGAAAGGGATGGAGTTCTCTTTGGGAGCAAATCCTTGATGGTGAGACTAGTCCCTGTATGTGTACATACATCACAGAGTAGGAGCTGAAACTAGAGATAAACAAATACTTATGAGCTTTGGTCTTCCATCGTTATTAGGTCACTGGATTTCCAAATGATTTTAATGACTCAGAAAGCAAGTTTTAAAGACACTCTGGCCAACGCATCCAGTTTAACTCTAGTCTCATTTCTTCCTGACTCTTTAAATAAGCCTTAGCAATATTGCATCCACATTTAACGAAGTAAATATAATTTGCAGCATTCCAGGTCTCTTAATGTGAGAAGTGCTCATGATTATGTCAGGGCTTCTTCTTTTGGGTTTATTTATGTGTTTATTTGAGGCCCTTTTCCCCTATAAACAGAGCTATTTGCTTTGCTGCCATCTCAGTGTTTCTAGGGATATTTTTTGTCTTACCTCCACCTGTTCATCAGTAAACCATTCTCTGTAGCCCCACGTAACTACTTAGCTCTGGAATCTTAAACAATATTTATAACTACTTTGCACCTGGTGGAATTTTTCAGGTAAATGAAAGAGATGGTACATCAGTCCTTATTTTGCCCCTGATCCATAATCTAGACCCAAGTCGTGGTTTCTCATTCTGCTGGTCTGGCTTTTTTCTTTTTTAAGATTTTATTTATTTGACAGACAGAAATCACAAGTAGGCAGAGAGGCAGGCAGATAGAGAGGAGGAAGCAGGCTCCCCGCTGAGCAGAGAGCCCGATGTGGGGCTCAATCCCAGGACCCCGGGATCATGACCTGAGCCGAAGGCAGAGGCTTTAACCCACTGAGCCACCCAGGCGCCCCTGGTCTGGCTTTTTATAAGAGCAAATGCCAGTGCCAGAACTGATCAAGTTTTAATCCAAATGATAGACTTCTTAGAGGACATCAGGAACTTTCTCAGAGCCTGTTACGTGGTAGTGGTAACACTGGAGATTATCTGGTATGGCAACTGTGAACTTGGCTGCAAGCTGCTGGAGCCGGGGCTGTGTGTCATCTTGTATCCTCTGCACCTGCCCGCCAAGTGGAATGTGATAGATCAATCCGTGTTGAAATGAATGCACTCTTCAATTATGTCTTAATATATTTCAGAGCAGTTAATAATAATGGAAAGAATTTTAAAGCATTTGTTCTACTAGTTTGGCATAAAATGCTTTGACTGTTTACATGCTTTTCAGTCTCTGTAGTAAAAGCTCCTTGACTCTTAGTCTTTCAACTGAAGTTTCTGGACTCAGAACACAGACCTAGTGCTCTTAGTAAGCAGCATACTCCTCAAGTATTTGTTTGAACCAGGATGTCACGATAAAGCTAGAAGAAAAAAAATTTCTGTATGAGCTACCTGTTCATTCTCTATCACTGAATAACAACTTATCCCAAAGCTTCATGACTTAAAACAATAAACATTATCTTACAGATTCTGTGGGTCTCCAATCCAGGCACAGCTCCTCTGGGGGCCTCTGGTTCATGGTCTGTTAGTATACTGAGATGAAGCTGTTGGCTGAGGCTTTAGCCATCTTGAGGCTTAATGGGGGAACGGATCGGCTTCCACACTCCCTGGGAGGGCTTTAGAGCCTCACTGGCTACTGGTTAAAGACACTGGTCCCTTACCAAATGGGCTTCTCCACAGGGCAGCTCACAACATGGCAGCCGGCTTCCCTCAGAGGGAACAAGTTCAAGAATAGAAGGCGCAGGAGACCAAAGCCAGAGTCCTTCAGCATACTAATCTCAGAAGTGACATCTCCTCGCTTTTCCATTTGTTGGCATCAAGTCACAAGGGCCAGCCCACACTGAAGAGGGGGTGATTCACACAAGGGCAAGAATTCCAGGGGAGGGGGGGATGATAGGGAACCCATCTTGGAGGCTGCGTACCGCAAACTGAAGATATATACATGAGTGTACATGAGTTTGGAAGCTGATCCCTCCCCAGTCAAACCTCAAGATGGCTAAAGCCTCAGCCAACAGCTTGGTTATTGCTTAGTAACAGACCATGAGCTGGGGCCACCCAGATGTTCTGTGCCTGGATGCCTGGGCCACCAAATATATAAGATAGATTTGTTGTTTCAAGTCACTAAGCTTTGGCATAATTTGTTATGCATGTGTGTGTGTAGGCGTATATATGCCTACACACACGCCCCACATACATAGGGGCTCAACTTAAATATCCTTCAAAATAAGATGCATTTCTAATAAGAAAAAATGATTCTTGTAGGTTCAAGAGTCTGTTTTGTGTTACTAAACACATTCTTGATAGACAGATTTATGTTTTCAGGATGACTCTCTGCCTTGCAATATTTCTCAAGTTGGGAAATAAAATATTTACTCCTGTGTCCTGAAGGAAAGCAGCAATCAATAGCTTTGGGTTTTTGTTCCTGGGAAAAGCAAATGCGACCTTCCTGTCTGTGGGATGAGCAAGCCACCCGGATTAATTTGCTCAATGCTTATCAGTGGATTTTTCAAACGTGTAATTCTAAAACCTTCCTGAGCCACCAATAAAATAAGCTATTGTTAGGAAGCATTTGATATTAATAATGATCTTAATGCCGGAACTGAATCAAGAAGGCAGAATGGATCCCAGGATGGAGAAAATTTGGAGGTGTTCTCTGACCCAGACACCACGAGCTCCAGGTCTCATGAGTTTTCACACTCTCCGCAATTAAGGAGAGGTCAAAAAATGGTCATGAAGGAGAATGGTTTTCCAGGTTGGGACTGTATACACAGATACCCACCCTTGACTAAGCCAAGGGCAAAAATGGCCGAATGTAGGGACACCTGGGTGGCTCAGTTGGTTAAGCGGCTGCCTTCGGCTCAGGTCATGATCCCAGTGTCCTGGGATTGAGTCCCACATCGGGCTCCTTGCTCAGCAGGGAACCTGCTTCTCCCTCTGCCTCTGCCTGCCACTCTGTCTGCCTGTGCTCGCTCTCTCTCTCTCTCTCTGACAAATAAATAAATAAAATCTTAAAAAAAAAAAAAATGGCCGAATGTAGAGCAGCCAAGAAGAAAGAAAACTGTGGTGGCCTCTTCTGGATCTTGGGCCCAAATACCATCCCTGCTCATTGGTCCTTCCTGTGACTTTGCAGGTCCCGCCTGCCACCTAGAAGCTGACTACCCGCCACCTCTCGGACTCCTCCAGCTTGCCCCCACCACACCAGCCAGGCTCGCCTGCTGCTGTTCCAAGTCCAAGCGCACCCCTGCTTCAGAGCCTGGTGCTTACTGGTCTGCTTGGAACAGTCCTCCTGGGGTCATCATCCCCACGGCTTGGGTCTTGTAGTTCACTTAATGTCTCTTCCCCAATGCCATTTTCCTAGGGAAGCCTTTCCTTTAAAAAAAAAAACAACAACAAAAAACAAAAAATAACAAAAAGCTTTCCCTCCATCAAAAAGCACCTTAGTCACTGTCTAGCCCTTATGCTGCTTTATTTTTCTTCACAGAACATCATTCCAGATGATCTTAAATTGAACATCTGTCTTCCCCAGCTAGATGGCATGATAGAAACTCAGCCAACTTTTATTGAATCACCAAGTATTGAAAGCTTACTTTTTGCCACACACAGTGCCCTGCAGCTCCGTCCATTTTCTCCTGTAACCCTCGCAGGAGCTGCTGACAGAGATCCTGTTGCCATTACCAATAACTGAGAGTTGAAGAACTCAAAGAAGTTAAATCACCCAAGACTGTCCAGTGAGCAGGTAACGGATGTGGCTGTGAGCCCAGGACGGTCTTAGTCCGTGCTCTTTGCCAACTGACCCCTTTCACAGAAATGCTTACACAAATAGAGTCAGCCTTGAGGTAGTAACAGAAACTCTTGTCACGTTGTATACATCAGTGGGACTTGGCCAGGCCCCCACTGGTGAAAATGCCACCTGAATAAGACAGGGACGGGCATCCAGGCCAGTATCGACAGGTTCTGTCAGCGCTATAATGGAGTTCCTTTCCTCCCTGCAACCCCATCTTCTCTCTCTTTTCTGGAAGAGAGCTATCAAGAAGTTTGGGTGAATTATGTTTAACTTGAAAATAAAGGACAGAAAAGCAAACTCTGGGTAATTGCAGGAGGATTGAAGGGGAAGAACTAACAGGTTTGTGGGGCACCTCGGTGGTTCGGTCTGTTGTTAAGCATCTGACTCTTGATCTCCGTTCAGGTCTCCATCTCAGGGTCATGAGTTCAACCCTGTATTCATCTCCACACTAGCCATGGAGCCTACTTAAAGGAAGGAATGGAGGGAGGAAGGGAAGGAGGGAGGGAAGGTGGGAGGGAGGGAGGGAGGGAGGGAGGGAGGGAGGAAATAACTGTTTCCAATGTCAGGAGCAGCAGGTTGATGAGGCAGGAGACTGGTGCTGGGAATGGAGTACCCAGCAATCAGATTCTCATTCCAAGAGCCTGCCAGTGCCCAATCTCTAGAAGGAATTGAGGAGATTAGAGAGTTTGTGCTGGCCTTGGGAACATAATGGCTTTGTTTTTTTTCGTTTTGTTTGTCCTAGCCATTCTGTATTAATTGCTTTCTGAGTGGCAGGCAACCATGCAGTGCAAATAACTTACTATGTCTCCTTAAACTCTCAGTGAGAGCGGGGATTTGGCTGTCAATGTGTTCGTCATTTAGAAACACCAGCATTTGCTCCAAATACTAGTAACTGAATAAATAGTGGTCATTGAAAGCCATCTATTTGATCTCCCGAATTAGATGCTGAAAGATTCTGGGTTTTTTTTTCATTACAGGATATATGCCTAAATGTTTGTTTAGTTTGGTGGACAGAGAAGCGCAGACCCAAAGCTGGAGTCAAATACAGGGTTGTGGGAGCAGGTTGGTTCTCCCACGTGATTTTTGCAGCGTTGAGAGGAAAGAAACCTTCTACCATAAATCTATCTTTCCATAGTTCATGCTTCTGTTACTCTGTCATTCACCAGCACACCTGAAACTAATGGCATTGGTTAGAGTAATCACAAAAGTAGTGATCAGTAAGGGGCAGCTGGAAGTTGGTGAGAACATGCTAGAATCATAGAGGAAAATCACAGAACTCCCTAAGACTGGGTCACGCCCCTTCTGGGCAGAATCACAAGTTTTCAAAGGCCAAAGATGAATTTCTAGGAAAAATAAAAGACTTAAGGCCACACGGGTTCCTGTAAAAATAAAAAAAAACTTAAGTTTAGATTTTAAAAAGCAAGGAGGACAACGTAGTCCACTGAGATGTAAGGTTATGGTACATAAATCTTTTCTTACTAGTCAACAGCCAGTGGGTCCCCATGCAGTTCCCGGAAAGGCCAGCAGAGAGCGCTGTTGGCATGCACATGTTTCCTTTGATCTCCAGCCCATCCAAGTTTCACAGTACAGTCTTCCTAAAATGGGATTTGATATGGGGAAGAGGACAGCTTTAGGTTAACCTAAAAAGCACTGGATTTTAATCAGAAGATACACGATAAAGATACAACCCTAGCCCTACACTCTTGGTAAGTCTCTCTGAATCAGTTTGGGGTCTGTCAAATGAGGGAGTGCACTGGACCAGAAAAAAAATACAATTTTCCATTTCCTGAGGACTTCCAATGTGCCAAACCCCATGCTGCGCCCTTCCATCAGCGGGAGTTCAAATCCTGCCTGGGCAGCATTTTTGCATCTGTGCAATTTGGGGCCAGTTACTTAATCTCTTTAAACTTCAGGTTCCTTATCTCCAGGCTAGTGATAACCAAGCCTCCTGGGCTCACCCTGAGGAGTAAATGAAGTATGTATATAAAGCACTTAGGCACCTGGGTGGCTCAGGGGTTGGGCCTCTGCCTTCAGCTCAGGTCATGATCCCAGGGTCCTGGGATTGAGCCCTGCATCGGCCTCTCTGCTCTTTGGGGAGCCTGCTTCCCTCTCTCTGCCTGCCTCTCTGCCTACTTGTCATCTCTCTCTCTGTCAAATAAATAAATAAAATCTTTAAAAAAAAAAAAAAAAAAAAAAAGCACTTAGGCACAAGGCCTGGCACGTACATGTCAATAAATGGCAGCAATCATCAATTACTGATTTCATTTCATCCTCACAGCCACCCTACAAGGGCGTGAGTCCATTTTTGCTATTACATAAGGACCACTGAGGCTCAGAGAGGTTTGGAATGGGGCTATGGGGACCCAGCTCAGAAGGAACGTCACCTGGATCAAAAGCCAGCTGCGATCTTGCCACTACACAATGCTAAGCATTCTTAGATCGTACATGCTGTATTTTAACATCTTTTGGACTCTCACTTAGCAATTGGAAATACAGCAGGTGGAATCAGAGACAGACGGGCATTCACAAGCTGTAGGAGGCTAAGGAACCCTACCTAGGATCAGAACAAGCTTACGGTGTGCGGAGGGGCGGAGTCAGCTCTGAACCTTGCCAGTTTGGTACCCACCCCGCAACTCCCGCTTTAAATGATCTCTCGGCAGTTTATGTTGTTGTTTGGGCCACTTTCTTCCACCTTTCAAAGTATGTGTTGAAACTAATTCTCTAAGGGGATATAAGCCATCTTTTATCTAAAGATCCCTGAAGAAACTGTGTTAAATCAAGGGCTCTTGAATAAAATCTGACAAAACGCGCCATTCGGGAAGTTTCTGCATTTGCCTTTCATCCCTTAAGTGGATGGAACCCTCCCCCGCAGTATGGACAGGGACCTGCCCACTGCTGGATTGCCTCACACCTCACTTGCTGCCTTACAAATAACACAAGCCACCGTTGGCATCTGCCTCTGGGTTCCATTCTGTGCTCAGCCCCCAACACGTACTGCTCTCTGTTCTCCCAACAACACTGCAGTGTTTGCCTTTTCCTCTGTGTTGGACAGTAGGGGACACGGAAGCCTAGGGAAATGGTGAACCCCGTGGTATGTGACCAAATGGGGATTCGAACTCAAGATTGTTGGACTCCCAAATCTACTGCCGTCTTGCTGCTCCATTTCACTGCCTGGCTTGGCTTCAGAAGTGGGCTCTCAGGGTGCCTGGGTGGTTCAGTCCATTAAGCATCTGCCTTCAGCTCAGGTCATGATCCCAGGGTCCTAGGATGGAGCCCCACGTCGGGCTTCCTGCTCAGTGGGGAGTCGTCTTCTCCCTCTGCCCGCCCCCCCCCCCCCCCGCCTTGAGCTTGCTCGCACTCTCTCTCTCAAATAAGTAAATAAAATATTTTTTAAAAGAAAGACGGAGGAGGAGAAGTGGGTTCTCTTCTGCACCTCAAGCTACCCCACGTCTTTGGAAAGCCAAACGGGTTATATCCTGGCTTGGTTCAGTTGAGTTTTGTCATAAGCATTCATTCTCCCCTCCCCTATAGGCTCTCTACCAGGAGTAGCCTGGGATACATTTCTTTCTGTTCCTTTGCATTGGGGTTTTGGATAAAATCTGTGCTCTTGGACACAGTGAGAGGCATTGCATTGGATTTGGAAAGTGAGCATTATTCTTTTCCCCCAGCAGTGGCAACAGGTGTGGGCTGTGGAGGAGAGCGGCCTCCACAGTCCCCCCTACCTGCCATCAGCTCAGTGCTGAGGTGACTCTATGAGGTTGCCAGAGGTCCCTGTCCCCTGGAGGGTGGCAGTAGTACTCTGACTCTGGACTACACCTATGGCAATGAACCTGGAAGCTACTGTCCGATGCCCAGCCCCTCCAATGTTTTAGTAAACACCTGCATCCTCATTTGAAATACTTGTAGCTATTTCTAGCTCCTTGTCTCAACCCTGACCAGCATCATTCTTAGCTCCTTCTGCGTCCTTCTTCTTGTCTAACTCTTCCTCAACTGTAAGTCCATTCTCGGGTTCCAGATCTTCCCTTCTTGTCTTCTTACTTATGACCCTTTCTGGGAGGTCACCTGCATCTGTGTTTTCAGTTATAGACTTTGTGTCTGTGGTGGCCAGTTCAGCCTTTCCAGCCTCGACCTACACTGGGAGCTCCAGGACACCCAGCCAGATCTGCACCGGACATTTTCTTCTGAATATCTCCCATGTCTCCGATTCCCCATAACTATTGCCATGTAGCAAACCACCCCAAAATGGAGTGGTATTGAACAGCCATTATACTGTGCTCACAGATTCTTGGGGCCAGGAATTCAAAGGGGATACAAGAGGGAGGACTGATCTGTGATGTGCCAACTCAGTCAACTGGGGTGCTTCAAGGCTCAGACAGCTTGATCATTTGGGCCTAAAGTCATCTGGATATGCCTTCACTCACACGTGTGATCGTTGATGTACCTGTTGCTTGGAACCTCAGTGGGGCTGTTTGCAGGAAAGCCTGCACACGGCCTCTCTGTGGGGTGTCTTTACTTTGTGCTAGTTTGGACTTCCTCACAGTATGGCGGCTGCATTCTGAGAGTAAGCCTCCCAAGAGGGCCAAGTAGACATAAGTGCAATTTTTATGATACAGCCTTATAAGTCACCTGGCATCAACTTCATCATATTCTATATTTGTCATGGCAGTCACCAAGTCCCACCAAGGTTTGGAGGGCAGCAGGGCGGGGAGAAGGAACATAGGCCTCCATCTCTCAGTGGTGGACATACCAAAGTCACATTGTAACATTGCAGTGAGAGCATGTGAAAGAAAGATAAGGTTGGGATCATCTCTGGAAAATACAGTCTACCACATATTACAAACTCAGGGTGTCCAAAAGCCAAATCATCATCTTCCCTGCCATCCAAATCTGCTTTCCCTTTATCCTTTACCTTAGTGACCAAGGCCATTATCCTCAGTCATTTGAGCCAGAACCTTGGGAATCAATCCAGCATTCAGGACCACACCCCATCACATAGAACCCTAGTCCCAGCCTACTTAATTATGATCCAGTCTTTCCAATTTTGCCTTCTACACGTATCTGGGACACATCTCTTTTTATGCCCACAGCCTCAGTTCCGGCCATCAAGTTAGGCTCCTGTCTCTCCTTGTTCTGGCTCCCCCTCCCCCGCCCCCACCAGCCTCAGACCCATTCCCTGAACTGCTGTCAGGGTCCCTATCTAAAGCTCAAATTGGATTAAGACAAACTTTTGTTGGAAACCCTTCTCTGGCTCCCCAAATGCCTTAATTTGCTGTGTCAAGCCATTGACATCCGCTCCTCCTCTGTCTCTGCGTTTCTGGCGATCATCCTGGCAAACCTGCCTCTACCCTCCCGCTGTATCAACCCATTTCCAGTTCCCCAAACTCACCGAGGACTAATGCACTGCATCAGGGCCTCTCTGCACACTTGTTCCTTATGCTTTCCTTTGTCTGTCCCCCTCCTCCTTGCCCTCCAAGGCTCAAACAAGTAATTCCCTCTAGTAGGAAGCCTTCTCAGGGTCTCCTCCAGTCGTCACACTGGTTAGAGTAGAGAATCAGGAGTAGGTAGTGTGAGAGCTTTCTCTTTGGACCCCTAGGAAGACTTAGCCCCTCTTCCCCAGGGAAAAAAGGAGACTAGGAGATTTTTTTTGGCTTTTAAAAAGATCTTCAGTTTTTCTTCTACTGATCTCTCCAGTGAAAATATCCTTCGTGAGCGAATTAAGCATTTTCTTCCTTCTTTCTTTGCACGGTCTTATCTTACGTCTTGTGCCTAAACTGAGAGAAGAAAAAAAAAAAAAAGTCATAGGATTGACAGTATCAAAGAAGTAACTTCAAACATCCAAAGTCAATAAGACCTTATTTTCTCTCTTTCTTCTCAAGGGTATTTAATAATTCCTTCCTGTAATGTTGCTGAAGGCAATAGTTTATACAGACCAAGAAAACCAGCATAGCTTTAAGGCAAATGTTAGAAGTGCTGGTATTTTGTGAACCAGCCATCCCACATCCCTAATAAATAAAATTGTCATAACCTGGGGCGTCTGGGTGGCTCAGTGGGTTAAGCCTCTGCCTTCGGCTCAGGTCATGATCTCAGGGTCCTGGGATCGAGCCCCGCATCTATCTCTCTGCTCACCGGGGAGCCTGCTTTCCCCCCTTTCTTTGCCTGCTTGTGATCTCTGTCTATCAAATAAATAAATAAGATCTTTTAAAAAAATTGTCATAACCTCTTCAGCTCCACATCCAGCTCTTTAATCCAAAAGCTTTCTTGATGATCACAAGGTATTTTAATAGTGAAGTGGTGTTTTTGTTCCCCAGAAGGAAGAAGAGATGAAATGTAAAAAGACAGAGGAAGGTAGTATGGGAAGCTGCCGCTTCTTCCCCTCCTCTGTAGGAGGGGAAAAAACAAAGATCATCTCGCCCATGACCACCAGCACTTATCAGTAGTGTTTGGTGTCCCTGATGGTGTAGAGGGTTCTAGAAAGGAGAATCCCGGGAAACTTCTTAGATCACTCTCTCCAGTAGAAAGAAGTAAGGGGTGACATCATTTCCTATGGCAACTTCCAACGATGCTTTAAATATGATGTGTAGAAGAAATATTTAATTCTTACAGGAAGGGAAGGAAAGACCAACAAGTGTTCTAGTGGCTTTGGAAAAAAAAAAAAAAAGCATAATGACTTGGCCTCCATAAGGCAAAAATAACACTAACTCATTGTACAAATTTTAGAAAATATTAACACCTACAAGCACAGTGAACATCTCCCATCGTCCCACCACTCAGAGATAATTGTCGTTAATATTTTAGTGCATGTCCTATCAGTTTCTCTCTCCTCTTCTCTCTCTCTCTCTTTCTCTTTCCTCTTTCCATCTCCCTGCCATGGGTGTGTGTGTGTTTATGTGTGTGCGCACGCCTATGTGTGTATACATGTGAACTCCAGTACACACTTTAACAAAATGAGATCATACTTTATGTCCTATTACATAACCTGAGTTTTAACCCATTTTTTGTAAACATTTTCTATGACTGTTTTGAATGAAACCATAGAATGGCTATGTGCAAAGGTAGAGGATTTAACCGGTCCTCCATTGTTGGGTGGCAATGCATGTTCGTTCTAGAATTTGGAGCATCGATGACTGGCCAAGAAGGAAGCTACATTGAGAGGGAGATGAGAGGAGAATGAGAAACTCATTGGTGCAAAAATACCTTGCTGTTTCTAACCCCTGTGGACTCCTCTAATGGACACTCCATGCAGAGCTCCTGGTGAGGAGACTTGGCCAGGTCCGCGTCACTGTCTGTTGGCTTCCCTATCCAGCCTTACTTCTTGAGTGTCCCTTCACAGACCTCAGTGGGCCTGAAACCTTTGTCCTCCCAGCTCTGCCTCAGTTTGCTTCCTGGGGAGCCTATGGAGCCTCCTTTGACTCTCAGGAGAGTTCATTTGCACATTTGGCTGATGAGTGGGATTGCCAAGTAAACTATGGGATACATCATGAAATTTTAATTTCAGATGACTAGTAAGTAGTTTTTAAGTATGTCCCAGGCATCATTTATAATACACTTATCTCAAGAAAATCTTTCATTATCAGAAATTCACATTTAACTGAAAATCTTGTATTTTGATTTGCTAAGTCTAGCAACTTATTTCAGGGGTCATCTTTGTGCCCATGTAACTTATCTCCTTAAGTAGATCATGAGGTCCCTGAGAATATAGGGCCCAGGTTTTCATATTTTTTGTTTCCCCAGAGGCTCCTCGGGGAGTAGTGCTTTCTTTTTTTTTTTTTTTAATTTATTTATTTGTCAGAGAGAGAGGGAGAGAGAGCGAACACAGGCAGACAGAGTGGCAGGCAGAGGCAGAGGGAGAAGCAGGCTCCCTGCCAAGCCAGGAGCCCGATGTGGGACTCGATCCCAGGACGCCGGGATCATGACCTGAGCCGAAGGCAGCTGCTTAACCAACTGAGCCACCCAGGCGTCCCTGGGGAGTAGTGCTTTCTAACCGATAAGTCTTTGAACATATCCTGCAGGGCCATAAAACTCCCAGAAAATGAAAGCAATGTTTTGTGTCCTGTAAATGAAACATTGCATGTACAATGGCATATAACTAACTCAGTATTCTTTGCTCCTCCGAAAACTCAAAAAACAACAACAACATTATTCTTCCCATTTAACAGGTTAAAATTAAAAAGAATATATAGACAAGATCACACAAAGATAGTCAAGTCATATTCTTAGGCATTGAAATCCTGTATTCCTTCCTTACCATAGGAAGCATGTAGTATAATTTTGTCAATTAAAAGATACCTTTGGGGCAGTGGGGTGGCTCAGTTGGTTAAGCGCTGGACTCCTGATTTCAGCTCAGGTCATGATCTCAGGGTTGTGGGATCCAATCCCGCATGGGGCTCTGCACAGTGTGGAGTGTGCTTAGAATTCTCTCTCTCCCTTTGTCTCTCCCCCCACCACACGCTCTCTCCCTGTCTAAAATAAATAAAAAGGAAGGGAGGAGGGAGGAAGGGAGGGAGAGTGAGAGAAAGAAAGGAAGAAAGAGAGAGAAAGAAACCTTCAAATTACCTTTCTAATAGAAACAAGCTTGTTAAAGGCAAATGACAGATAATGGTGTGTGCCTTTATGTGGGAAGACCCCCATGGGCCCTTCTCAACTAAATAGAGGAAAATGCTGAGTGTTACAGTCTGAAAGTTTGTGTCCCTCCCCAAATCCGTGTGTGGAAGCTCTAACCCCCAGTATGATGGTACTATGGGGTGGGGGTGGGGCCCTTGGGAGGTAATTAGGTTTAGATGAGGTCATGAGGGTGGGGCCCCATGAAAGACTTAGTACCCTCATATGAGGAGGAAGAGACACCAGAGCTCTTTCTCTCCACCATGTGAGAGCAGAGCAAGAAGGTGGCTATCTTCAAGCCAGGAGAAGGGCCCTCATCAAGAATTAAATTTTCCAGCACCTTGAGCTTGAACGTGCCAGGTTCCAGAAATGTGAGGGAAAAAATTATTTAATCCACACAGTCCGTGGTATTTTTTAGAAAAGCCACAAACATTTGTACCTGTGTTCATGCTGTTTTCTATGTCTTAGATGCCCATTCTCCCTTTCTTTTGCTCCAAAGGGAACAATCCCACTCATGCTTTAAACACAGCTTGGGGTGTGTGTTATAAGGACTTTAGCCTTGCCCAAAGAAAAGGTGTGGCCTTTGCCCTCAAGTTCTCAGGGGAAATTTCTGGGCTCTCATGACTGCCATGTCTATTGGGAGTATCTTGGTTTGTCTGGGGGTTTTCGGTCATGCCAGATGGGCTAACGCTGGGACTTAGAACGGGGACTGTCCACACTACCTACAGAATGCACATTATCTACGTACGTGTAGATAGTATTTAGAGTGGGGTACTGGCCAGAAAGACTGATAATAGATTTAGTCACTGAAAGAAACACATTTATTATCTTACTCTTCCCACAGTAACCATTCCAAATGAGTTTTCCTGGGCTAAAATCAGGGTATTAACAGAGTCATGTTTCTTTCAGAGGCTATAGAGGAGAATGTGTTCCTTTGCCTTTTCCAGCTTCTAGGTTACCTGCTTCCCTTACCCTGGGGCCCCTTCCTCCATTTTCAAAACCATTCTCTCCCATTCTGACGGTCCCACCGGCTCTCACAAGGGCTCTTGTAATCCAGGATAACTTTCCTATCTCAGGAGTCTTACTTTAATCACACCGGCAGCGTCCTTTCTGACCTATAAGGTAACCTTCAGTGGTTTTGAGAATTGGGATGTGGATATCTTGGAGGAGGGCGTTATTCTGCCTACCACAATGCTTGATTTGTTTGATCCAAAATTCGTCTCAGAGTTTATGTAAATATCATAAGCCCCCTATTTGTGTTAAAGTAACTCACAAGAATTATAATGATTTATTTCAGAATGATTGTTGGGATCCCTTAATCTATTGATAATGGCAGATATATTTATTGATGATGGTAATAACAACTATAGGGTCGCTGTAAAGATCAGCTGAGATAGTTCCTATAAATCACTTACAACAGTGACTTGTGCATAGAAACTCACAAATAATGTTTATTGTTACTATTATTTCTCCTATTGTTGTTATTATTATTGCTTATCTGATACTTAGTGATGGGGCAAAGTATGTTGAAGGTCAAAATGTCTCCCAGAAAGAGAAAAAATATCAAATGTTAATTCTGGGTCTTCAGAGGATACAAGAAGCAGTAAGGAGCAAGGAGAAGGAAGAATAACAAGAAATTGGAAGCTTTTCATTCAGTTAAGAATCTCACCTTTGAATATCCTTATCCAACACGTATGGATTATTCAAAGTGATTTGATACCAACCTTGAGGGAAAGCAGAAGGTGGAGGGAGAAAGGGCAGCTTTCTCTGGTCCACTAGTGGGTCTCAAAAGGGCTGATGGAAGGAGGAAAATGCCCCTGTTTGAGTTGGTAAAAGACACGGTTCCCATAGACTTTTCAGAAGCTCACCCAGGACTGCCAGTTACTATCTGCCTCAATGCCTGTTCAAGTCTAGGGGCCAAGTGAATAAGGATAATGATGTGAAAGTAAATATAACATGCTGGTAATTACTTCTAGGTTCTGCCCTTTCATAAAATCTAATAAAATTGGACTTTAAATGTCTATCTTCATAATGCAGCTGTGATATGTTTGTTCTGGTATTACTTTTTTTGTCTGTCTTGAATTTAAAAAAGGTGCATTTCATTGGAAAACAGTACATTTTTTATTTTAAGTGGAATAGAAAAAAATTGATTTTTTTTTTCTCAGCTCTAATTGCAAACATGTCAAATAACATGTCACATTTAAAGGCTGTCATGGGAGCCAAACAGTGTAATTGTATATGGACAGTGCTATCTAATTTAGCTGGGTTTGCATGATTTACTAGGATGTGTTGCCATCAGTTGCATTATTTAGATCTTTGATAATCTCTTTCTTTTCCCTAGTAATCTAAATCTGGATATTTTTCGCTTCTCTTGCATCAGGAGGTCATTTTTGTCAATCACATTATCTGGGTGCAACAGGAAGGGAGCCCAAAACAGGGGTGAAGAAAGGAAGCATCCCAGCAGGTTAGCAGTTCAGAAAGCAAGAACTGGGGTTACAGATGCACGGGATATATGGTCTCCTCAGGGTTTCCAGGGATCTACTTGCATATGTTGTGCGGAACTCTGTAACTGTTGGACAAGGTCATGGCCAAAACTTTTTTCTCTCGAAGCAAACTCTGTTATGTCCTAGTATCTCTTAATATCATATAAACACAGGTCATAGCAATAATTTGTCAAACCTAGATTGGGTCGCAACATTTTCCACAGTTTGTTTTCTGTAAGCATTGAGAGGAAGCTATTTGCCAGTCACTTCACTGTAGTACACTAGATTAAGTTTTAAAAGCTCTGAACGTGATTAGTGTGCATGGGTCACTGCGCTTATGGGCCTACCACCCCATTAGGAGACCTCTAGGCTTATAAAATAAAAATCCCCTTTGCCATACTTGAGGTGCTCATAAAATGCAGTAATACTGATGGCTGTGGCTTGGAGATTTTTGCATGTGTCCATCCACACCCCTTTTCTCAGTCCCAGGCTTCAAGCCCCATGCAGGATAGGTGTGAACTTTGATATCATCTGTCCATGGGAAAAAGAGCAGCTCAGCCAAAGACAGCTGATGATTCATGAAAAATTCTGGAAAAACATCTCATAAATAATTGCACGAGGATACAGAGTGTAGCCAGTAAGACCCTTTTTTCTTTTTAATTTGCATTGGATCTTCTGTATGGAAGTTGTCTGGTTATCAACAAATGTCTTCTCGTGAGTGATTCATAAACTGGAAACAAGCTCTTAAGGTAGCTAGGTTTGCCGTTATCTGCCACAACCTGAAAGGTGTGTGTTTTCTGAGAGAGGAAAAGTGTTTTCCAAAAGGAAATCACTTCGAAAAGTGGGTATTGTGGCTTTGGGTTTGGGGCATTCTGTAACTATCATACTCTTCGCTTAGACACATTCTTGGAAATACCCAGGGAGAGTCTAGTTCTTTACCACTGGCGAGGCCAGAGGCCATCAGTAGGTATCATTTGATAATAAACAACTCTTCGAAAGGAAAAGCAGTAGAATAGTTGGACCTATAACTAATTGAGAAGGTGGGTTAAAGCAAGTGACTGAGTCAAAAACAGTTGGGTGGGCATACCTTGTTTTACTGCGTTTCACTTGATTGCGCTTCACAGACACTTGTTTGTTTTTTTTTACAGATTGTAGGTTTGTGATGACTCTGTGTCATGTAGGTCGATAAGAGCTATTTTTTTAAAAATTTTATTTATTTATTTGTCAGAGAGAGGGAGAGCGCGAGAGCAAGCACAGGCAGACAGAGTGGCAGGCAGAGGCAGAGGGAGAAGCAGGCTCTCTGTCGAGCAAGGAGCCCGATGTGGGACTCGATCCCAGGACGCTGGGATCATGACCTGAGCCGAAAGCAGCCGCTCAACCAACTGAGTCACCCAGGCGTCCCATTGATCAGAGCTATTTTTTTCCAACAGTATTTGGTTCCTTTGAGTCTTGTGCCACATTTTGGTAATTGTCACAATGTTTCGAATCTTTTTATGATTATTGTATTTGTTTTGCTGATCTGTGATTAGTGATTACAACTCACTAAAAGCACAGAGGAGAGCACTTTTTAGCAAAAAAGTATTTTTCAATTAAGGTACTTACATTGTTTTTTAAGACATAATCCTATTGTACACTTCATAAACTCGGGTGTAAGCACACGGCTTTTATATGACCTGGGAAACCAAAAAATGTCTTTGACTTGCTTTATTGCAGTGTTCACTTTATTACAATCGTCTGGAACTGAACTTATAGTATATCCAAGTTATGCCTATACATACCTTTTTTAAATATATTTTTTAACTTAAGGCATAAATGTGCATTTATTTGCCAATCTCTCCATTTAATGCCATTATTTTGAGTGTGTCTGTACTAATTGCAGTTCTTTGTGGACTTCACTTCACAAACCAGAATGCATGATCTGTGATTTCTATTTCCAGTTTCTTTAAAATGCATTGAGAGCTTTTAAAATTTGTGATGTCATTTTAGCGTAAGAGGCAGCTAGATTTGGATGCAGTATTTACCAGTATTTCATAACTATCTCCCTTACACTATATTTCAGGGCAATTTTTTAAAACTACTTTGCAAAGACCAAAAGACTCTGACTGCTCTTCCATTCAGATCATTGCTCAGGGTTGTTTTTGCAGTAACACTAGGAGATGAGTTTACCTCTCTTCCCAGACACAGAGGAAGTTTGCTTACTGCTTGCTATAAGACAGGTAGATTCCCCAGCTCTTAATGCTTCTTGGCTTTAACACAAACCATCTGTGTGTGTAGTCTATCATATTGTCCTGGTGACACTTGGAAGTAAGGGGAATTCCTGCAAATATGTTGATGTTCCTGTTGCTAACTACACCATAAGTAATAAAGTGCTTTATCTCTGACCCAAGAGTCTTTTGTCTTCTGCCCGCATCCTTGAAATAATAACAACCTGATTTATTAGCTTGTAAGTAGAGTAAAAGTCAAATCTTAGACCCAACATCCCTCAGTAAGCATATAGCTCAACTGATAGTTCTGGAAATATCCAGAGGTATTAGAAGATACCCTCTTAACTACATGCATTCTATATGAAATGAACTTCAATCAGAATGTTGGTTTATCAGTGCAAAGAGGACATGGATATTCTGGTTAAGCTGGCTAGGTACCAGCCAATTAAGATAGCACATTCTAGAGGCACCTGGGTGTTTCATTTGTTTAACCTGCCTTCAGCTCAGAACATGATTCTAGAGTCCTGGGATTGAGCCCCTCGTCAGGCTCCCTGCTAAGTGAGGAGCTGCTTCTCCGTCTCCCTCTGCCTACTGCTCCCTTAGTTGTGTGCTCTCACTCTCTGTGTGTCAATAAATAAAATCTTAAAAAAAAAAAAAACTAGATGCCTCGAAGCACAGTTATGGCTCTTGAGAATATAGGTCTGTCCTTTATTGTGATAGGATGGACAGTGATCTATGAAGTGATATGTGTCTGCTCTCTTTCTCTCTCGTCCCACTTGCCAGTGAGAACCCTATCTTTGGCGGCTCAGGCTGAACACGTCCTTGCCTTGTGAGAGAGGTCCGGAATGGGTCAGCTCGGTTCCTGGCTTTTCGATGGGTAGAAGCTGTGGAAGAATTGTCACAAGTGAGCTTGGTTCACTTGCATTTGGATGGAAGAGACAGAACAGCTCACGTGAAAATGATACAAAATCGGGGCACCTGGGTGGCTCAGTTGGTTAACCGCCTGCCTTCCCCTCAGGTTGTGATCTCAGGGCCATGGGATTGAGCTCCACATCAGGCTCCCTGCTCAGCAAGAAGTCCGCTTCTCCCTCTGCCTCTTTTCATTTGCCATCTTGCCCCACTCGTGCTCATTCTCTCTCTCTCTCTCTCAAATAAATGCGTAAAATATATTTTTTAAATTTTTTAAAAAGATAGCATATACTATGTGAGTAAAGGATTTAACAAAAGTAATGAGTTAAAGCTGATTATGTAACAAAAGTAATGAGTTAAAGCTGATAGGTAATGACAGTCACAAAAAGGGATAATAACCCTTTTTGTTATTATCCCTTGATAATAACCATAATCAAAACCTGAAATAAAATTTAGTGAATATAAAAGAAAATTCAGTATGCTCTTCTATTCTTATATTAGTCACCTAATCACAAATGATTCCTTATATTTTTCACAGCAGTTAGGCTCCCATTCAATATGATTTTTAGGAATACTAAGAATCCATTCATCCCAGGGCCATTTGCTTTGTCAAATCTTGATTTGATTTTCTATTAGATATCACACACACACACCCAGACGTCTAACAATATGTATGCAGGAGTCAACCAATAACATTTTTTCCACTTAAAATCACAAATTCTCCATTGAATATAATCAAACTGTGAGAAAAATAAAGATAATTTCTTTTCTTTTCCCCAACTACTTACAACATATTATGAGCATAAAAATATGTTCTCCTTCTATTGAAACTACCACTGTGGATACTCTTAGTACCATATACCATCACTATACACCTTTAATTTGATTTTTATAATATCAATATTATAAATTTTATGTATTATTATAAGTGTTTTATGTACAAGTTATAGAAAATGAAGATTATCCAGAACTATTCAAGGAAGAAAATGAAAATTATCAATGTTAACCAAATAAAATAGTCACTACCACTTTGTTAGGTATTTAGGTTGTCTCCAATTATTTGCTATTATTAAAAAAGATGTATATTAAGGTGACACTTTTCCAGATAAACCCCTGAAATCTCTGTAGATTTCACACTTATTTATTGATTGATTGCTTATTTTTTGTTCACATACAGTCCAAACCAGTGTTTCTGATCACCTTCAAATAATGATTCAGGGATGAGTATCCTCCCGTATTAAGTCTCCTCCGTCTTTAACATGTGGCTTTCAAGGTCGACATGGAAAGAGAAAGAGCACAAACAATCCCCAGTGACACTGGAAGTGACACACATCACATATCACTTCTGTTCACATTCCATTGGATAGGATTTGATCAGATGGTCACCTCTGACTACGGGGGAGGCTGGGAAATGTGCATTAGCCATGTGCCTTGGAAAATGAGGAAATGGGTTTGGTGATTAGTTAATAGTTTCAATGGCATAGTGATTGTAGATAATCCTTGTGAGTAACTCTCATGTTCATGATTATTTCTTTAAGAGAAATTTCCAGAAATTTCTCTAATTAGATGATCTCTCTTATGATTCCAGAGAATCATCTTAATATTTTATGAGTATTTTGAGCAGATGTCAGCCTTCTAGCTTTTCACCGCAGCCCTAAGTGGTAGATAGTTTGAATATGTTAGTACACTTATCGGGGACCCTGCTTTCCTTTTACTTGGAAAAATCATTGGTCCACAGGCTCTCTGTCCTGTGATTATTTTCTTATTGATATTCCATTCACGAAAAGCTTGACTTTTCTAGATAAATGTGTGTGTGTGTGTGTGCGTGCGCGCGCATACTTATGTACGTATGTGTCAAAGCCTAGTTAAATATAATGTGAAAGTACATTCTGTTTATTTCTAGAGACATTCATGTTTGTATACCACAAAAGGACAATTTATGAAAGTTTGGATGTTGGAGAATTTTTTCTGAAACAAAAATTTGTTTTGAAAATCATCCACATTTTTACTTGTCTAGAATACCTTAAACGTTCAAATACTTCACTTTTGAATTTTGTAGTCTCTTATTCATACAGACCAAAGGTTATCTAAAACTATTTTCCATTCACTATTTATTTCTCTACAGTTCATAATCAGCAAAAGTAGTCAATAAGGAAAATTCTAACAAGAATGAAAATAATTCCCTGGTATCTAAAATATAAGTTGATGTCAGCAGCACTTAATATGTAATTTCTTGCTGGATTCCTCTACCACACCATGGAATCAGTTCACTCCCCATTGAATTGACCACCTCCTAAAAGGGATCTGTATTGATTCCTACATATCTTCTCTATTGTTCACAAATTTGATTATTGCATTGGCTTCTTCTCAGCAGTTTTTTTCTGGGCTTCTCCTTAAATGATTGTGTTTAACTCAATAATTCATAAAATGGAGGTTTTTCACACATCTTACTACAGACTTTTCTTATTCAGTATCAGTGCTAAGTATGACCTTAACTTCCCTTCTCTATTTCCTCTTGAAAGTGCTGGTTAACAGTTAACAATAGTCCTGTCTTGAAATAGAAAATATGGTTCTGAGACTTGAACCAAATGAAATATCGATTCAGGTTGGAGAATATTTTGATGTTTTAGTTTTGTTACAGTTCGGTTGTTTTAGAAAATATGTAGGTTTGGATTTAGTTCAGACTGGTTCACTGGGTTTTTTGTTTTTAATGGATTTGATTTATAGCTCTGTAAAAAGTTGAATATTGGGTTTAGGTCAGAGAGGACACGTTCAGCAAAATAGTTGTTTGTTTCCAGTTTCAGTTCATGGGTCATTACAGGGCCTGGGTGTTGTAACTATTTCCAAAGCCACAGCATGGAGTTTGCACCTCACTGTGGAGTCCTCATCCAAAGGACAATAGATGCCATTCACCTCCCGTAGAATTGTGACCACTCACAGTAGACCTAACGCTGTTGTATATACCCGCTGTGAGATCTGGTGATGACAAAGAGTTGTATGTTGGGGGATTATTTGTCTTTTAACCTGTGCCAGGATTTTCTTTTGCTTTTTCTCCATATGGATAGGAGGATTCCTATGATCTCAACCTTTGAATGTCTGCAGTCTCAATGTTATTTTTTTATTCTGTTTTTATTGACATTGAATTGATTATATCCTAGGCAACAATCTCAATTTTAAATGGACTTCTTCCTTTTGATTTATTTAGTGGGCTTTGATTTCAGAATTACTGCACATTTTTAGGAGACTCACCTGCAAGGCTGGTTCTCTAATGAATTCCATCTTCTCTTTAATTTTTATGGCTAAGTGTGGAGAAGGATTATCAAGTTGTTGAGTATGGTGGTAACCATATCTTTTCCCTCTTGGGAATGTTTTATTCCAGACTCCACTTAAAAAATATGGGTGGGGTTGTCACTGGGCATAACAATGGTTGAGGTGAAGAAAGGGGGCAATATCTTCCCACTAGAAAAACTCTTTAAAGGCTGGATAAATAGTAAGGAGTGTGTTTAATACAACTAATTTATAGATAAATGTGGTGCCAAGCCAGAATACATTAACAAGGTAAGGCTTCGGGGTCTCTAGGTAAGATAATATATTGCTTTCATTAAAAAGCAATCTGCATGGATGCCATCCACCAGCACTGGAAACTTCGCAGCTGTCACCTTTATCAGGGGAACAAGAGCAAGCACTACATTTTAATCACTGGAGTTTGTCAGGAACGAAAAACAGCCAGCTTCCCACAAATCAACAGACATGTATCCTGATAAGGGAAGTGCCCTGGAAAAGGACAGTTACATACCGCATGACACCACCAATTCCAGGGTGATCAAAGCCCAGTAATTGTCGAAGATAAATCTAGTGATTTGGGGCTTTAGGATGAAACAGTTGTCTTTGAACAAAGCAGACACACACTTATATGAATTATCCGTGACTTAGAACATGTTTAGATGGGAGTATATTCTGCAGAGTGGGAAAAAACGGACAAAAAAACAGTTGAGTCCATCCTCGTGCTGATAACTGCTTTCTGGCTATGTTACACTTTGATTAAATTGAGAAGTCATCAGGAAGAAAAAAATGGAATAAGAGTCAGGAGAAGGATATCGAATAAACAAACAACAACAACCAAATGAAAAAATCTGGACAAGTAAGACAGGAATGGGGACTATTTCCTACACACGCACACCTCTCACATTTGCATTCAGAGAAACAGAGCTTAGCCAGGCCCAGCAGCTGCCATTTGAGCCTTGTTCACATTCAGCTGAATGCAGGGTCCTCGCAGCAGATCTCCTACTCTAAGATGTCTTGAGAGTCTCTGTGCTTTCAACTAAGAAATTAGACTTAAAAAAAAAATTATAGTTTTTTCAAAAGTTGCAAGCAAGCAAAAACAAAAAAATGGAGATTATATATATATATGTAAATATATATATATATATATATATATAACAGATTTTTAAAGATTTTTTAAGATTTTTTAAGGATTGAGACATCATAATGAATAACTATGCCAGAGAAACCAAATGGGGTTAGAATTTACAAGTCAGAGTGCCTTGAAATGAATGACATCTGAAAGATCACTGAAGTGTAAGAAGATGAGACATAAAAGAATAAAACATGCTGGCAAAAGGGGGGCCATTTACTCACAGGGGAATAAACTCAAGGGAAACGGAATTCCATCTTTGAAAGTCATTGATAGTCCCAACCAAAGGGATTGTGATCTGTTTTCAAAACCCAAACAAGGCTCTGGTTTAAATTACACCTGTCAAATGCTGGTTCCCCGAATATCAGTAGAAC
The DNA here is from genome assembly GCA_004024625.1 of Mellivora capensis. Taxonomy (NCBI): domain Eukaryota; kingdom Metazoa; phylum Chordata; class Mammalia; order Carnivora; family Mustelidae; genus Mellivora; species Mellivora capensis. Next base: position 165,078 of record PISX010000418.1, on the reverse strand, counting down.
AACCTGTTAATAATACAAGACAATTTATTTCTTATCAAGCTAAGAAAGAACATGACTCCATAGGTTTAAAAACTTGTATTACTTGAGGTGAAATTCATATAACATAAAGTCAGCCATTTGCAAGTGTGCAGTTATGTAGCATTGCATAAATTTGCAATACTGTGCAACCATCAAATTTATCTAGTTCCAAAATATGTGCATTACCCCCATAGGAAATCCCTTAATGGGATAAGCAGTTGCTACTGGTTCCCTTACCACAAGCCCAAATCCCTGGCAACCACTTGCCTGCCTGCTTTATCTATAGATTCACCTAATGTAGATAGTTCATATAAATGGAACCATACAACCGTACAGACCTGTTGTGTCTGGCTTCTTTCACTGGGTGTAATCTTTCTGAGGTTTCTGCACACTACAACATGTATCAGTACTCTGATTTTTTTTAATGGCTGAATAGTATTTCATTATATGGATATCCGACACTTTGTTTCTCCATTCCTCCATTGATAGATGTTTGACTTTGAGTTGTCACTGTCTCATGTTTTGGCTGCTGTGAATACCACAGACTTGAGGGAAGGGCAAGTTCTAGTTTATTGGAATTTTGAAGTCTGGGTTCAAGGCTGGTTTTTCAAAGCCAGGACTTAAGTAGGACTGGGTAAGGATTATTGTATCATAGTTTGAGAGTGCTAGGAATGACAAGCATTTTGAAGCAAAAGCTTAAGGAGTCTTGGGACTGGGAACTTCCGGGTGATGCTTTTATAAAAGTTGAAGACTTGATGGATCTTTTGGGGAAATTTCTGTGACAAACAATCCAGTTATTTACTTGGACAAGAGACTCTTGAAATAGTAAAATTATGTTCTTGACAGCAATGGAATCCTAAAGTCATGTTACCGTAGATGCTAAGTTGTATGGTACAATCCTCACCCTACAAGAGATGGAGATACATTCAAAAGGATGCATTTTCTGGCAGTGTTGGGGGGCAAAACTGCTCTTGAACCATTTCAACCACAAAATTCTGTAAAGTTAACCCAAGGTCAATCCATAGAGTGCCACTGACAAATGGTAGGTTTCTGGGGAGCGAGAACCATATCTGTCGGCCATTTGCATCACAACATCATACATGATCTAGCACACAGTAACAGCTTCCTAAAGTCTAGAGGGGTAATATTAACATGACATTCTCACGGTCGTGATTAAGCACACATTCATCTCAAGATACCACGTATTTTGCAAAAAAAAAAAAAAAATGAGCATTGCTTTAAATACCTTAAATTAGTTGCTTCGTATTATCTGTGCTCATAGGAAGCTACTCTATCATTGAATAAATACTGATCCTTTGCAGTTCGGCCACTTACCCAATCTCTAAAAGGACGTGGGAGAAGTTGGAATGTCCTTGCAAGGTAGCAGCTGTAAAGACTAAAATAAACTTGGCCACCAAGCTAAGTAACCAAGAGCCGATGCTGCCTGATAACACCGAGCATATTTATAATGAGAGTTTCCTGTAATTAAAGAAAAACTAACTGTAAAGGGGTAGAAAGAACAAATATTTCATTCCTGATGCCTTTGGATCGATCAGAAAGAGTATTGCAAAAGCAAAGACTTGACTGTTTATTTTCAAATACAAATAAAGGGATTATTGTGCTGCACAAGGAACAAAATATTTTGGCTCCTTAGAATATAAACTTTCAAAATCCTTGATACCTTTTCTAAGCTAAAAAGAGTGCACTCGTTTACCTGCCTCTAAATGCTGAAGATGGGGAAAGAAAGTGGAATCATCACTTGTTTCAATAACCACTTGTCATTGGAAAATAGTTGCTTCTTTTGGAAATGAAAAGAATTGCCTTCGATAAAAATAGTGAATATTATTTCAGAGAGATTTTTTTGAAGTGGATATGAAGTATGAGGGTCATTTACATTTTTCATAAATTTCCCCTGTACTTCTTCCCTCTTTTCTATTAAAGATTTATTTATTTGAGAGAAAGAGAGAGAAGGTGTGTGAGCCCTGGTGGGGTTGTGGGAGGAAGGGGCAGAGGGAGAGGGTGAGAGGAATCTCAAGCAGACTCCCAGGTGAGCATGGAGCCCGGCACAGGGCTCCATGTCACAACCCTGAGATCATAACTTGAGCTAAAATAGTGGGATGTTCATCCAAATTAGCCACTAGGATGCCCCAATAATTTCCTTCTTTTTAAGGCTGAATAGTATCGTATTTCCTGTATGTGTCATGTTTGTTTTATCCATTCATCCATCAACGGACGTTTGGGTTACCCCTATGTTTTGCCTATGGTGAATAATGCAACTGTGAAAACAGGTGTACAAATATCTGTTCAAGTCCCTTCTTCCACTTCTTTGGGGTGTATAACGAGAAGCATAATTGCTGGATCACATCACAGTTCTCTGTGTACTTCTGAGAATCGTCATCAAGTTTTCCACCAACGCTACACCATGCTGTACTCCCACTGAAGTGCACAAGTGATCCAGTTTCTCAGCATCCTCACCATCCTTGTCATTTCCTGTTTTACCTTATTTTGTCTATTTTTGAATGCATTTTTAAAAAATATTCTTAAATAATCTCTTCACCCAAGTGGGGCTCAAAGTTACAAACCTAAAGTCAAGAGCTCCATGCTCTGTTCCAATCAAGCCAACCAACCAGCCCCCTGTCTTATTTTATAATCGCCACCCTAATGATTGTGAGGTGGTGGCCCAGGGCTAAGTTGGATATCTCGCTTTACCCTGTCCCCTTTCCCCACGTTGCTGCTTTTCTTACTTGGTTTTCTCTATGCTCCTTTCCCATTTCTCCTACTTCCTTTAGTAGGGTAAGAAATAGACTTTTCCAATACACTGGGCACACTTTGCTTCACAGGGAGGGCAGGTGCATGGCAACACGTAACTCTGTCTCTGCTAAGGGGAATGACACTGACCAATATCGTCTATTCCGAATATTTGTATTTATACTTAGGGGAATAATTTTAAGTGTGACCTTGATCTTTCTGGGCAAAGTTAAGTTTGTGTCTCCTTGAGAGGGGAGGAAAAGAATATTCCAGTCTCTGACAAGCCTTGCAGAGTGTTTTGAGGAACACAGTACAATGCCCAATGTGTTATTTACCCTGATTTTAATGTTACAGTGATCAAGAAGCGCTACTGCATTTTACTAGGACTGTGAACACTAAGGTTCTGTCCCGGCCTTGCCACTGATGTTCCCAGTGATCTTGGGCAAGTACTTTCAAAGCTTCAATTTCTGGATTTGTAAAATGGGGATATTTGAGTTTGTTACCTCTGCGGTCACTTCCCGTTTTGGGACCCCGCCCTTGATATAGGATCATCGTTGGTAGTTATCTACGGGATAGCACTCGAGAAGTAAAAAGGCAGCAATCTTATAGGTCAAAGCAATGTAGAGAGTAAAATTGGATGAGTCCTTTCATTAAAAAGAAACTATTCTACTATATGTAGCTTTCTGTGGTTTGAAAGAGAGATCACGTAAGGCACACATCAGAACATAGCCCATGGCTTGTTCCGGCATAAAACCACAGAACTGTTTTGTGACAATATTGATAATAATGTAAAATCGGAATTTTACCATCTTTCCTCTCTCTCTGTCATCCAAAACCCCATTTCTCAGCAACAGTTATGGAGTGTGGGTGATTTCTGGGTTATCTAGAATTTTTAGTTAAATAACATACTGGGAACCGTAGAAAATCACAGGAAAGTTATAAGAATTTAAAGCTTGGTGCATTTCATACCCTGACTACCTTAGGCATTCTTCTTCTTTCACTTTGAACTGCTATCAGTTAAATAGAGCCCTTGAATAAGAACTATGATCTTTTGATATAATTAAAATCTGATTGATCAAATTTAATCTATGATTAAAATTAGATTAATATCTAAACCACCAATTAATAGGAAATTGTTTCACTAATTTTCATTTTAATCCACTAAGTCATGAAATCCAATGTCTTGGTTATTCTTGTTTATTTTCTTTTATTCTTTAATTTTTGTTTATTTCCATGATGTATTAAAACATAAGTGTTAACAAACTAGGATTTGGGAGTGAGTTGATAATCTCAACTCTGCCACCCACCTGGGGGCCTTCCAAACTTGACTCAGTAACCAGACTAAAGTAGACAATGAATATTTATGGAATGAATTCATGGTCTGTCCCTCCTAAACCCTCCATAGTCTTCTCATGGTCATCACAGATAAAATGGTTCTGAGCAGGAGTTGGTCTCCATGGGGCCATTTTTCCTTTGTAGAGTGTCACTCCCGTGCACACATTGTCACCTGTCTCTAGGTTTCTCTGTTTTCCATTCGGAAGACCCCTCTCTGTAGTACCTACCTTGAGGGCAAGGAACCTTGCACTTAACCAGCACACCACCAATAGACATCCTATCTTAGGCTGTGAGTTTTCTTTGAAAACCACACAACCAAATTTTGACTGGAGTTTTTATGGTTAATAAAAAGAGGCTCCCTCCAAACCCCGTGTCCATCGAGGATTCATTTCCTGTGATTGGATTCACTAAAAATATATGTGAGTAATTGCACGGTCCTATTTGTTCAGTTTAAATCCTTTCATCGATATTACAAACTCTGGATATTCTCTAGGATATAAAGAAACACTTTGTGCTCAAGTTTAGGAAGTTCAATAAAGAGGAATTATATTATAAACCCATATGTAAGAGTAGTGTTATATACTCTGATATCCTGAATGGAGCAACCATTAAATGGTTTTCTTCGACTATCATTTTCTGTCGGAATAAAATTCTCTGTGATCCATCATCCCCAAAACTACTTAAATAACATCACCAGTCAGTTGTTGGCCCAGGAAAGAAACCACATTGTCTTTTCTTTTTTCTTGTACTTTTCAAGAGAGAATCTAAGTATTTCATGTTGATTGCTTGATTGGCTGCAGAGGGACTCTTTAAAAATACTAAAAAAATCAGGAATCCAGTACAAATCAAACATAAGCTGCTATCAGTCATGTGCCCGAGGCATTATGTGAGGTTTTTACTCAGAAAGATGTCATTAAAAGTTGCAGAAATTAATTGGTGCCATTGAATGTAATGGCCTTTCCTGCCATAGTTTCTCAAATGTAAAGAAAAATTATGGATAACGTAAATTCCTTGTGGGATTCTTATAGATGTCTGCTTTGTTCTGTTATTGTTTATTGCAAATGTTATTACTGTGATCTATGGCCCTATCACGCTTTGTCTATACTGCGCTGCTATTCTGTGGCCCACAACAACGGAGGGCTTTACTCATAGGCAAAGACTGTGTTTATTTGGAAATTCTTTGCTTTTATGTATTCCAAAAGTGTCTCAAGGTGTTCATTTTGCGTGTTTAAATTTTTATACAAAAACACATTTGTTCTGATTGATTAAATATTGACTTACAGCATTTTTAGAACAACTCTGAATCTTATTTAAGTTCAGTGTTTGTGTTCTGCTTTCCCAGAAGGCTTGGATTCAGTGTAATAATGGCTATTACTTTGTGTGAATCGATGGGATCGAGAGCCACAATCTTTCCCAATAACAACATTGGTTTAATTAGTAGGAGTGTAAAAATTTGACTCTTAATTAAGGAGCAATTTTGTAGGTCTAAAAAAAGTTTAGGGCTTCTTTTTGGAATCTTAAATGCTCTCTTGCACTGCATAATCCATAACTCCGTATGTAAGTTATATTAAATTTTTATCTAATACCACTAGAGGTTAACTTTTTGCTTCCAGATATTTTAAAGGCATGTGTGGATGCCTTGTTATTCTTTTCTTATTTGATGGCACAAGATTCTAGAAATTCATGGAAAGAGACAAGAGACCCCATAGAAAATGTAATGAATGACTCTTACAGTTTCGTTTCCTCACGTTTTTGTTGTATGTTGTGAAATTTTAGAGTATCTCTAGGTTAAACAGTTTAAGATATCTCTTGAAGATTTTAATTTGCTAAGATCATATCAAATGTTGAAAATTTATAATAAAAAGTAAAAGTAAATTCAAGGTCAAATTGGCTTCTTAGGTTCATATACTCTCTTGCATCTAACATACAGAATGGTCAAGAAAAGAATGACTATACTATATACTATACTATAAAAATTAGCCAAAATAAATTTTAGAATATATAAGAAGAGTGAAACTAAAGTTCTAAAAGAAACAATATTTAGTTTGGGGTTGTTTGACTTAAACCTGGTAAACTTTATGGCATGTTTGGGAATTATGGAAATAAAGTTATGGAATAACTTTATTTATTTATTACTATTATATTATTTATTACTAAAATTATGAATAAAAATGGATATAAAATAATAGTGATCACTAAGAGAATGTGGATGCATTGTATTGGTTTCAAACCAGCAAAGGAAAACAGTAGAAGGAGGCAACTGGGTGGCTCTATCAGCTGAGCCACCAACTCTTGATTTCAGCTCAGGGTGTGATCTCGGGATGGTTAGATGGAGCCCCGCATCTGGCTCCCTGCTCAACGGGGAGCCTGCTTCTACCTCTCCCTCTGCCTGCTGCTCCCCATACTTGTGCTCTCGCTCTCAGATAAGGAAATAAATAAACATCTTTAAAAAGAGAGAGAGATACTTATTATAAGGAGTTGGTTTATGTAATTGTCAAGGTTAACCAGGCAAGATGAAAATCCATAGGGCAGGTCATCAGAAAGGTAACTCTCTGGCACCAGCTGGCCCTAGGAGGAGTTTCTTCTGCTTCAGGACAGCCTCAGCTCTCCTGCAGAGATCTTTCAGTTGATTGAATCAGGCCCACCCAGATTAACTAGGAGACTCTCTCACAGTCAAATTGAAGCATGTTTACAAAATACCCTCAGAACAACACATGCATTCGTGTTTGATAATAACTGGAGTCTGTGATAATCAAAAAGACCACCAGAGTGAGCAAGATCTGACACTACTGGAGGTCAAAGGAGGTATCTCCTTGTCTGTAAGGCTGGAGGTCACTTCTCTCACCTGAGATCCCAAATTGGATATTATCTTTGTGACCAGATACCAGCACCATAACCAAATTCTTCTAGAAGCTTCTCCAGTGACAAGTCAACAGCAAATCCTAAGAGCACAAAGATTCAATTCGCCAATTTCTCTCCAATCTTGTACATCATTGCTGTTAGTGGCTGGTGACCAGGCAACCCCGAGTCACTCTGCCAACGTTTCGTGTTTACCCTATCTCTTGACACTGCCCTGCCAGTGCAGGGTGACTATTCTTCCCATAGGCCATGGTGAAAGGAGAAGATTTAATACCTCCACTGGAATAAAAAGTGGACAAAGTGTTGCAATAGCCAGTTCACCAGAGAAAATATAAAGGTAGCAATAAAGGTCATGGAAAGTCACTCAATATGATTAATCAGGAAAATGCAAATTGGAAGCACAAAAAGATAACACTCTACACACTTGTTGGAATGGTAAAGGTTTAAAAAACAAAAAAGGAAAAAGAATTCTTACCACGTGCCAGGCATGGTTCTAAGTATTTTGCAGGTATTATCTTATTTAATCCCCTCCCCAGAACCCCTATGAGATGGTACTATAATTTTTTTCCCATTTTACAGAGGCGATAATAAAGGGTAGAGCTGGGATTAGAATCAGACAACTTGATTTCTGACTTTCATGCTTTTAACTCTTCTGCTATATGCCGAAGACTCTTTCTTTAGAGTTTCTTTCACACAGCAGGTCTTCTTTCCAGAATTTCATACATCCACCCACACAAAAGGCATTCTAAAAGTCAGGTTAGTTCTCCAATTTTTGTAGAAAGTTTAAGACTGATAATAATAAGCAAATTTTTAATGGTTTACTTTTTCTTTCTACAAATAGATTTTTTTCCTTTAAATTTTTCTTAGAATTGATCAATTTCCATATCATGAATAATGGTCTTTGTATTCCAGAGTTCAAAGAAGTGTTCTGTGTTAATCTGGGTATATGGTACATTTGGAGATCTAAAAATTCTTAATTTTCTTTTTTTAAGATCTTATTTATAGATTCATTTATTTGAGAGAGAGAAAGAGAGAATGCAAGTGGAGGGAGAGAGAAAAGCAGACTCTCTGCTAAGCATGGAGCCCTGAGCTGAAATCTAGAGCTAAGCTGAAATCATGAGTCAGATTTTAACCAACGTTTAATCAGACACCCCATAACATTTTAATTTTTCTAAAGAATGGTTTTCTTAAATAACAAGACAAGATGAAGAAACTCTTAATTTTAGGCTGATAAGAAATAAACATTCCAAACCATTTCCCCATTAAAGGGACACAGAATAAATGATCTTACTTTTTCTACTAACTTGAGATTCCTAAGAAGTTACAAATTTTAGGCAAAAAGCCATTGGGGGTAAAATAGTATGAACCTTACTATTAGAAAGATTTTGTCTGGCTATCACATCTTAATAGCGCAGAAAGAAATGTGTGAAAACTTGAAACTCACATTGAAGTTTGAAGTGGTAACAGCTAAATTTTATAGAGAATAAACTAATGGCATATTTTCCAGCTTAGTTTTGCTTATAAAGCTGCTAAAATTGGGATGCCTAAGTGGCTCAGTTGGTTAAGCAGCTGCCTTTGGCTCAGGTCATGATCCTAGGCCCTAGGATTGAGCCTTACATCGGGCTCAGCGGGAAGCTTGCTTCTCCCTCCCCCTGCCCCACTGCATGCTCTCCCTTGGTTTCTCTCTCTCTTTCTCTCAAATAAATAAATAAAATCTTTAAGAAAAAGAGTGGTTAAAATTGATGCTGAGATTTTAAATAGCTTTTCAAATAGTTGCATTTGATTATTTCATAGGAGTCCATAGTAATCGTAAAGAGTATCCTTCTCTTAGGCCTGGCCCTCACAGTGGACACCTGGGAGTGTCCTTAAGAATAGAGGCCTAATCGAGGATGTGGAGGGACAGGATCCCTGATGCACTATTGGTGGGGATGTGTAGCCACTGTGGAAAACAGTACAGAGGTGCCTCAAGAAATTAAAAATAGAAATACCATATGACCCAGTAATTCTACTACTGGGCGTTTCTGTAAAGAAAATGAAAATACTAATCCAAAAAGATACCTGCACCCTTGGGTTTACCACAACATTATTTACCATAGTCATGATATGAAAGCAACCCAAGCTTCCATTGATAAGGATGTGAGATATATGACGGAATATTATTCAGCCATAAAAAAGAACGAAACTGTCATTTGCAGAACCATGGATGGACCTAGAGGGTATTGTGCTACGTGAAATAGGTCAGAGAAAGATTAATAGCATATGATTTCACTTATATGTAGAATCCAAAAAATAAAACAAACCAAAAAAAGTGGAAACAGACCATAAATACAGAGAACAATCTGATACTTGCCAGAGGGGAGGTGGATGGGGGGATAGGTGAAGAAGAGTGGGAGGTACAGGCTTCTAGTTACGGAGTGAATAAATCATGGGGATAAAAGGTACAGCATAGGGAATATAGTCAATGGTATTGTAATAACATTGCATGGTGACAGTTGGAGAGTATAATATAACATGTAGAGTTGTTGAATCACTGTTGAATCACTACAACTGGAACTTCGTAAGTTGTACACCTGTAACATTGTAATGTAACAGTGTGTGTCAACCGTACATATATATATAAATTAATAAATATAAATAAATTATATATACTTTATATATACTATAAATATATATTATAATAATATATAACATATATATTATTTATTTATATATGTATATATAAAGAATAGAGATCTAATGCATATAAAATAATACCCTATTTCCCCTCCCTAAAGAGAAGCCTTTTAGAACACACTAAGCACCCTTTGACTCTTGTGGCTGGAACTAAAACGAAGAGATTACAAGTTAGCTAAGTGTGAAATCAGCCCTTTTGGTAAGCATTGAATTTCTGCAAGAGCTGAACGTGGACCTCATGTGATCCCTTAAGGGCTCTCGTCCAACATTGTCCATTAACTACTGGGCTTGTGAGAATCAGTGTCTCATGGGTATGGCTGAATCAGGTTTGGTATATCTGAGTCTCCCAGTATATCTGGTCTCCCAGTATATCTGGTAAGTATCCCAGGGAAAACTAGAAACTCAACCCTTCTGTTCAATAGAGGCCTCTCTTGCTGAAACAAGTAGCCCAGGCTTTCTTCTCCACCAGATCACGAGCCCTTGATTCCTGGCTGCTGCTGCTCTGACTCGTGACCAGCTCTTCTTATCTCAGGAGGGAAGGAAGGGACCCGCAGCTTGGGCTCCATAAACTTCCATTGCCCATTGTGTTGCCTAAACTTTGCTACCTCATTTCTCTAATTGTATGCATTAACATTTCCTTTCTCAAATATCCACCACTCTTCAGAATTAGTAACAGTACAACTTCCATCCACTGCAGACAACATGCATCAAGGTCACATCTCCCCATAACACCTGAAGAACATTCATTCTTCTTGGGCTTCTTCCTAGTGACACTCTGTTCATGCGGAAAATACGATCAACTACATCTTCAGAGAGGAATGAGCTTCCAACTGTCTCCCTATTCTTACATGTTAGCGTTTCACATTGAAATACTTTGAGTTTCATCAATCTTAAAGATACCTTTGAGAAGACTGTTACCTAAAACTAAGATTTATAGCTCAGTCTTGCATCAAGTAAAGATCCGTATATCTTAATAGTGATTTGTATGGATATTCTTGATGTAACTATAATTTTTGTGAAAAATGAGATCTCTAGACCTTCTTAGAAATCTGGAAGGTCTGGCAATATATTGAACATATGATCCTTTATGATAACTGTTCACCAGAACTGAGATGTGGTCCCTCTGATGTATGCTCCTAGTTTCCCAGTGTCTCCCAAGAGAAAGGATGAGTTTTCACTGCATTTTATCATCTCATGGCTTGACCTTCTATAAGCACCTGGCTCCTGTAAACATCTGAGTTTGCAACCTTTGTCTGTAATTATTCATGTCCAGATGGAACTTAACCTCATCTGGTCAATTCAGGAAGGGAACTATTTATTTGGCTTTGTAAACACTCAGAATCAAACCACTGGTGCCCATAACAAGGCAGCATCTGTGCCGCTTCATGTAGCAATGTGGAAAAACTTAGAAGAGTCATTGAATGAAAGACTGTGAAAACTAATACAATAGGGGACGCCTGGGTGGCTCAGTGAGTTAAGCCTCTGCCTTCGGCTCAGGTCATGATCTCAGGGTCCTGGGATCAAGCCCTGCATGGGGCTCTCTGCTCAGTGGGGAACCTGCTTCCCCCTCTCTCTCTGCCTGCTGCTCTGCTTACTTCTGATCTCTCTCTGTGTCAAATAAATTAAAAACAAAACAAAAAAACTAAGACAATAGAAAGATGTGTTGAGAACGATTTACTGAGTTAGGACACATCCACCATGCATCAGAGCGATGCATATACCTGCGTATACATTAAGTATGAAAGCATTGTGGACATATCTGAGAATCAGTTCCTTGTGGGGGGGTGGCGGAAATGCACATTTATGCCCCATCACAAATTTTTCAAGCAATTTTAAATGTTCCTGGTCCCACCCAAGAAAGTTTGGGGTTCTCAGGTCTTAGTTGTGAACCTCATGCTCTAAGAAAGAGAGAGAGAGAGAGAGATGCTGATATCAGAGTCCTATTCCTCTGCACTAAAAAGCCTGCCAAAGGACCTTTGCCTAATATGACCAGTGGATAATTCTGGGTCATTCTGATTCAGTCCAGATCTGCCTTTGCATCCAGGGTTTTCTCTTCCTGCCTATTGTTTCGTACTATTTATCTTGCTTGTGCACTTAGTGAAGACATAGCCTCAGCTCCTACGGGGCTTATCCATAGAAGGCTAAGTTTCCTTCCCACGTGTTCTGCAAACGCCAAACACAGCATTCCTGTGGGTACCACTGCGCCCACCACCTCTCACTGCAGGGTAAGAGTTCCTTCATAGGTCAGTGGAAGGAGCAAAGATTTTATAATCTCTGCTTGGAGCAAAAGCTAGAGATAAATCTGTGGACCCCATTGCACTTCCTGAGGGATGCCCCTGAACATTCCCTTTGTTGCAATAGCTCAAATGTGGTCAAATGTGCTCAGTGACTGTCTATTCACTGTCAATCTGTACTGTGCACAGATAGTCTCAGGTAGGTGCTCCCTAAAATGAAAGCTGAGAATCGCAGCTACTTACCCTCTTGGTTTCTGTGATGGCAGGACTGGTTGAAGGCTGTGAAATCTTATTCCGACATGTCTAGTGATACCATGTTGAATCCTACATCCATTCCTTTTCTCCCAACCAGTTCCCTGGTCCCTTCTCATTCTGGTGTCTTTGAAGTTTAGCATCGTAGCCAGGCAAATAGGCTGTAAGATCCCAGATAAAATGACACAAGTAAATCATTCTTTAAGTTTTTGACAACACATTTTTCCCTTAAGCTTTTGCCTTCTGAAAACTGTTGCCAAGCAATTCTGTATAAAGCAAATTGCAGAGAACAATCATGAAAAGAGCTCAAAAAAAAAAAAAAAAAGAGGAAATTTATCTCGTTCTTTTTTTTTTTTTTTTTTTTAGCTTTTCCTGTTTTTCTGGTAACATTGAGTCTTTAATCTTCAGCATTATAACCCCTTGCCATGCAAGAGAGTTGACATACTTCTGTTTGATGAGGATGCCTTTTGAAGGGTCATGCCCAATATCATGGTTTCTTCAAGGGCTCGAGATTGCTTGTGTTTTTTGATGTCTTACCTCTTGCAGGCCTGATAAGCACTTAGATGACCATGATAAGTGAGAATCATGGGAAAAGTGATAAGAATTCAAAGGCTTGGCATGAGTTATGTCCTCACTCATACAGAAGTCAAGATTCTCTTATCTTTCTCTTTAATTTCTTATTACAAAAAAGTATTTTGCATCTAAACAGAGAGGGTTCCCAAAAATATCTCATGACTATTGTCTGATACCAAATACTTTGCTCTAAGATCCTTTCCTTGTTCGTGATTTTGTGTTGCTTTGTTCTTTTTGTTGTTGTTGATGGGGTTTCCCGTAAAGGCCAATGACTCCTATTAAATATTGAAACTGTTTTTCTATAATAGAAATACTTTGTTACCGAAGTCACAAACACGTGTAAATTGCCCTCTTTTAACAAGGGCATCAGGAACATACATTACCTGTGTGTAGAGATTCCAGGCTCCTCTCTCCCTTTCTCCTTGCCATCCAGCATGACTACATCGTATGTTTACCGCCGGAGCCGTCGGCTTGCACACAAATGTGGTTTCTAACTCAAACCTACCCCTCACTCTTCCTCCTGCTGGAGCTTCTGAAGGAAAGAGTTCCAGTCCACCTCGGTTCTCGTTATTCTCAGGGAGCACAGGGGTCTTGGCAGAGAAAGAAGAAGACAGGAGCGGGGTCAGTCGTCACGCATGTGCCTCCAGGAGCCACACTGTTCCTTGGTCCCTTCTTTCTTCTGGCCTCTGATTGCCCAAATGTCCTCCTCTTTTGTGAAAGATCTTCTTTCCCTGGGATTGAAATCCTTCATTTTCTCTTCTGTTCTCCAAAGTGTCAAGCTTTAGCAGTGGGATCAGGAAGAGCATGGATACCAGGGTCTTTGGATCTGGTTAACATTCTGGCTCTGCTATTTGTTACCTATGGGATCTTGGGAACATTACTTACCCTCTCTAAAATCCAATTTTCTCATCTCTAAAATGGAGATAGTCACCATTATTTATAGGACTGCTGTGATGAGGACATGAGATAAAATACATCAAAGCGCCCGTGATGACGTGTGGTAATCCAGTAGTGCGTGATCAATGTGAGCCCCTCTATAACCACCAGGCTGGCAAGCACGTGCCTCTCCCCGTAACAATGTCCTACAGAGGAGAAATATGATAACACTATTACTTGTATATTAAACTGGCCACTGGAATTACAAAGTACCAGAAAACTATGGGTCTCTTTGTTTCTCATCTGTACACATCACACGTTATTTTCTCTCTTGAGTTTGGAAAAGGACCGCACGTGGGTAACTTGACTGTCACTTGAATTGCAACACCTTGACCCAGTTGTGTTGTCCACCCATAGAGACACCGTTCTTTTTCTTCCCCCTTCACAGTTAAGATCCACTAATGAAGAGAAGTTTTATATCTGAGTAATCTCTGCTCTCGGTATTTCTTGAGCTACGAATAACTTGTGTTATGCCGTTGACTGATTCAGCTTTGCACTCCAGAAGGTCATTTGGCCACCCATCTCATCCAACAGCATGTGAGCTTTTGGGGATTGGGCAGTGGTCTTCTGCATTTTCTGCAAAGCTCCTAGCGTGGTGATCTGTGCACAGGGGTTAATCAGCCACTCTGCCACTCTTCTAAAAGAGAAGACTCAAAGCAGGCTTGTTAGGTACCCAAGTCCAAGTACATTGGCCTAGAAGTGACTCTTCTAACCAGCAAAGAATCAAGTCTGCTTTAACATTTTAGTCCACATCCAAGCTCTCCACCTTCTTTCCCGTATGATATTAAGAAAATCCCTTACCTTTTCTAGATCACAGTGTCTCCATTATATTCATGTCTGTCATTTTAGAGATGGTTTCTAAAACCGCTTCAATCTAACACTTCTGATACGCATGAAAATCCATCTCGTGGGTTTGAGGGATACTGCTGAGCCATGGCCTGGAAAGGGACCCTCATTTGAGACCCATGAGATGTCACATCAGACACTTGTGTGGTGGGCATTCAAGTGAACACTGTGATTCCATAGACCACCAAGGGCCTCATTGGTCTTTCTCCTTCTTAAGGAGGCAAGAGTGACAAAGGGCTTCGGGGTCTGCTGTGCAGTTCTACCCCACTCTTGTTGACAAAGGCACCCACTTAACAGCTCAAATTTTGGATCTCCTCTCTGATGAATCCACAGAGAAGACAGAGAAATCAGATTTGTCCTATGTTATAGGGAGAAAAAAAATTAAAAGACTTTAATCATAATCGCCCTAGTTTGATAGGTTTTCTAAGATGGAGATGCCATTCTTTTCAACAAAAATTCTTCAACAGAAACACAAAGAGACTTGATACAAGCCAATTTCTCGGGATTACCTAGCCGTTTAGGGCACAAAGTATGCCCACTATAAAGTTTTGCTGGTGAAACAAAGGACAGAAGCTCTGAACCCTGTTCTCATCACCTGAGAGGTTACATGCCTCCGAGCCTTTCTATATAGCTAGTGGTTTTATCTCCATTTTCAACACAAATCTCTTTATTATCTCTCTAAAAGTCCCTTCTCAACATACTCTTCTACAGCGTGGATAGAATACAGAGGGATATTTTCCTTTTAAAAGTCTATACCTTTTATTTTATATTGAGCAGGTCCTAAACCACATGAGTAAAAATATTGCACGCAATTCTGGGTTCTAATTTGGAAATTGTCAGTGTTTTCAAAGACACAAGGAAATGAAGTATGGAGGGAAGAGGAGAGAGACTACTGGCATATAAATGGTATCTTTAGAAATGCAAAGAGAAAGCATTTTGCACCATAATTATTCAGATTTCTTTAGTCTCCTTCAAACCAAGATTTGTTTACTAGAAGCATTACAATGCAGTGAGACAAATTAGACTAAACTTTTTTATCTCGGGTGGTTTGCACTTGCACTGATTGAACTAGTATTTCTTCCAAAGATTGTCTGGGAAGATAAATGAACAGGAGGAGCAATTAGGGTAGGGAAAAACTAAAGATTGGGTGACATGATTTAAGTTTACCACTAAGGCAGTTTGTCATTTTGTCTCTATAATCTCTATCAGAATTGACCAAAACAGTAAACATAAATCATTATACTAATTTATTTCACCACACTGTGGTCTGGGAAAAGAAGATTTCATTTTTTTCTGAGAGACTTTGGGAATTCAGGCAGCCACTTTGAACTCATTTTCATTTATGTATTGGGAGGGAAAATGAGAAAATCAAAGATGAGCACCTCGGGTTCCTCAAAACGATATTTTTTGGTGCCAAGCCAAGTTATTTATATTACACGATACTAAAATAACTATGGGTTGTGCGTGAAAAAGCAGTACAACATTGATTGCATTTTTTTAAAGAAGAGCAAAATTTAATTCTTAAGGTAGAGATGTAATTAAACATATTACTGAAAGTGATTTTTCAAATAGCAGTTAATACACCTTTAAGCTTTTTTCTCTGAAGAAGGCTTTGTGACCACAGAGAGTCAGAATACCGTAAACTGCCTGGAACTTCTTAGGAAATATCAACACTCTTCATAATTAGGAGCAACTGTGACCTCTGAATATAGAACCCAGTGCTGCTGACTCACCAAACCAAAAGCACCTCCCACAGGCCCTTGGGGGCATGATCGATCCAACTGGCTACTTGAACAAAAATGGAGGGGGGGGGGGGGGGGGGGGGGGGGGGGGGGGGGGGGGGGGGGGGGGGGGGGGGGGGGGGGGGGG